>JAGWCC010001584.1:0-59524 GCA_022651775.1 Drusus annulatus | reverse complement strand
TACAGCAACGTTTGGACGAGGGGTTACTTGACGAAGCTAAAGCACTTTTAGCAAAAGGGGTGACTTTAGATGATTTAATGTTTTATGGCTTAGAGTATAAATATTTAGCCCTATACCTTGATAAACAAATTGATTACAAACAAATGGTAGATCAATTAAATATCGCTATTCATCAATTTGCCAAACGACAAATGACCTGGTTTAGAGGTATGGAACGCCGAGGATACAACATTCATTGGATTGATGGGGGATTGCCTGTTGCCGATCAATTGGAGGCTGTATTGTTAATTGTCAAATAAACAACTATTCGCTCGCTTTGCTCGCTTAGAGGGCTACACTGGCACATAATTATTTTACAACAAATTGAACCATCTTATCAAAACGTTGTTGTACAGATACGATTATAATTTATTAATATTTAAAATAAGAAGATATGATATTTGAATTACCGAAACTCAATTATGCACTTGATGCATTGGCTCCAAAGATTAGTAAAACTACAATGGAACTACATTACGGAAAACATTTACAAACTTATGTAACAAATTTGAACAATTTGTTGCCAGGAAGTAAGTTTGAGAATGCTGATCTAAATAAAATTGTGATGGAATCAGAAGGTGCTATGTTTAATAACGCTGGTCAGATATTTAATCACAATATCTATTTCGAAACATTTTCGCCAACTCCTCAAGCCGAGCCTACAGGTGCTTTGGCTGCAGCGATCAATAAATCATTTGGATCATTTGGCGAATTTAAAGAGCAATTCTCGAAATCAGCAGCTACTTTATTTGGTGCTGGTTGGGCTTGGTTGTCAAAAAAAGAAGATGGCAGTTTAGTAATTACTCAAGAATCAAATGCTGGCAATCCACTTCGTAGCAAAAATGGCGTAAGCTTATTAGGTTGTGACGTTTGGGAACATGCTTATTATGTAGATTATCAAAACAGAAGAGTAGACCACATTGCTGCTTTTTGGGATGTGATTGATTGGAAAGTAATCGACAAACGTTTCTAATTAAAAAATAATCATTCCTATAATTAGGGATTGATTCGTTTTAAAGGCGTAAAGGCTGGTTCGGGGGTAGAAAGATAAATTTCTCTACAACTTCAAACCTGCCTTTACGCTTTTTGTGTTTCACGCATTGCTTTTGTTTCACGCAAAGGCGCAAAGGGTTTTATGAATTAAGATTATGGCCTAGCGGTTTTGATCGGGGCGGACACAAAAGGGTTTCACGCAAAGGGAATGAATTATGAATTATGAATTATGAATTGCTTCGCCTAGCGGTTTGATCGGGCGGAACACATTGATAAAACCACGCTAAAATTATGCAAATTATGAATTATGAATTGCTTCGCCTAGCGGTTTTTGATCGGGCGGAACACATTGATAAAACCGCTAGGCAAAGAATTGCTTCGCCTAGCGGTTTGATACATTCAAAACCTCTAAACCCTTTTGCGTGAAACCCTTTGCGCCCTGAAACAAAACAAAAAACGAGTACGTGCTGAACTGTTACAAAAAATCAGTATATTTGCAACTCCACTATCAAGACAAATGGATAGTGCCTAGGTAAGTCGTATTTTAAAATCCATGAATAATAAAATGACAACAAAAACTCTTTTTGACAAAATTTGGGACAGCCATGTAGTAAGCACCATAAAAGATGGCCCAACACAATTGTATATTGACAGACAATACTGTCATGAAGTAACTAGTCCGCAAGCTTTTGATGGCCTACGTAAACGAGGATTAAAAGTATTGCGTCCAGAGAAAACAATCTGTACAGCCGATCACAATACGCCAACAATTGATCAAGATCAAACAGTAAAAGATAAAATATCGCGCTTCCAATTAGAAACCTTAGACAAAAATGCGAAGGAATTTGGACTCACTCTGTACGGATTAGGTCACAAAAAAAACGGAATTGTACATGTAATTGGACCCGAGAACGGATTTACACTACCCGGTATGACCATTGTTTGTGGTGATAGCCATACCTCTACACATGGAGCTTTTTGGTTGTAGTGGCCTTTGGCATCGGCACCAGCGAAGTGGAAATGACACTTGCATCACAATGTATCCTTCAGCCAAAGCCTCAAAAAATGTTGATCACCATTGATGGCACTTTAGGCAAGGGCGTAACCGCCAAAGACATGATATTGTACATCATCAGCCATTTTGGAACAGGTGGGGCAACAGGCTATTTTGTTGAATATGCAGGCAGTACCATCCGAAACATGAATATGGAAGAACGAATGACGGTGTGCAACATGAGTATTGAGATGGGGGCACGCGGTGGCTTAATTGCCCCCGACGAAACTACATTCTCGTATTTAAAAGGCCGTGAATTTGCACCAAAAGGTGCTGACTGGGATAAGGCACTTGCCAAATGGAAGACCTTGCATTCCGATAAAGAGGCTCAATTTGATAAAACAATTCATTTTGATGCAGTGGCTATTCAACCCATGATCACTTATGGAACCAATCCGGGTATGGGATTGGGCATCAGTGCATCTATTCCTACTCTCGAATCAATAGATGCTGCAGGGAAAGAATCGTTTGTAAAAATGTTAGATTACATGGGATTCAAGCCAGGCGATACCATGTTGGGTAAACATGTTGACTATGTGTTCTTGGGAAGTTGCACCAATGGACGAATTGAAGATTTCCGTGTGTTTGCTAATTTTGTGAAAGGACATCAGAAAGCAGCCCATGTAACGGCATGGATTGTTCCTGGATCATGGCAAGTGCTAGAACAAGCCAAAGCCGAAGGCTTAATTAAAATATTGGAAGATGCAGGTTTTGCAATCCGTCAACCGGGTTGTTCTGCTTGTTTGGCAATGAACGATGATAAAGTGCCCACAGGTAAGTATGCCGTATCTACCTCAAACCGTAATTTCGAAGGTCGACAAGGTCCCGGTTCTCGCACCATGTTAGCGGGTCCTTTGGTAGCAGCAGCGGCGGCAATTACTGGTAAAGTAACCGACCCACGTACAATGATGCAGTAAGGCTCCGATAATTGTTTGCATTTTGCACGACATTTTTTAAATTACACAGCCGTGTGCTTCTATAGATTGATCTATAGAAGCACACGGCTGTGCACGGCTGTGCAATTTGAAAAATGTACAGATAACAGGTCAGTAGCCAACAAGACACTCGCTTTGCTCGCTTAGGCGGTGTCCTATTGATTGTTTAACAGCCCAATCCTTATCTAAGAATGGGCTGTTCAACAATCAATAGGATTGGGCTTTAGCCCATTCTTAAATTTTAGTCCAATGAGACTATTGTATTATACTTCCTGTTTTTGGGGTCAATATTATTAATTAATCGAGAAAAACGAAAATAATCAAAATGCGAAGCGCCGTACAATGGCATCTAAGTAAACTCCATGAGTTTTATTTATTTCTACACACTGTTTTTCGTAAGTCGATTAATATAAGCCATTTGCAACGATCTGCAAACTTGCCACTCATTTCGCAATTGCAAAACGAGCCAAAAATATATCTTTCTTGCAAGAAGTATTGATCCACAAACACTTTGTAGCGATTTCTTGAAGATCGATTCAAAAAAGTTGAAGATCAAATTCAAAAAGTTGAAGATCAAATAGCTAAAAGTTGAAGATCAAATGAGGCTTTTTATCTCAAAAAAACTTTTTCCAACAGCGTCTATCCTTCTTTACGACCTCAACTTTTTCTAATGTCAAAGGCATTTCAGTAATTATTGACATTTTGCAATATTGTTTAATACGTCAAATATTGCTTTAATCAACTTGTGGTGTGCGACTTAAAAAACATCTCGCGTAGCAAAACCTATTATTTATCAATCGGTTACGCCTTAACTTAATGACCTCGGGCTTCCGCCCGGGGCTAATAATTTCCTTTCTTATCGGGCTTCCGCCCGATGAAAATAGAAGTTGACCCACCTACGGGGTCTAAATGTCATAAGCGAGCAAAGCGAGCGTCTCAAGTGCTAGGTACTGAACTGTTACCCACAATGTCAAATTGTGCTAAAAAAATACAAAATGGGCTATTTATGTGAAGAGCTTTGCTATCTTTGTGTGGTGGTTATGGTCATAAACTATGAAGTAATCAACATTTATTGGGTTTGTTAATAACAAAAGTTTTGCTTGCAAGGCTTTAAAACATATGGAAAATGATAACAATTGTAGCGGTAATATGTAAGAAAAATGAAACTTACGATGTTTGCTTCGGGATTAAATATAGCCCGCCTCGCATAAATGCATGGCTATGAATTATGAATCAGTTGGTTGACAATTGACCTCAAAAATGTCGATTATCAAAAATTATCATTGACAACAACGAATAAACAAAAATAAACACATGGGGAATAACATAGAGACAAGTCGCACTTTGTCTTTAAGCCTTATTTTACTACTTATTACTTTCATCATATCTCCACTCAATACGTTGGCGCAAAGCAAACACGAATTTCGAGGGGCATGGATCCACACGGTTTGGAATAGAGATTATGCCAAAATGAGTCCCGATGAAATGCGTACCCACTTTACAGATCTACTTGATCAGTTTCAGCAAACAGGTATTAACGCTGTCATTTTTCAAGTCCGCCCCTCGGGCGATGCTTTCTATGCGTCCAATCTTGAACCATGGAGCCGTTTTTTAACAGGTACACAAGGGAAAGCCCCCGAGCCTTTATGGGATCCTCTTGACTTTTTAATTCAAGAATGTCATGCCCGTGCCATGGAGTTTCATGCGTGGTTCAATCCATATCGGGCAGGGACTATTGAAAACGAAAAGTTCTACTCGCGACATCTTTACTACTTAAAACCCGAAATGTTTTTTAAGTATGCCAAACAATTGTATTTCGACCCCGGTCACCCTGGCTCGCGCGAACACACTGTTCGGGTAGTAGCTGACGTGGTTACCCGATATGACATTGATGCGGTACATTTTGACGATTATTTTTATCCCTATAAAACAGGCGGCGAAATCCCTGACGAGGCTACATTTCGTAAATACGGCAAACTTGATGGCTTTGAGGCCAATCAGAAAAATGATTGGCGACGACACAATGTGACGCTTTTGGTGAAATCGCTTAGCGACACCATTAAGCAGATTAAACCCTGGGTGCGTTTCGGCATTAGTCCATTTTGTAAGGAAAAGATCAATTATCACGACCTTTATGCTGATTTAGCCTTATGGCAAAAAGAAGGATTGATTGATTACATTGTTCCACAGTTGTATTACGACATTGGTCATAAATCGGCCGATTATACACAGCTTCTGGCATGGTGGAATGCCAATAGTTATGGCTGTCATTTATATATAGGGCAAAACATTGAGTCGACTGTCCGAGTTAAAACGGCATTGGGCTACACCAGCCAACTTCAAAACAAACTTCAACAAGCCTCGGCAGCTAGTGCCGTAAAAGGCAATGTGTGGTGGCCGGGTTATATGATCAGTAAAAACACCGATCATTTTGCTGATAGTATTGTTCTGTATTACAATCGCCCCACACTCCGCCCTTCGTATAGCCATCTACAAAGTCAGTTACCGCTCCCTATTCTGCATATCCGCAAAGTGAAAACCAAAACGGCGACCAGTTTGCATTGGATGGAACCCAGCGACTTCCGATCCATTCGGGCTTATGCTGTTTACCGATTCAAAGCAAATGAAATGATTGATCTTGATCGATCCGATTGTTTACTGCTGGTCACTGCTAATTTGAAATGTGTCTTGCCAGACACGCCTTCCTCGAAAATGTATAAATATGTAGTAACCGCCATCGATCGGGTAAATAACGAAAGCCCTGTGGGTGCAATTGTTAAAGCACGAATGTCGAATTAAAGGTCCTCGTCTTTTATGAAATAAATAAAAAACCTAAGCGGCGGTTTACGCTGTTGCTTATTCACGTGGAGATTTATGTGGATTACGCCTTGTCTTGCACCCCTTTTACTAAGGCGAATAAGTCTCACTTAGGACATTTTCACTAAGGCGAATAAGTCGCACAAAGGCAGGATCGTATAGGAAAAAGGGATATTTTATGCGACCTCCCTTTTCAATGCGATTCTATTTTCTTCACGATCCTGCCTTTTTTCCTACGCAATCCCGCGCCTTATTCGCCTTAGTGAAAATGTCCTAAGCGAGACTTCGTGCGAATTCGCTGCCTTTGAGCGAAAGCGCGAGCTGCCGCAGCTGCCATTACTTAATGACTTTGCTTTTCGGTATGCAATTTATTATTTGTATTTTTGCATCCACAAGAATAATAAAATGACAATGGCTTATGAATAGTTTTGGGAGGATATTTAGAGTACATATTTGGGGTGAATCACATGGGGCAGGAGTTGGCAGTCAGTATTGATGGCTGTCCTTCGGGGATCCCGATTTGTGAAGATGATTTCACTGCCGATTTACTGCGTCGGAAAAGTGGCGCACGCGGTACCACACCTCGGATAGAAGGCGATCAGCCAATACTGTTTTCGGGGGTATATAATGGTTTTACTACAGGTGCGCCACTCACCATTCTGTTCCATAATCAAAATACTAAATCAGCTGATTACGATCAGTTTTCAGCAATGCCACGTCCTGGACATGCTGATTTTACTGGCAGTCAAAAGTTCCATCACCATAACGACCCTCGCGGTGGCGGACACTTCTCGGGTAGGGTGACCTTGGGTTTGGTGGTGGCAGGTGTAATTGCTAAGAAAATTATTGCCCCAATTGACATTCAAGCCCAACTGCTATCGGTGGGTGGAAGTACAGCTATCAGCGAACAAGTTGAATTGGCGCTGGCCAATAACGATTCGGTGGGTGGACTGGTGCAATGCGTAGCCAGTAATATTCCAATAGGTTTAGGGGAACCCTTTTTCGACTCTGTTGAATCGGTTTTAGCCCATATTTTATTTGCTATTCCTGCTGTGCGAGGGGTTGAATTTGGATCAGGATTCGCCTCGGCCCACATGCGTGGCAGCGAACATAACGACTCGTTTATTGATGCCAAAGGAACCACCAAAACCAATCATGCTGGCGGGGTGAATGGCGGCATCAGTAATGGAAACGACATTGTGTTTCGTATCGCTATCAAACCCACATCGAGTATTGGTAGACAGCAAGATACCTTTAATTTCAAAAGTCATAAAATGGATGAATTAAAAGCTGAGGGGCGACATGATGCGTGTATTGCTTTGCGTATTCCGGTAATTGTGGAAGCAGTAACAGCAATAGCTGATTTGACACATGTAAGCTTTCAAATTATGAATTATGAATTATGAATTATGAATTATAAATTATAAATTATGAATTATGAATTGCTTCGCCTAGCGGTTTGATCGGGCAGAACACATTGATAAAACCGCTAGGCGAAGCAATTCATAATCTCATAATTCATAATTCATAATTCATAATTCATAATCGATATTTAAATTCATAATTCCTACTTAATAAACAAGTAATAATGAACAGAACAAATATCGCTATTGTATTTGGAGGCGACTCGTCGGAACGAGAAATATCAGAAAAAAGCAGTTTGACAATCGAAAAAAACTTGGATCGTAATCAGTACAACGTTTACCGAGTGGGGATTTCGAAAAGTAACTGGAGTGTGATTTGTTGTGATGGATCGGAAATACCGATCGACAAAAACGATTTTAGTTTCAAGCTCGATGGCGAACGAATTCAAGTTGCCTGCGCTTTGATTATTATACATGGCTCGCCAGGCGAAAATGGCATTTTACAATCCTATTTTGATTTAATTGGTTTGCCTTATACCTCCTGCAGTGCTTTTGTGTCGGCACTCACTTTCGATAAATACGCATGTAAATGCTATTTGCGAGATAGCGGCATTGCCATGGCAAAAGAAATATTGGTAAAAGCACATGAACACCCTGATCCGGCAAGCATTGTGCAACAATTACAATTGCCGCTTTTTGTGAAACCCAATGCGGGCGGAAGCAGTTTTGGTATCAGAAAAGTCCATTCTGCTGATCAATTAGAAAGCGCACTTCAAGCCGCTCGTATTGAGAGTGCAGAAGTATTAATCGAGTCTTTTATTAAAGGACGTGAGTTTTCGCATGGCATTTACCTTAGTGCCAACAGGGTATTGCACTTCCCTGTAACCGAGATTAAAAGTGAAAAAGAGTTTTTTGACTACGAAGCCAAATATGTAGCCGGAATGTCGCAAGAGATTACTCCTGCTGATTTAACTCCCGATCAACAAGATCATTTACAAGAACTCACCGAAAAAATTGCACGCCGACTGGCTTGAGGGTTTAGTACGGATTGATTATATACTCAAAGATGGTCAATTTTATTTTCTTGAGATCAATACCGTCCCCGGAATGAGCGAGATGAGCATTATACCGCAGCAAATACGATCTGCAGGGTATACCGTCAGTCAAGTATTAGATTATTTGATTAGCGATTCGTTAGAAACAAGGAAATAATAACAGCTTTAAAACACACAACCGTGTACCTCTACAGATTAATCGACATCAATTGAATGTCCTTGATTAGCCCTTATTTTATTTCCTTTTTCGTTAAACGAATAGCGTTTTTTATTGTTGGTTTCCACAATTTCGTCCAGCTCTTCACGTGTGAAATGGTACCGATGTCTTTTGCACTTTTCGATCAATTCGTTCACACTAGCCCAACCCTCGTGGTCTAATTCGAGACCTATCACCTCAGGGCTATGCCGGAGTACCAGACTTATAAATTTACCTATTCGTTTTTTATCTTTTTCTGTCATTTGTCTTTTTTTTGGGAACTTGCTTTGCGTAATAAAGCTGTGGTGAAATTTGGGTTCACTCAAAAGAACCGATCGAAGCGAGCTGAGTAGTAATTTCGTCTATAATTTGTTTGGCGCGTTGCCTGTTTAAGCCGATGTTATGAGCCACTTCTAAACAATCTTTAGTTGTTGGATTGCCTTGCCCGTTCACTGTGGTGCATTAATCATTCTTTCGTCCCCTCTTTTTTTTTTTTTGAGTATTTGCTTGAATAACTTGTTCTGATATTCTGATACTTCTGACTGGCAAACAACAATGCAAAATCGTCGCTAGCATCTAGTGCAATAGCAATTAGGATCAAGCTTTTCAAAGCTATTTCGCCAGTGTTTTCGAACCGCCGCAAGCTAGCAAAACTTACTCCCGATCGGGAGGCTAAGGCTTTTTGCGTCAAATTCAATTGCAATCGGTTGGCACGCATTCGGGCAGCTATCGCCTGCGCTACCGATGTGGGGTTGGCATTCATCAAAAAAGGATCGGACTCTAAGATATTAAACATAATAGCAGTATTGAATGTTTTACACCACAAAGATACACTTATTACAAACAATATGTTGTTCGTAAAGGGCAATATTGATCATTACGGCTTATATATGGGCTGTTATGGGCTTGCTTACGGATAGTTGTTTGCCCATAGCCCGATGATTTATTGATTGAAAAAGTTTGTTTCTGAAAATAGATGCTTGTTACAGGCAATGCGTATACTACTCGACAAACTCTCTTCACTTAAACGACTTGCTTGGTGTTCATCTCTTAAATATTTTGCTAAGGCTTTTAATAAAATCGTGTCCATTACATAAGGGAGTAATATGCGTTAAAGTTCAATTCCAAAGGATTGAACTTTAACAAATGAACAAAACTTTGATCAAAATTCAATTTCAAACTGTCTTTATCGTTTATCCATCTCAATAAAGATATTTGGATTATTAACTGCATCAATTGGGTTCTGACACTTACATGATCTTGAGGAGCAAGTTTTGTATATTCGCTTAATAAAGACCTAAATAGCTCGTCTTTTGCAATCAAAGTCATTTCGATATCGTGATAATCCGTAAAAAACAGATTAGGTATTGGGGTGTGATTATTGTCTAGATGTCGGAAGTCAGCATCTTCAATACCAATTACATAAGGAGTTTCATCTAACAGTCTTCTGAGACCTGTTCCAAGACTTGTTTTACCTCCCAATGTGTCCACACAACAGTCTTCTGCGTCAAATAGCTTTCTGAAAAGACGAACGTCTTTACCTTCGACTAAAATGAATACAAAGTTTCTCTTAGTTGGGTGTTTTATATCCAAAATCAACTCATCTAATTTTTCTTGATACGTTATCTCACTCTGTCTCATTCGTCGTCTTTTACATTATCAAACTATAAACTAAATCCCATCTGCCATTGATAATAGCAGGTGCGTGTGTGGCAACCAGTATTTGGATGTCTTGTATTTCAATAATACGGAATAGATCCTTAAGAAACTCTTTTTGCCAAGTAATGTGCGAAGAGATTTCGGGTTCGTCAATTAATACGAGTATGTTGGGTTGCACATTAAATATCAATTCGTATAACAATATAACTTCGTGTTGCTCGCCTGATGAAAGTGCGCTTAAAGGCAATTCTTTGCCTTTATTTGTGGTAAAGCAAAACCCTTTTTGCCTACTGACATTGATAGATTTATAAGTAAATCGTCTTTTATTCAGTATCGTAGTAAATAGATCTATCTTTGCTAATAGCGCATCAAATTGAGCTAAGGTAGCTTCTTGATCTTTAATGTAAACCAATACGGCTTTTGCGTCAGCTTTACTAAAGTTACGAAAACGACTTAGTGTATCATACAGACCCAAAGAAATTAGCTTTTGTTGTTTTGTGTTTAGTTGGTGTAAACGCATATTGTAATCAGCTTCCAAAATATCTTCTTGTTCATCAATTAGTCGATCTAAATAAGAGTTGTTTAGGGTTTGTAGTCGACTGAGTGATTTTTGAATAGTTTCTGACATCACTCCTTTCAACTCATTTGCATGTATTTGTATGGTTTCCAACATTATACTCTCGCTGTCAACAGATTGGTCTATTGTAAGTTCGTTATTACTAGATTGTTCTTTTTTTATCCGGAATAAACGTTGCTCTTTAATCAGATAGGCTTGTAAGGGGTTCATTACTTTACGTACTAAATCAAAATTATCAGGTCTATCAGAAGTTAAAAATCCTGGCAAAGTACAGTATTGGTCCCATCGGGATTCAAGTATCTCACAGCTTTCGCCTTGTTGTGTAAATTTAAGTCGTAGCTTCTCATCTTCAACTTCCGTTACCATGTCAATAATGATTTGGATGTCATTATCCAAATTGATAGTTATTGTATCAAAAATGAGCGTGTAAAAAAACTCGAGTTTCCAGGTGAATAAGTGATAAACAATATTAAGTATCATGGTTTTACCGCAACCATTGGCTCCAGTTAAAATCAGAACAGGTTCATTATCCGTAAATTTGATATCGTAATCAAATTGATCGAATAGCTTTGTGATTTGAATTGATGTTAATTTATTTTTTCTTTCTTTTGTTTTCTTTCTTTTTACAGAGATGTAAGCCACAAGCGATAATAATCCTCTTGTTCTTGAGGAGTAGCTGACACCTCCTCATTATCAAACTCAAATATATCTACCAAATTGTCAAATGTGGCTTGTTTACCCATTACTAGCTCATACGCTTTTAAACCATGTCCCATCTCTCTGGCCATCCTTGATGGATACACATTCTTTTTGGATCCTTTACACAGAAAGATTACTTCAGGTAATTTATTTCTTAATATAGAAAACGCAGTAAAAAAGTCATCACCAGAAACTTTGATGTTTTCCCTATCAGGTAAAGTAAATGTTATGGAGCAAGGTTCTGCATCATCCAAATATAAAACGCAGTCTTCTTGTTTCCCTTTGTGTATTAGTTTGATATCCACACTTTCATCTGTCATCTTAGCTTCATTTTCATTTTACACACTACGCATACATGGCGATATAATACAAACCCACCACAATAAACACCACCGCTACAATCCGTTTAAACCATATTTCAAACACCTTCATTTTACTGTAAAATGCCCCGATGTTCGACATGCTATAAGCAATCAGATAAGCAATTACAATAACTGGCAAACCTGTGGCTACCGCAAATATCGGTGGCAGTAGCAAACCTGCAGTACTTGCCATGGTCATTGGGATCAGTACCCCGAAATAAAGAACGCCACTGAACGGGCAAAAGGCCAGGGCAAAAACAACACCCATCAGAAAGGCGTTAAGGTAACCACTTTTCCGATTCTCTTCGTTTACTTTTGGCTTTAATTTGTCGAATAGCGGTATGTTGATTTTGATCATATCCAACATAAAGATTCCGACAATTATCAAAGCTATCCCCAGCCACACGCCACCTACGTCTTGCAATAATCGAGATATTTTAAACTGACTGGCTCCAAAAAAGAAGAGTAAGCCCAAAGCCGTATAACTAAATGTACGTCCTAAAGTGTAAAAGATCCCGCTAAAAAACACCTTTCTTTTGTTATTGAGGTCTTTACTGAGATAGGCCGTGGCAGTAATGTTAGTGGCTAAGGGACAGGGACTGATAGCCGTCATCAATCCCAATAAAAAGGCCGCAAGCATCGGAAAATCAGCTCGGTAATCGCTGAGTAATTGTTGTAATAACTCCATATCAACTATTGCAAAAACTGTTTTACTACATTGTCAATTCCCTGACTTACTGTTTCGGGATGATCAAGCGCATTGGCAAAAGCATCTTCTGTAAGATCGGTGGCTTCGTCGCCTTTGGTGATGATCAAGGCATTCCAACTCACTTGGAATTCTGTCACCAAACTCTCAAACTGTTTGTCGCTGGTATCGATCTCCATAAATTTGACTTTGTCGTTACCCGCATAGCTTGTTTCTACTGTTTTCTTTGCAATATCACCCACTGCGATACAGGTTTTGCAACGCTGTTTGCCATGGAAATAATACACCGTTACCACCGAAGGATCAGTGGCTACTGTTGTGGTTTTTTTTGTTTCGCCATTGCCTCCGCAAGCCATAAAGAGGACGGCAAGGAGGCCAAATAATAAATGTTTCATATTGATGTTGTTAGTGAATTACTAATTTTTTTAATTCTTTTTTAATTGTTCGTTGCCTGTGCATTTCAAATTATCGCAGAGGAGGTTTCTCGCTTCGCTCGAAATGACCCCCAATATTTCTCCTCCCCCCATCCTTCGTTATGAAAGCCCGTCATTTCGAGCGAAGCGAGAAACCTCATTTAATAAATCAGTCATCACTCGAAGGAGATGGATTTTTAAAGCCATGTTCAGAGACCAACGTCTCCCATCGAAGGTTCTTCTTGCTTATCAAATCGTTTTTCTTTTGTCTACTCCATTTTTTAAGCTCTTTCTCGCGATGTATCGCTAAATCGAAATAAGGAAACTCCTCATAATAAATGCAATATTCAAGATTGTACTTGTCTGTAAACGAGTTTTTTATTAAATGATTTTTATGCTCATGCACTCTCCTATACAAATCGTTTGTAACTCCAATATACAAAGTTGTTTTGTATTTGTTAGTCATTATGTAAACAAAGCCGATCTTATTCATTTTATAAATTCCTCTTCCTACCCTGTTCAAATAAGTAAAAATTCGATAACTCGCTCGGAATGGTGGGGTACAGAAGTTGAGGTGGCGAAGTCGCCTCAACACTTCTCCTCTTATGTCGCAAATTCTGTCATTTCGAGCGAAGCGAGAAAAACTTCAAAAAGAGAAACTTGCCGTACATCATTCACTTTTATTTTGCAAGGAAATTTACTAGACCAATCTTTCTCTTGTGAGAAGCCGTCATTCCGAACGAAGCGAAGAATCCTCTCTACAACAATTTGGAATACCCAATATAGGGATAGCCCCATACCTACCCTCAAAATATCTTTTCTCCTTATCTGCATCTGGACGTTCCTTTTCGTCTAAATACTTAAAGTCGGATAGCGAATAAATTCCGGTAGACTCCCAACTGTTCTTTTCTGCAAAATAGATCTGATCTCTACGTAGTTTGGAATGCGACAGCAGATTGGTATCGTGTAGCAAAAATTACTTGGGCTTGATTGGGATTGGTCTCTTTATTCATAAACAAATTGATGATACTCAAAGTCATAATGGGGTGTAAAGATGCCTCTATTTCATCAATAATCAAGACACCTCCATTGGTTAAGGCCCACAAAATGGGTCCACTTAGATGAAATGTCTTTTGAGTTCCTGACGACTCTCGATCATCTAATTTCCAAGATAACTGATCATTTACACTTTGTGCATCTTCCTCCGAATACACTTGATGCTTACTTAAAACCTCGAAGCTTTGTTTTCCCGTAAGCTCCTTAATCAAACGTTTTTTTGTGCTTTTGGCCAAAGAGTCAGGAAGTTCAGAGGCGTCAAAATCTTTAATCGAAACATCGAAACCTACTATTCCGATATTCAGTTTGGTCATATAATCCGCAATCTTACTTTGGTATTCAGGATCTTCCCATAGAGTTATGGTATTCACTACCTGACGGTCGGTGTTTAAGCCATCTATCATATTGAAATGTCGGAACCATTGAAATATGGATTTAGCTTCGTCAATATTAAACATGTCGCAAGTTGAGAGAAACAATGCGTTGGGTTTTGTGGCCTCAATAGCCAAATCAATAATTTTAGTATTGCCTTTAAATGCTGAAGACACATCTCCCTCTCGTAGAAATAGCGTCACTTCGCTTCCCACCGACTTTCGATAAAGATATTCGGTAGTTACTTCATTCTGGGTAAAAGCTAAGCCATATCGGTATTTTATTTCATTTAAAATGAATGTGACCTCTAATTGGGTTGGTTTTGTGCGCCAGCCCATTCGCAATAAAAATGGATCGTAAGGCAATGAGCTTGTTGACGAAGAGCGAGCTGACAGATGAATTAATTGATCTAACAAACGCATAGCCAACAATAAATTACTTTTTCCACTTGCATTTGCGCCATATATACCAATCGCATTTAACGATTTGTATTTACCATTTACTAAAATGTTATCATCTTCTTTTGCTCTCGAGTCGGGCAGTAGACTGAGTATTTGCTCCTCTCCTATCGATCGGTAGTTCAGAAACTTTAAATTCTATCAACATAACTGTTTGTGTAAATTTTATGCAAATATAGCTAAGTTCAAGCGATTATTAAGATATGAACTTTTTTAGGTGTTAGATTTATCTCTAACCAGTTCATAATTCGCATGTCGTCCACTCTGAATATCTTCTTGTAGAATTCCTTTTGTTATTAAATCCTGAATATCTCGCAAAGCTACAACTGATGAACACTTTGCCATTTTCGCCCATTTGGATGAAGTTAATTTACCTTCAAATTTATCAAAAAGCTTATTCAACATCGCTTGTTGCCGATGGTTAAACGGAATATTCTTATTGCGTTCCCAAAAATTAGATTTCAACAAAATTTTATTTAATGTTTCTTGGGTAGCCAGTAGGGCATTGTGGCAACAATTCAGAAACCACACTAACCATTCGGTAATATCGCCACGGCTATATTGTGTTTGCTGTAATACTTCGTAATAGTTTTTACGCTCTATCAGCATTTGGTTCGACAAGCTATAAAAACGTTGTGCGCTATTATCGGATCGTGCTAGCAGTAAGTCGGATATCGCTCGTGCAATACGCCCATTGCCATCATCAAAAGGATGGATAATAATAAACCAAAAATGCGCAATAGCGGCTTTCAATATACTATCGGTTTGCGTATCTGTATTGCACCATACTAAAAACTGGTTCATTTCCATCTCCATACGCTCAGCTGCAGGAGCTTGGTAATGAATCCTTTCTTTCCCCATTGCGCCAGATACTATTTGCATTTCGCCACTTCGGTAGCAAGCCACTTCTATTTTATACATACCACTTCGCCCTGTAGGAAACAATGCGGCATGCCACCCAAATAAACGCTCGTGATTTATCTCGTGTTGATAGTTTTGTGTTGCATCAAGCATCATTTCTACTACTCCATCGATGTATCTATTTGGCGGAACTATTCCTGCAATATCTATTCCCAAACGTATGGCTATGGACGACCGCACTTGATCGTAATTGAGCAATTCGCCCTCTATTTCCGATGATTTAATCACATCTGTGGTTAATGTACTCAACAAGTTTTCACCTTTAGTTACAAAGCCTAAAGCATCCACCTGCTGTGTTATCGTGTCTTTCAAATGATGCACTTTCGCTAATTCTACTTGGATAAGCTCTTCGTTCCAAGTAAAATGAAACCATTCAGGATATTGATAAATGTATTTTCTCATTGCAACTAAAGTTATTTCCCGAAACGTTTCGTTCTGGTCATCAAAGTTATAACACCACTTGTTTTCTCGCCAATCAAAAATTGCAACATCTAATAATTCCTGTGTTTTAGCAACACTCGTTAATAATTGCGACACCTTATTGCTTGCAGGTGTAATCGCTTTTTGCTTATCGTCACCATGTTTAGGATTAAAATTATAATTTTCGTTTAGGTAGTGTTTTGTTAATATGCTCCCAAAGATCTTCCTTGTTATTGATAATAGTGAGTGTGACTTTATCATAAAAATCCTTCGATTTAACATGTAACAAGGTTTTCTTTTCATTATTGTGAGCGAAAGATAGCCCTATTGTCTTTGTTGTTTTATCTTTACGCTCTCCCTTATCCTGATCCGGAAATATAGTCAAGGGTTTGAAATGACTAAGACAACTCTGCTCTGCATGGAAAAACAATTCAAATAAATGAGCTGTTTCTCTTGTGCGGGATGCAATCTTTGAGCATAAAATCCAACACATTTCGACTACTTGTAGTGAACATTTCATCAGAAAGTGCGTCATTCAAATCATGAGCCTCAGATGTAGAATAATAAATCTTTGCCTCTAAATGCCTTGCAACCTCTAACAATTGAATTTGCTCTTTCAATGGTTTGATATTACTGGGATCAAAGTGGGTGAAATCAAAGATATCTGCGTGAAGATAAAATACAAATGCAAAATCGTCCATGTCAAAAGCCCATTAAATAACGACGGTCGATAGAGAATTGGTCAAAGAATCCCTTTGGGAGGATAGCGAATAAGTCCTCCTTCTTCCACTTCTATTTTTGTCGATTTGGTGTAATGTGCATCCATATCACGGTCAAAATGGTAGATGCAAACTTTATTCCGGTCTATTCCCTGTGTACCGTTCTCTTCAAATTTTTTAGACTGCACCAATATGCCATTAATCACATGATCCGAATGGGTTTCTAATACAATTTGAATTCCTGCTTGTGCAGCCAAACAAAATAATTCTGTAAGTTTGGCGATTCCATTGGGGTGTAAATGCGCCTCAGGGTTTTCTATGATAATAAGCGCACCAGGTTTTGCCGAAAGTATGGCCACCAATATAGGCATCACGTAGCTTAAGCCGAAACCTACATTGGTGGCTTCAAAAAAACGTGTACTTTTGGTGAAGCTTTGCGAAGCGGCAAAGGCATATTTTAAAACAAAGCCAAGTTTTCCTAAATCTTCGATTTCAATGGATACACCATCGCTAATAAAACGTTCCCATTCAATTACCTGACTCATTAAATCGGTGAATTGCATCTTGGTAGTGGTAATACATAAGTCTTTTAACACCTCTTGGTTTCGGTACTTATCTAAGAAATGGACAAAATATTCCGCCCGCCCCTCTATAAGTGATATCTGTTTATAGATATCAATGATTTTATCATCTTTCGTATAGATACCCTGAGGTCCCGACCTGGCCGCACCAATGTATTGAAAGTGGGTATTGAAAAGACTTTCTGTGTTTACTGTTGGGGGTATTTGAGATCTTTGCGCTAAACGTATAAAAGTTTTTGTTTTCTCGTCAGCCGCAAGTGCTTCATAAATAAATTGAAATTGTCCGGCCGATGTTTTCAAATCAATCTCAAAGCCGTCCATCTCACTAAATTCGTAAATAGCATCGTTCGCAGTCCCTATTTTCACAGGGTTGGATTTCAAATCGAGCACCTCAAAGGATTTGTCTTTAATATAGGCTTCCCTTACCAGCAATAAGGCTTGCAGGGCAGACGATTTACCAACACCATTGTCGCCACAAAGAATGCTTAGGTTGGCTAAGTCCATACTTGTGTCTTTATGCGACTTAAAGTTTCGTAGTTGAATATTATTGATCATTTAAAAAGTCATTTAAAAAGGATTTAAAAGCTGTGTTTCTGTTCACAACATTTTCTTTGGAGGCGGTACCTGTGGTAATTGCATTCAAAAATTTTGGTCTTGTTGAAGTGCCATAAAACCGTCTATAAAATCTGATTTTCTATCTCTAATCAGGTGCTCTTGTTCGCCTGTTAAGCGAGAAAAAGCAAGACTAAGCACTTCAAAGATGGGCTTATTTATCGGGCTTCTAGGACTTTTCCTTGTTGGTTCTTTTCCGGAAAGCATCGTCCCCAAAAACATCGAAAGCGAGTTGCAACGCTTTTTGGAAAGCCTGTTGTATATTGTTTTGTTCAACTATATCTTCAGGTATTTTTTTAGTGCCCAAAGTGATAAACCGATCCATGTCTGGTTCATATTGCTGATAGTCGAGAATGTAAAAAGCAATAAACCGAGATACAAAGTCTAAATCTTGTTGTCGCTTAAATTTTACGGATCCATCAGTTGCTTTTTGGAAACATTGACCTGTTTCGGTATCTTTAGAGATCAACGACTCTAAAAAATCTACCCGATAACCTTGAAACAATAGAGCCGTTCGTATTTCTTGCGCTTTTAAAGGAACATCTCCCTGATTGATGCGACTAAAAATAGTGTACTTCACTTCGTCGGGTGTGCCTTTTGATATTAAGGTGATACTTACCTGATTGGAATTAATGCGGCGTTTCACATCTTTAGGTAGATCATCCCAAATACAGCCGTTAAACTGGGTAAGGAATTCAAGGTTAGATAATCGCAATTGATTTTTATTATTACCTACGGTACCCTTTCCCAGCATAAAATGCTCCAGCGTACTCATACGTTGCAGTCCATCTACCACATACCATTTCTTATCTTTACGTTCATCAAAATAAAATAGGGGAATAGGCAAATCAAGCATCAACGATTCTATAAATCGGCTTTTTTTGGTCTCGCTCCACAAGTTGGGCAAGCGCTGATATTTAGGGATTAATATTTGATCGTCTTCTAAAAGCTCTACCAATTGTCCAATATTTCGAGGCACAATTTTAATATTGATGTCGGCAGGATCAAATGGAACAGTGATAGGAGTCTCTTCATTTCCTAATTCTTCCTCAACATCAGTTTTTATGTCATTTTATCTCTCATATCAGTTCGTTTATACTACAAATATAGTCAATTTTGATTTACGCTCCCTAATACCGTTTCCGTAACCAAAACGCCACATGCACCAAGCCAATCAACACGGGCACTTCCACCAGCGGTCCGATCACTCCCGCAAAGGCTTGTCCGCTGTGCAGTCCAAAAACACCAATCGCTACGGCTATTGCCAATTCGAAATTGTTTCCTGTGGCGGTAAATGCTATGGAAGCATTTTTGTCGTAAGAGGTGCCTGCGGCTTTGGAAACAAAAAAGCTGATGATAAACATCACCGTAAAATAGATCACCAAGGGAATGGCAATGCGGATCACATCTAGAGGAATCGTTACAATCAATTCACCTTTGAGACTGAACATCAACACAATGGTCAGCAATAATGCGATCAGTGTAATGGGCGATATGGCAGGGATAAACTGTGTCGTATACCAATCCTCTCCTTTTAATTTTACCAGCACCAATCGGCTAAGTACACCCAATACAAAAGGAATACCGAGATAAATGGTCACTGTTTCGGCTATTTGTGCAATGGATATATCCACAATAGCCCCATCAAAACCAAAGTATGGAGGCAATACCGTAATAAATAGCCAAGCATAAAAGCTGTAGGTAAACACTTGGAAAATACTATTGAGTGCCACTAAACCAGCACCATACTCGGCATTGCCTTCAGCCAAATCATTCCATACCAATACCATTGCAATACATCGGGCGAGCCCAATCAATATTACCCCAATCATGTATTCAGGATAATCACCTAAAAAAGCAATCGCTAAAAAGAACATCAATATCGGTCCCACCACCCAGTTTAGTACCAACGAAATGCTCAACACCTTAACATTCGAGAATACTTTTGGCAATAATTTGTAATCGGCTTTGGCCAATGGCGGATACATCATTAAAATAAGCCCGATAGCCAATGGAATATTGGTGGTTCCACTCGACATCGAATCAATAGCAGTAGAAAATGACGGAACGAAGTAACCTAAGCCCACACCAATAGCCATTGCGATAAATATCCAAAGCGTTAAGTTCTTATCTAATAAACTCATCTTTTTTCTACTCATTGCCTTTGAGTTTAGTTATATAAAGTTCGTAAAACGCCTTTTTTATTTCGTCACGCACACGAATAAACTCTGAGTGAATAAATTCCGCTGTTCCTTCTGCATCGGACGGATCATCAAACCCGATGTGTAAGCGATTTTTTACTTTTCCACTAAACGTAGGGCAATTCTCATTGGCACCACCACAAACTGTGATCACATAATCCCATTCATCGTTCAAATAGCGTTCAACACTATCCGATGTGTGATGCGAAATATCAATCTCAATCTCGTTCATCACTGCTACAGCTTTTGGATTGAGTTTGCCTGATGCCTTGGTGCCTGCTGAACAGACTATCATGTTTAAGTCAAATGATTGTAAAAAACCATGAGCCATTTGGCTACGGCAACTATTGCCAGTACATAAAATTAAAACTTTTGTCATATTGTGCTTCTTTATTTTAGTTTGCGTAGATGCGAACGGTTCGTACATCAACGTACAAGTTACGCAAATTTTTTTATCTAGTCGCAGATGCCTTCAAATGTGACATCTTTAAATAAAAGTGCAAGTAACTGTTGGGCTTCCTCCCAATTTTTGCGATGGATGCAGTACTTCACTGTGGGCAAAATAATAGTTCCTTGAATTAAGCCTGCGTCTTTCAATTCATTCAAATGTTGTGAAAGCGTACTTTTAGCTACAGGAATTATTTCGGACATGTCGCCATGGTAGCAACAGGTTTGATTGGCCAGTAATTGCAATATCGCAATTCGCACAGGGTGCGACAGCGCTTTTGCATAACGGGCTAATTGTTCTTGTTCGGTAGTAAATGCTTTCTTTGTCATATTTTTTTGTATATCGTTCGCAAATGTACGACCAATATTTTGATCTGCCAAACTTTATTATTATTCGACTACAAATACAACCGAAACATAGAATAAGTCTGTCTCAGGACTCATACTGATTAGATACAAAAAAAGAGCGTAAAAGAGTTTTAGAATTCTTTTACGCTCTTTTTTTTGCATCTAAATTGATGCCGCTCTTATTAATTTTTTACACCCAACTTTAACCAATTCAAGAAATCGCTGGCACTATCTTCGTATCCTATACCGTCTACCAAAACATTTTCGTTGTGATCAATAATCACAAAATACGGTTGTGCTACTTGTCCAAATTTACTTAATTCGTAATAAGCATTAATGTCTCCAATTGTTTTGAGCCGCTCCAGCTTGGCATTTGTTTTCCATTCCGATTCGGGCAATACTGTTTTATCATCGGTATACAGCGCAATCAAAATAAAATTATCGTTGATCATTTGAATTACTGCAGGATCAACAAAAACTTCTTTTTCCATTTTCTTACAATTACTGCAACGATGACCTTTGAAATCAATCAAAACAGGTTTGTTTTGCTCTTTTGCACAAGCAAGACCTTGTTGAAGATCAAAATAACCATTAATTCCTTTCGGGAAGATGTAAAAACTCGGCATGTTTTGCTGGTCCACAAATACCTACAGCCCTTGGAGCTGTGGTTCCATTTGATACTATGGTTAAATCAAACGATTGTTCTTCTCTGTGCGGGCATGAAGCCAGACATTCCAGCCAGCGGAGCCCCAAACATCCCTGGAGTAAATATACTGCGAATACAAAAGCAGCACCAGCCAAAAACAGACGCAACACATTGATATGGTCTACAGGTGTATCGTGGGCAAATCGGATTTTGCCCAACAAATACAGTCCTAACAATACCGAAAGTGCAATCCAAATAGCGGTGAAAACATCGCGGGTCAAGAAATTCAATCCTAAATCAGCGTCTACCACGTTCAAATACTTCAAACTAAAACCAATCATAATGAATGCAAAGACTACTTTTACAGCATTCAACCAACCACCCGATTTCGGTAATTGTGTTACCAAAGAAGGAATAGCCGATAAAATTAAAAAAGGTAAACCCAGACCAAAACCAAAGCCAAACATACCTGCGATAGGTTTTATTTTGGATCCACCATCACTTACCGCTTCAGCCAATATGCTTCCCACAAACGGACCTGTGCACGAGAAAAGAAACAATTACCAGCACAACGGCCATAAAAGCCGAAGCCATATAACCACCTTTATCTACCTGTTGGTCGGCTTTATTGGCCAATCCACTTGGAAGGCTGATTTCAAATAAACCTAAAAACGACAATGCGAAAAAAGATAAATAAACAGAAAAATAACAAATTCGGTATCCAGCTTGTAGCCAAAGCATTTGCAAAACTCACATTCTTTGTCATGCTTGACAATAATTCCAATACTGGTATACAATAGCGTTACTGACAATGTGAAGATAAGTCCTTTTGCAATAGTATCGAATTTAGATTTAGACCCATTCATAAAGAAACTAATCACCATTGGGATCATTGGGAACACGCATGGCGTAAGCACACTTACCAAACCTGCGATTAAAGCAAAAAAAAAAAAAGAAAACCATGCATCATTGCCTGAATCGGGTGCGCTTATTGGTGTTGCTGGAGTCGTAGTAGGGTTAGACGTAGCACTCGCCTCGGATGTGGCACTTGCGTCAGTCCCCAAAGAGAAACTAAACGTGGCGTCGCCAGGGATGCATTGTCCTTCAGTACACACTTGATAACTTAAAGTACCTTTAATATTTGTAGGGTTAATAATTTTCACTTGTTGCGTAAAAATTACTTTGGATGCGTAATATTGAACATTTAATTCAAACCCTTCGTCGTATTTTGTTTTACTGGCTTGACTTGATTGCATGCTGCCTTCAAGAACGTAATTGTCGTTTTTTTCGAAATTAAATTCACTAACGGTGCAGGTCCATCTTTCACCTCTTCCATTGCATACATTACAAAAGCATCATCAATAACAACTTCAAACTGAAGTTCGTAAACCGATTCGCTTATTGGTTTCGAACTAAATTTCCAAATAGCCTTATCTTGAGCTGAAACAGCAAGCGTAAAGAGTAGTAAACTAAAAAGTAATAAATATTTTCTCATTTTAATAACATTTCGTTTTCGACCAGCAAAAATACAATAAAAATTATGAATTACGAATTATGAATTGTGAATTGTTGTAACAACAGCAACAACTCTAAGTATATAAAATACAAGTATCTGATAATGAATGATAATAAATTGCAAATTGCGAATTGTTGTGTCAATAATATTAATCTCTATAAAGTTGTTTTGGGTAAATAATCAATCTTTTTAATTGAACGCCATTACATCTGATCCGAAAAACGTAATCCAACACCGAAATTGTTAAAGGCGGTTATTTTCGAAACCTACGAAATTGCGAATTGTTGTGCGTGAATTTAGGTATCAGTAAATAAAGTTTTGGATGTAACAGTTTGACAAACAGTTATTATAATGAACTTAAATGCTACAATAATGTCACCCCGCTGGGGTTCTGACTAATCTTGGCTATTTCTTTACTACAATAATGTCACCCCGCTGGGGTTCTGACTAATCTTGGCTATTTCTTTTACTACAATAATGTCACCCCGCTGGGGTTCTGACTAATCTTGGCTATTTCTTTACTACAATAATGTCACCCCCGCTGGGGTTCTGACTAATCTTGGCTATTTCTTTACTACAATAATGTCACCCCGCTGGGGTTCTGACTAATCTTGGCTATTTCTTTACTACAATAATGTCACCCCGCTGGGGTTCTGACTAATCTTGGCTATTTCTTTACTACAATAATGTCACCCCGCTGGGGTTCCGATTATGCTTGGCTATTTCTTTACTACAATAATGTCACCCCGCTGGGGTTCTGACTAATCTTGGCTATTTCTTTACTACAATAATGTCACCCCGCTGGGGTTCCGATTATGCTTGGCAATATAGTTTGTCGAATCATTTGTAGGATCTTAAAATCAATGACTTAATAGCACGATAGCTAAGCATAATCGGAACCCCAGCGGGCTATTCAATAGCCAAATTAAGATTAAGCAGGCTGACATTATTATGAGTGTGATTAAATTCGATTATCAATTGATTACGCCTTAATTTAATGACATTGGGTATCCGAGGCGGAGCGAGTTCAAACAGACTGCGAAGCCCGATGAGACCTCCGAATAATGTTGTGTTTTAAGCCTAAAATGTTATGCTTTGTAATATCCTTTATAAACAGCTTGAATACAGAGATTTAGTTCTATAATAGAGTGTTTTATCGATATTTACTGACGATTCCTTAGATGTTGTTTTAGCAACGCGTTAGCCAGTACCGTTGAAATAATAATACATCCTCCTAAATAGAACGCAAAGCTCTTATGTTCGCTCTCGGGAAAAATGAGCACAGCGAGCAGTATTCCATAAATCGGTTCTAGATTTATGGTAAGCATCACGGTATAAGGGCTTAAAAAACGCAGAATTGCAGCCGAGGCAACGAAAGCATAGGCGGTACAAACCGACCCAAGTACAAGTAAACAGCCACTATCCATAGCACTTAAATGAAAAAAATTGTTGTCAAAACCGCCGGTAAATAGTAAGCCTATAGTAGTAAAAATCACTCCGCCACTCATTTCATAAAACGAAACTACTGCAGGTTCGGTGTTACGAACAAATTTGCCATTAATGATAGCAAATAAAGCCGACAAAAATGCTGATATCAAACCCAATACAATCCCTAGTCCATACTGAGTTTCTACTTTAAAAATGACATACAAGCCAATTATCACAATAAAACCAAGAAGCACTTCATACCAAATCATCGCTGTTTTATTGATTAGTGGATCCAAAACCGAAGCAAAAAGTGCCCCTGTTGATATGCAAGCCAAGGTTACCGAAATATTGGATACCTTGATAGCCATAAAAAAAGTGAACCAATGCAAAGCAATAATACCACCAGTTAATAAAATATAGCATATTTTTTTGGGACATAAGGTCACGCTAATTCCTTTATACCATAAATAAAAGCCAATAAATAAACTGGTAAGTAACATGCGGTACCACACTAAACTAAAAGCATTTAACGAAATTATATGTCCAAGTATAGCGGTGAACCCCCATATAAAAACAATAAAATGTAACTGAAGATGATTTCGAAAATGAAGATTTGGCATTTAGTAATCAATTAACAAAACCGCGAAGGTAAGAAAAAATGTTTGAGATTGTATACCATTCCTTTTTGTAGATTGGTGTACGTTGATCAATTCTTTTTCAAGAAAAAAGTATTGACAAACGGGTTGTTCTGTCCGATATAATGTCACCCCCTTAATTCCGATCATCTCGGCTATTTTGTTCAGCAATAATGTCACCTGCTGGGTTTGCTGGCTTGCTAAATAGGCGCTAAGTATGTGACGATATTTAGTTTAACATTTCATGATGCCTTAAAACATCAAGTTATACATTGACATTCAGTGCCTAAGCCCCCGTGAGGAAGTCTTGATACGTGTGTCGTTAAATCTTGTGTCGTACTTGTCTTTAAATAGTACATATTAATAGTTTGTTTTGTATTTTATTTTGTGGTTCAATATATGTTGTATATCTTTGTGGTGTCAAAAGTAAGGGATGTTTTATTGATTGGGTCGACACACAAAAACACATCATCAAGCTTAAAGAATTATAAAATAGAAAGTTAAACATAAAAAAACAAAGAAATGAGTTTAGAATATAAAGTAGTGGAGCGTGCAGATCCAACTAAAAGAGATGCCCCTAACAAATATCATGCGCAAATTATACGTACTAAAAGACGTGGTATTCGGTCATTAGCAGACAAAATTTCCTTCGGAAGCTCTCTTACTCCGGTTGAAATAATTGCAGTGACAGAATCTTTAATTCAGTTTATACCCCGGTTGATCCTTGATGGAGAAACAATTGTTTTGGGCAATTTTGGTTCATTCAAAGCTTCGCTGTCATCAGCAGGATCGGACACACCCGAGGAAGTGAACAACGAAAATGTTCGGAATATACGTATTTTGTTTTCGCCTAGCGTGGTATTGAAACAGAAATTTGCGGAAGCAACGCTCAAAAAAAACAATAAAAGTTAGTACAACTCACACAAAGCTTCGGTAACGAATGCGTTTAGAACCATTAAACCGGCATCAACACAACAGTGTTGATGCCGGTTTTTTTGCTTACATATGCTTCGAGCAATCAAAGTAAGGGCAAATATTTACAGTGAGAATCTTGAAATTTACAGTGAGAATCTTGAGATTTACAGTGAGAATCTTGACCACTATAGGCATATAGTGATGGTGGAGTAAAGAATACAAAATTGCTTTGTCTTCATACAACTTAGCGAATCTGTGTCTACGTATGACATCCCTCTGCGAACACAACCAGCGGGGGCGCATGTATTTATATGATCATTAGTTTGTTATCTAAATAAAAACATGCGACCCACTGGGGTCGGAGGCAATGTGTTATCACGTCTCTATAAACATGTGACCCCGCTGGGCATCGCAGACACTGAAACAGGCAAATAATAGCGAATTAGAATATCTGCATTATCGGGTAGATAAAAATGCGTTTCATTAAAAAAGGTCAGAAGGACTATCTACAACAATCAAATACGGATCGAAAATATTCCAGTAATAGCTTACGAGTATGTGGTGGATGGCAAATCGGCAATAGAATGTATAACGCTATCAGTTAACCCACAAAGAAAGTGGTATTAAAAACGATCCGAATGACTGGGCGAATGGAGTAGGGAAACCACGCTATATTCTGGATTTGTTGTTGAGCGTGATTAATGTGAGTGTGCAAACGGAGAGATCACCAGTGGTAAGGCTTGAAAGAATGGCTATTAGGACTAATGTTCAGTGATAATTAAAAATAAATTTGCGTATTAAAAGAAATGATATTATCTTTGTGACAGAATAAAGTACAATGCTTTATTCGGAGATAAACGAAATAAGACGTATTATGACAAAAATGAAATTAGATGATTTAGGAACAAAAGAGGGAGTGTCTTTTCAAGATTGCAAATTAAACAGAATGTATTTTGCGAAAGATCTAACCAAGATCGTTGAAACATACGAAAAAGGTTTTGTGCTAGCACTTGATGGTGCTTGGGGAACAGGGAAAACCACTTTTATTAAAATGTGGCAAGGCTCTTTAAAAGAAAAGAATTTCCGAACATGTTATTTTAATGCTTGGGAAAACGATTTTGAAAGTAGCCCACTAATAGCCATCATGGCAGAACTGGATACTTTAGATAAAGGTAAAAATAAAGATATTTTTCGAAAATGCTATCAACTGCTAGGAAAACTTGCGGTCATTGGATTAAATTCCTCCGAGCTTACAAAACCAATAGTAGAGGGGATTGATGCGATCAACAATTTTGAAAATCTTGGTAAGGGCGGAGTGTTCGAGATGGAAGTTGCGTCTTATAATGCTAAGAAAAAGGCTTTAACGGACTTTAAAGTTAATTTATCTAAACTCTTGACTTCATTAGATTTAAAAAATAAACCTTTAGTTTTTATTATTGATGAATTAGATCGATGTAGGTACCTGATTACGCAGTCGAAGTACTTGAAAAAATAAAACATTTTTTCTCTATTCCCGGAATTGTATTTGTATTGGCTATTGATAAAGAGCAGTTAGGATATGCAATTCAAGGTTATTATGGGAGCGATAAAATAAATTCCAATGAGTATTTGAGGCGATTTATTGATCTTGATATTTCCTTGCCACCACCAAATATGCACAGTTTTGCAGGTCATGTATGGAGAGTGTTTGCCTTTTAAAAATCACTAGAAAATAGTATGGGAGATGCGGAAGGTGATTTTGTGAATTTTTTTTCTAAAGTTAAGGCAAGTCTTCGTTAGATAGAAAAAATGTTTGCATTGTTACAAATAGCATTACACACAAATGCTTGTGCTGAATTTCGTAAAGTTACCTTGTTTTTAGTTTATCTGAAAGTATGTGATCCTTTACTGTATGCTAAAATTAGAAAGAATGAACTTGCTTTACAAGAAATATTGGATGCTGTTTTTGATTTGTTTCAAGAGAGTAATAACAAATACTTTGTTGAACTGCAAGCTGAAATAGCAAATTGTGCTGGTAGCCCTTTCAATTTGCAAATACATAACTCGGACACCGATAAAATAATTGAAAAGAAACATATACCTATATATCATAGATTATGGCAAGTAATAGAGCAGATTGATAGTCTAAATACCATTCTGCAAGCAGATTTAGGTCACTTTGCAAATGGGAATTAGAGTGACTTATAAAATATACTTAATTCATTTTTAAATAATTACCTTTGCGATATTCGAAACAAATTATACATTAACATTAATTGAAATGGACTTCAAGGATCAAATCAAACAATTGTCTGAACGAGTAGATAAACTTAAAGACAATTTACTTACTGAGGAGGCAACTAAAAATGCTTTAGTAATGCCATTCTTACAATATTTGGGTTATGATGTGTTTGATCCTTTGGAAGTAGTTCCAGAGTTTACATGTGATATTGGTTCAAAGAAAGGTGAGAAAATCGATTATGCTATTATGCAAAATGGCAGTCCTATTTTATTAATTGAATGCAAACATTGGAAACAGTCGCTTAATTTGCATGATAACCAGTTGTTAAGATACTTTCATACATCATCTGCCAAATTTGGATTGTTAACTAATGGAATCGAGTATCGTTTTTATACCGACTTGGAAAACCCTAACAAGATGGATGAAAGACCCTTTTTGCAAATTAGTTTAGATAATCTTCAGGAAGAGTATGTTGATGAATTGAAAAAATTCCACAAATCTTATTTTGATGTAGCCAATATTCTAAGTTCTGCAAACGAACTAAAGTACACACGTCAAATTAAGGACATCATTCACAAAGAATTTACTAACCCATCGCCTGATTTGGTTAAATTAATCATAAAGCAAGTGTATGATGGTGTTTTCACCGCAAGGTTATTAGAGCAATTTACAGTACTTCTTAAAAACTCGATACGTGGTTACATGTCCGACCAACTTAATGCAAGGCTTAAATCAGCTTTAAACACCAACGACGAGAAAAAATTAGCAGAAGAAAATACTGACGAAATTACTGAAGGCGATGCAATTACCACAACAGGCGAGGAATTGGAAGCTTATACCATTGTAAAGTCAATTCTAAGAACCGAAATAGAAGTAAGTCGAATTATCTTTAAAGATGCACGTACTTACTTTGGTATTTTCTTAGACAATCAGAGAAAAACAATTTGTAGAATTTACTTGAATGGGAAAAAGAAATTTATTACGGTGTTTGACAACGAAAGAAAGGAAATTCGGTTTGATATCGAAACACTAGATGACATCTATTTATATGCCGATCAAATAAAATTGTCTATGCAACGACACGAACAGATTGAAGGATAAGCTACAAATGCGAAACGCCTCTTTGAGGGAGGCGTCAGACCGAGGATACTCGGTGTTCTTAGTAACTGGAACATATCACAACTGGGACTTATTCCAAATAGCAGCTTTGGTTATTTGTATCTTATTACCATGGGTTTATTTTAACATTTATCATTATTCGCCTTCGTGAAATTTGGCGAAGTGAGCAAAGCGAGCGCCTTAGGGGACAAAAACAGTTCAACTGTTAATTCAATAAAGATATAACCCTTTCAGTTTCATTAAATCTACACAAAGTACCTTTGTTAGATATGTTTCTACCGATCCGTGATCTTTTTTTATTTGATGAATAGCAGCTTGTAAGAATTCTTTTTTTACAGTTAATACTGATTCTAATTCGGGATATAGTGCTACCTCTTTAGCATATTTTTCTTTAAGATATTGATTAGATGTAAGGTAATCATTCATTACTGTTTCTTCATCGACACCTAAAGCAAATAAAACGAGCGCAGCACCCAATCCTGTTCTGTCTTTTCCTGCAGTGCAATGAAACAATAACGGCGTTTTATTTTCGTCTTGAAGCAACATGAAAAATGCTTTATATTGTTCAATCCATAGCGAATCAGACACAAATTGCTTATTCATATCAATCATAATATTATCCAATTGCTGAGGCGAAGCATCTCTAAAACTCTGCAAAGTCATTACATTACCAGGTGCGATGGACAGCGAAATATTATTGCGAACCGAAGGAGGAACAAGGTCGGGAGCTTGTTGTATTTCGCTCGCACTTCTGAAGTCCACTAACGATATTATCGGAATATTTGCCAAATATGTTAAATCTGCAACTGTGAGTTTTTTCAATTCATCGGAACGTATCAGTTTCCCCCATTTTACGTAATGTCCGTCAGTGGTTCGTATTCCCCCTAAATCTCTGAAGTTGTACCCTCCCTCCATAGGCGAATGACTTTCCGCCAAAATAGCTTTACCTTTATCCATCACCAATAGATAATAATTTCGTGCAGAGTTGTTTACATTTAAATTATAAGTCCCATGTCCTTCACCATTAAGAATCGACTGGGATAGATCAATGGCCTCTATGCGTTTCCCTGCATAGATAGACCACTTTCCATCAACAATAATTTCAAGAAAAGTTTCTTTCGTGTCTTTGTCACATCTTATAGTGGCGTTTTTTGAAATGTCTTCTCCTGAATATCCTATTTTAAGCTCTTTGCCTTTGTTGCAAGAACAAAACAGCATCGCTAAAGCTACTACCATATATTGTTTTTTCATACTAACTAACTGAATAACGGATTAACTGAATAACTGAATAATTCGCTTCGCAAAGCGAGATTGCAGCCCAATGCTATTAAGTTAAAGCGTACAGTTTGATAAACAGTTATTATAATGGGTTTAAACATCAAAATAATGCCGCTGGGGTTCATCAACATGAGGCCTCCGAATAAGAATATCACCCCGCTGGTTCCGATTATAAACATGTTGCAAATATACGATTTAATCATCTAAACCACAACTACGCAAAACAGCAGTACAAACGAGACTCCTAATTTCTAATTAATAGAAGTTTCCCACACCTCGTAAGCCTTGCAAACACTCAAAAACATATTCGACAAAACTACTCTATTGCCAATGTAAAATACTATACTCAAGCTATTTATGAGGGTGTTTACAAATGTGCAATATTTTGGGCTTAAACACAACATTATTCCGAGTACTCATGTTGCTGCAATCCCAACACGCCAACTTTACACACACCGCACTCCCCTATTTATCTAACGCCATAAAGCGAAGCACTCCATCGCGAAGCGATACCCAAATCGGTACATCTTGTAAGCACCCTTGCAAGTAACTTATTTTCAAATAATTAAATCGAAAATTCAGGCTTTATTCCAACCGTAATTTTGAGTGTTTGCAAGGGTTGAGAGGTGTGGGAAACTTCAGTAATTAATTAGCAATCATCCTAAAAGCTTAATTTGCAACCAGAGCTAAGCGAGCGAGGCAATGTGGGTCCGTAAATGTAATTTGAATCCCGATTGACCCCTTTGTCAAAATCGTTTTGATAAGCATTAAGGCAATTTTGGACTCCACCATTCACCTGCACGTCTATACCTGGCGAAAGTTGGAAATTGTAAGCCAATTTAACCCCCATGTCCCAAAACGTGGGGCTATGTACGGTTTGGTCGGTGGCGATATAACCTTCAAGGTGTTGTAATAGCATACTTCCGGTATAAGTACCTGATAACGAAAGTAAGAAACTTTTATTGATCTGATAATTGGTAAATAAAAAACCGTACACATTGGGCGATCGGAACAAACGTTTTTCGGCAGCTATGGTTGCATTATCGCTCCACTTCTCGGCTTGTCCATATTGGCTACTTTGAATGGTAACGCCTGCTTGAAAATCTATCGCTTTAATTGGATTGATTCGGGCTTCTATATTGACTCCCTTTCACGGTTGCCGAATTGGCATTGCGCCGTTCCATAATGGTGTTTCCCGAAGCATCCGATCCAATATGTTCCAAAGCGGAATACATTTTTAAGATGAGTATAAAAGCCTTCAACTAGTAGATTTACCCGAACTCCACCAATTTCGTGAAACAAATCAGCCGACAGGCTGTAGCTTTGCGAACACTCTTCTTTTAAGTCTGGAGATAAAACAATTAGCACCCGATCGCCACCCGCTATCGAAACATGCAAATCTTCGTTATAAGCCTGTGGTGCTCGGAAACCTTCGGAATAACTTACTCGGAAAACACTTCCTTGCTTTTAAATTATGGCGAATGTTGGCGCGAGGACTTAAAATGGTATTCGGCAACAAATTGTGTTTGTCGGCACGTATGCCCAATAAAGCCGAAAAGTGTTTCGTCCCTTTCCATTCGTTTTGAGCAAACGCACTATAAACGTGGGTAGTTTGTTGCAGTTTATGGTGGTAAGCTGATTACATTGTCTTCTAAATCATTGTAATGATAATCGGCACCTGCGGTCAATTCGGCAGGGCTAAACCACAATTCCTTAAAGGCTTGAGTAAACAATACGCCAGTGAGCGTTACTAGGTCGGAAGTCTTCCCATAACCCTCTTGAGATTGATTGGCGCCGAAATAACTTTTCCGTTGTGCTGTTTGTGCTGCAGCATGCATGGGCTAACTTTCGGCTATAATTGTTTGAGAATAAATCAAGTCGCAAACTTAGACTCCATGAATATTGTGTTCCAACTGTTCGGTGATATTGGTTTGATGCGGGCGGCAAATCCAAACTATCGCCACCACGGCGAAACTCGTTAATATGATGGTACTCGAAGGACAATCTAGAATAGTCCGATGTTTTGTAATAGCTGCGTAATCCAATGGTGGTAGCTTTCAGATTCCCAATTTCCGAAAAACCATCGTCATCACTATCATAAGCACTTCTGTCGCGTACTGAGGCGTAAATATAAGAACCCATTTTGTTGTTATTGGATACAACAGAAGCATTTAAAAACGTATTAAAATCAGCCGATTTACCACCAATAAGGCTTGTAGAATGTGTAAGAATGGCAGCGGCTCACGGGTGATAATGTTAACGCAACCTCCAATGGCACTCGCACCAGAAACCGCAGTACCACCACCTCGCACCACTTCCACACGCTCAATCATGTTGGCGGGTATTTGCTCCACACCATACACACTGGTCAAGGCACTCATCAAAGCCTGTCCATCGATCATTATCTGAGAATATGGACCATCTAAACCATTAATTCGGACTTGTTGCGTACCACAATTCTGACAATTGGTTTCGACACGTAAGCCTGGTTGATAGTTCAAACCCTTGCGAAAGTGTGTTCGAATTGGTGTTCTCAAAGAGTGTTTTAGGCAATAATTTGATCAGCTCGGGGATGCATTTCGTAAATGATCCGCCCGATTATGCACAACAACCGCACTCACTAAAGTTTGTTGATCAGCGATTAAATTGAAATTGCTTTCGTGAACTTTATTGGGTACAATAACAATGGTTTGTTCCAGTGGTTTGTAGCCCACAAAAGATGCCACCACAGTGTGCTTACCTAGAGGTAGATTTTTAACAAAATAATGCCCACTTGCATCAGTTGATGTATGGACATTGGGTCCTTTTATAAAAATTGTTACAAAAGGTAAATGCTCTCCTGTTTGAGAATCAATAACATGTCCCGTAAGGTTGGCATCGTTTTGGTCCAATAGTAGAAAAGGGAAACTAAAAACTAATATATATAAATATCGTAACATAATGGTAATTGTATTTTGTATCACATTATAACAGTTGAGCACCTGCATTTTAAGACGCTCGCTTTGCTCGCTTAGGACATTTTCACGAAGGCGAATAAGTCGCACTGCATCAGCACGAGCCTCAAGTAAAGGCAGGATCACATAGGAAAAGAAAATATCGTGCCTTTGGTTCCTTTGACCTCATCTAGTCCTTTTATCCTTGACTAAGGAGTCGGCTCTTTCTGAGGATCTGAATATTTGGAAACACAATTCAGCATAGCCATACACCTTGCGGATATAAGCTATTGTAAACAAATAAAGTAGATGATTTTTACCCAGTCTTTGTTGAACAAAAGGCGAGACCTGAAGGCCTCCATTAATATAGACTAGTTAGTGATCTTGTTCACTAGAAATCGGGGTAATAAGTATGGAAATAATGGAGTTCGTCCGTTTAATATCCGAATTGCAGACATTAACAAATTAACCATTCCTTGATATTACGCATTGGGAGGTCCGCGTACTGGAGGATTTGTTAGGTAAGCTTTTATGAAAGAGATTTGTGTAAGGTCAGCAAACAAATGTATCGCAAAAGATGGTGAAAAATTAAGTTCAACAAAGAAACTCAATCCAGCACTATCAAAAGTAGTTAATTGGTGAATCAACCATATTTCATCAGTACTTTGATGTGTTTTTGCAGTATTGGGATGCGCATGACGAACCGTTTTCCCATTAATGGTATGCGCATGCATAAACACCGACACATTTAACAAATAAAGCACCATGAGCATTAGGAATGCCCCTCGGAATATTGTGTTATGTTGTATCTTTTCATGTCGCAAATATACTATTTTATTTTAGTCGGACAGCAGCGTGAAATTTTGGCTAAGCGAGCGAAGCGAACACAAGAGGGCTTTCGGGGGCATCTCAATCTTAAATAAACACATCAAATTAAAACAAAACGATTAACTTTGTAGTTGAAAATCTCGAAAAACACAATTATGAAATGATATAGGACGTAACAACACAAGGTGTCTAGTGCAACGAAGCACTTTCAACTGTTAATTCGCATAATTCATAATTCCAACTCCTAATTAATTTCGAAATACAATACTAACTAAAACAGTTACAACATGAACAATGTGAAGTTTTACGCCTCAAATCCATTTCCATTAGAGTTCCACAAAGTAAGAGTGGTTCAAAAATTACATTTAGTTCCCATTGAAAGACGTCTCGAAGCCATGAGAGAAGCCGGTTTTAATACCTTCCGCTTGGGAACACGAGATGTTTTTTTAGACATGCTCACCGATAGTGGTACCAATGCAATGAGCGACAACCAAGTAGCAGCCATGTTTCAAGCAGATGACGCTTATGCTGGATCGCAGAGTTTTGAACGGCTTCTTAAAGCAGTGCAAGATGTGTTGGGAAAAACACATTTGCTACCAGTACATCAAGGTCGAGCTGCCGAGAATGTAATTTCTCGCACGTTCATCAAAAAGGGTAACGTAATCCCTATGAACTACCACTTCACCACAGCATTGTACTCATATACTCGAAAATGGCGGAACCATTGAAGAGTTGCTTTTTGACGATGCCTTGATTATTAAATCAGACAACCCCTTCAAAGGCAACATGGATATTGATAAACTGATTGCCTGTATCGAAAAACACGGAAAAGAGAAACATTCCATTCATACGAATGGAAGCTTCTACCAATTTAATTGGCGGGCAACCTTTCTCGATAAGTAACCTAATGGACGTGCGCCGAGTGGCAGATAAGTATGGTATTATGTTGGTACTTGACGCCAGTTTATTAGGCGAAAATCGCCTATTTAGTGAAGCTACGTGAAGAGGCATGGAAAGAAAATTCGATAGCTGATATCATTAAAATGATGACCGGTTTGGCTGATATTGTGTACTTCTCGGCACGCAAATTAAGCTCGTCACGTGGAGGAGGTATTTGCACCAACAAAACCGAACTTTACAAGAAAATGGAAGTCTTAATTCCACTTTTCGAAGGTTTCCTTACGTATGGTGGCATCTCGGTACGCGAAATTGAGGCAATGACTGTTGGATTATATGAAACTCTTGATATTTCAATGATCTGCCAAAGCCCCACATTTATAAAATATCTGGTAAACGAACTCGACTCCAAAGGTATCCCAGTAGTTACACCAGCCGGTGTTTTGGGTGCACATGTCGATGCAATGGCATTTTGTAGTCATATTCCACAAAGTCAATATCCTGCCGGTGCGTTGGCAGCTGCATTCTTTATTATTTCCGGAGTACGGAGGAATGGAGACGTGGCACCATCTCGAGCGTCCGAGATGAAGCTGGTGTTGAATTGATGGCTGATGTCGAATTGTTGCGCCTCGCAGTGCCAAGACGGGTGTTTACTCTATCGCAAATAAAATATGTAATCGACCGATTACATTGGTTATGGGATAACCGGAAACTTATCGGTGGTTTACGCTTTGTGTACGAACCTGCTGTATTGCGTTTCTTTATGGGCGGACTAGAACCAGTGTCTGATTGGCCAGAACAACTGATGCTGAAATTTAGAGCAGATTTCGGAGACAGCCTGTAATTAGGCAAAAATTAGTGATTAATGGCTTGCCTCCAATGGCAAGTCGTTAATTACGTTCAATGAAACTTATTCAACATTGGGAGTATCTTGTTTATTCGTAGTGTATTATACATTAACCTATTATTTCGTAACTTAATAGCATTGTGCACAAGCCTCGGTTGGTTTGATAGCGTGTTTTAACTTTAACTTCATTTTATCGGAGTCTTTTCCGTAAGCTACATACGGTTATTTATAAACTAGACCTATTGAAAGGTGCGAATAACTTCTATTCGTAAAAGAATCACTTCTAGTCACTAAATTGTGATTCGAGTGAAAACGCTTAGTTTTTTATTAAAATAGCATTTCGTTCTGAAGTTGTATAAACGCTAATAATCAATCATTTCGAATTAATTTATAACTCCTTTAGAATGTCTGTTTATTTTATTTACTTTTGTGTAATTTAAAATATCAAATTTGGGACTATGGATGATAACAGAATTCGATTGGCAATTACACATGGAGACTTCAATGGTATCAGCTACGAGATTATACTGAAGACTTTCGCAGATACTGACCTTGGCGAGTATTTTATACCTATTATATATGGATCGTCGAAAGCGGCGGCTTTTTATCGTAAACAATTGAATAACGAATCAATTGCGAATGTTAATCTCAATGTAATCAATTCGGCAAAGGATGCACATCCCAAGAAATTGAATATCATTAATGTTACCAACGAGCAATTGAAGGTAGAGCCTGGCGTATCAAGCACCGCGGCTGGAACGGCAGCGGCTGATGCACTGGAGGCTGTGGTAAGGGATATGAAAGAGGGGTGGATTGATTGTGTGGTGACCTGCCCGATCAATAAAGCCAATATATTTTCACAGGATTATGATTTTTCCTGGGCATACCGAATTTTTTGCCAGCCGATTTGACGCATCGCAATTTATGATGTTGATGGTGAGCGACCTGATGCGGATTGGCTTTGCCACCGGACATGTAGCTATTGCGGATGTACCCGCCCTATTGACTAAAGAGCTATTACTCGACAAGTTAGAGGTGATGAATACCAGCATGAAGCAAGATTTTCAGATCCGTAGCCCCCGCATTGCGGTTTTGGCTTTGAATCCGCATGCTAGCGATCATGGTTTGATGGGAAAAGAAGAGGACATGGTGATTATACCTGCGATTGAAGAGTCCAAAAGCAGACACATGCTGGCTTTTGGACCCTATTCGGCTGATGGCTTTTTTGCAACAGGTGCTTATAAGAAATTCGATGTCGTTTTAGCCATGTATCACGACCAAGGGATGATTCCGTTCAAATCGCTCGGGTTTAGTGGTGGCGTTAATTTTACCGCTGGTTTATCCATTATACGCACCTCGCCTGCCCATGGCACAGCCTTTGATATTGCAGGACAAGACAAGGCCTCGCCCGATTCGCTTCGAGAAGCACTGTTCTTGGCACGTGAAGTTTTCAGAAACCGATTGCTTGATAAGGAATTAAACAAAAATCCTTTGCGATAAAGGGGTGTTTTAAAAGTGGTTGAATTTGACCACTTTAAAATCACATAATCCGAAATCAGTAACATGATAAATGAGTTGCAAATGGGGTTAAAAGAATTTTTTATACCGATACTATTATTCAAAATTGGCTTCGCAATCGAAATACCATTGAATTATTGTTTTTTGGGAATTGATGTACAATTCAAATTTTAAACCCCTCGAATTCGAGGGGTCTAAACAGTTTTGTACTTACCCCCAAAAAATGGATTGAAACCACCAATGCGGTGGGGATTATCTCGAAATCGGGGAGATACGGTGGTACTTTTGCTCATAAAGATATTGCAGTTTGCTTGTTTCGATTGAGTTTAAACTCTACATCATCAAAGAATTTCAGCGCCTCAAAGATGTATATCGCAAAGCGACAGACTTGTGGAACTGAACAAAATGACTATTACGCAAATGAAATCATTACTGAACTCTTCGGCAATCAAAAAAATAAAGCAATGAGAAATAGCATTGCCGAAAACGAAAATGGAGACATTGCATCCAATGAATAATCTCGTTGAATTAGTTATTTTAAGATACGGATTAAATAACCCAGTTAGTAATAGTGTAGTTTTTAACAGGATATTAACCCGAATAGGATATTTTGGAAATCCTGTAGATTTAATTCTTAACATGGAAGAGCAAGGTTTAGTTTCACATCAGGGTTATATGGATACTACTTCAGGTATTTTAATGAATATAAAAACCACAGAAAAAGGAAAACAAAAATATTTTGACAGCGTGAAGTCTGTAAAAATACCAGATGATATTAGCGAACAAACAATTCGGTTTTTAAAGAAAATGCTGATTTAATTATGCCATGCCATGACACATTCTTGTCAGTCTCATTTTAAAATTTGCAAAAAAATGAGAAACACTTGAAACCGTGTCAATGCATTCACAATTCACAATTCATGAAAGATAGTCCTCCTCGAAAACGGATTGCGATACTTGGGTCGACCGGCTCCATTGGTACGCAAGCCTTACAAGTAATTGATCAACATCAAGATTTATTTGAGGTTGAAATACTAACCGCCCATCACAATGCCGATTTGCTGATTCAGCAAGCACGCAAATACCTCCCCAATGCGGTGGTCATTGCCAACGAATCGTTGTATACTAAAGTGTCCGAAGCTTTGTTGCCCTTGGATATCAAGGTGTATGCTGGTTCAGATGCCATCAATCAGGTGGTCAGTTACGACAGTATCGATTTAGTTTTGATAGCTTTAGTGGGCTACGCTGGTTTGTATCCCACCATTCACGCCATTAAGGCAGGCAAGCCCATTGCGCTGGCCAATAAGGAAACGCTGGTGGTGGCGGGCGAGTTGGTAATGGGCTTGGCCGCACAACATCGGGTACCGCTTTTGCCGGTAGACTCGGAACATTCGGCGATCTTCCAGTGTCTTGCAGGCGAGTTTTCGGATATCGAACGGCTGTATCTTACAGCTTCGGGTGGACCGTTTTTGCACACCCCTGCCAACGAACTGGCTACAGTAACAGCCGCACAAGCCTTAAAACACCCACGATGGGATATGGGTGCAAAAATAACAATCGACTCGGCAAGCCTTATGAATAAAGGCTTTGAAGTAATTGAAGCCAAATGGCTGTTCAGTGTGCAAGCCCAACAAATAAAAGTATTGGTGCACCCACAGTCGGTAATTCATTCGATGGTGCAATTCTCCGATGGTGCCATCAAAGCCCAATTGGGCGAACCCAGTATGTTGTTGCCCATTCAATATGCTTTCACTTACCCCCTTAGGATAGCTGGTGCCACCCCTCGTGTCGATTTTGCCAATTATCCGCAATTTAACTTCTTGGAACCCGATATCAATAAATTTCCTTGTCTGGGATTGGCTTACGAAGCGCTGCGTTTGGGGAGGCAATGCGGCTTGTGTAATCAATGCAGCCAACGAAATTGCAGTCGATTTGTTTTTGAAAGACCAAATCCGCTTCACCGATATCAGCCAACTGATCGAAAAAACTTTGGCGAAAGTATCCTATATCGCCCAACCAACTATCGATGATTATTGCGCCTCGAATACCGAAGCGCGCGTTTGTGCTCAACAACTGGCACAAAACTTGTTACATGTAAAATAGATTTTATAAAATATGGAAATTCTAATTAAAGCTTCACAGCTTATACTTTCGCTTGGCATACTGGTTTTGGTGCACGAGTTTGGACATTTTATTTTTGCGCGCCTTTTCAAAGTACGTGTCGATAAATTTTATCTGTTCTTTGACATTAAGTTCAGTTTATTCAAATACAAACCCAAAAATAGCGATACCGAATATGGTATCGGCTGGTTGCCTTTGGGGGGCTATTGCAAAATAGCGGGTATGATTGACGAATCGATGGATACCGAACAACTTGCTCAGGAACCACAAGCTTGGGAATTCCGAGCAAAGCCAGCTTGGCAACGTTTCTTGATTATGTTTGGCGGTGCGCTGTTCAATATCCTATTGGCTTTTGCCATTTATTCGATGGTGTTGTTCACCTGGGGCGAACGGTATATTGCCAACTCGGATCTGCGTCAAGGTGTTGAATGCGATTCAATTGCGCAAGTAATGGGCTTTAAAGATGGCGACAAATTGGTGGCACTTGACGGCGAAGCGGTAGATCATTTCGATAAGGTATCGCGTACTATTCTGTATAAAAGCGTAAAAACAGTGAGCATCGACCGCGATGGTATGGCAATGGATATCATCATTGATCCTGATTATTACACCGTTTTCCTGGCCAAAGGTGCTCGATTGTTTGGCGTTCCCCAAGCCTTTGTGATTGATAGTGTAGCCCCCGCATCTACCAATTTGTCGGTTTTAACAAAAGGTGATCGGGTAATTTCGATCAATCAAGAACCCACACCCACTTTTGCTAAAGCGACTAAGGTGCTGAGCCAATTGAAAGGCAAAGATGCGGATCTTACTTTGATCCGAAATATCGATACACTCAACATCAAGGTGGCTGTAAGCGCCGATGGCAAATTGGGGGTAATGCTTCAATCCAATATCGCTTTTCAAACCCAAGCTTACGATTTCCTACCTTCGATACCTGCAGGTGTTAAAGCGGTTGGTCAGCGAATTAAAGACCAATTGTTTGAATTGAAGTTGATGGTGACCCCAAAATCAGAGACGTATAAACAAGTCGGGAGTTTTATTTCTATCGGGAATATCTATGCCCCCACTTGGGATTGGGAAAGTTTTTGGAAGATCACTGGATTCTTGTCGATTATGTTAGCCGTGATTAACCTACTTCCAATACCCGCTTTAGATGGTGGTCATATCCTGTTTTTACTGTACGAAATGATTACCCGTCGTAAACCCAGCGATCAATTTTTGGGATATGCGCAAATGGTGGGAATGGTACTTTTGCTGGGCTTGATGGTGTATGCTATCGGGAATGATATTGTGAGGCATATTTTGAATTAATTACCCAGACGAGCAATACTCGGTTCTTTAATTTTAACACAGGGTAAAAAGAGTGAAAAAGAGTTCTACTGCGGAAAACTCGAGCGAAAAACTCTTTTTTACTCTTTTTACTCTGTGTTAAAATAGACCAGCAGATCTTGCCGACTTGTATTTATTTGTTAACAGATATTTTTATGAATTGGGACGAAGAAGATCACCCAGAAGAAAAAATTCATCACTGGACGCTTCAAGATGATGTAAAAACAAAATATCAATTTGAAATTGGGTATCCAAATATCAATCTTCTAAGTGAAGGCATTGAAAATCGTTCTGATATATTTCATTTCGATTTAAAACAAGTTGAATATATTAGAGACAACATTGATGAGTATCTTACAAAAGCAATTGCTCATCTTAAGTTGGAATTGTCAAAAAATCCAGAGATGTTTGGTATTGATGCAGACAAAGTAGGTGACTATGTTAATCTACCTGACGAACAATTCCCTGTTGACTTACCTGGATTGATTTTTTACCCTGATAGAACATGGATAATTCATTTTGCTGATGCGGATTTCCCTGTGATTGATTATGGATTTGGTATTGCAGTCTATTTTGACAAAAGCAATGACATTGAAGGATTTGACATATTGCAAGAAGAATAACTTATTTTAATAAACTCAAAAGAGATGGAAACAGTATTGGTGCAAATAAACAACAGTAAAGTACATCAACTGTTGGCTAATTTAGAAGACCTACAACTGATTACAGTGTTAAAAACGATTAGAGATCCTAAAATAAAATTGTCCGATAAATATGCAGGACAACTTCCCCTTAGTGTGGCTCAAGAATTAGATGATTATGTCAGTAAAGGACGAGCGGATTGGGACGATCATCCCTAATTTATCATATAAGTAAATGAACGAGTTAAAAACCATATTGTCTGAAATCGATCAGCTTAAGTCCCAATTATCAAACTTCCGTCCCTTATCAACCGAAGCTTTAAAGAAAATACAAGAAGCCTTGAATATTGAATACTCCTACGAAAGTAATCGGATTGAAGGGAATACGCTCAGTTTGCAAGAAACGGCAATGGTGATTAATGAGGGCGTAACGATAGCTGGGAAATCAATGACCGAACATCTGGAAGCCATCAATCATGCACAAGCCATTGATTTTGTTCATGATATTGTGAAGGGAGGGGTCGAAATTAACGAAAGATTGATTAAAGATATCCACGCCATTGTTTTGCATGGTATCGATCGTAGTAATGCGGGTAGGTATCGAAACGTTTCGGTAATGATTGCTGGTAGTATGCATATTCCAGTTCAGCACTACTTGATTGGATCTCAAATGGAAGCCTTTATTTTAGAATATAACCGACGAGTAGCCATAAACGAACACCCGGTGATGATTGCTGCCTATTTACATGACGAATTAGTAAAGATTCATCCATTTATCGATGGAAATAGCCGTACGTCAAGGTTGTTAATGAACTTATATTTATTGAGTACTGGTTATGTACTCGTCAATCTTAAAGGTGATAACGATAGTAAGATCCAATATTATTTGGCTTTAGAGAAGTCACACACAACAAATCAGCCAATTGATTTTTACACATTGGTAGCCAAAAACGAAAAAGAAGCCCTAGCGAGGTATTTAGGGTTGATCGGATGATCGGAGGTCTATTTATTGCTACGCCTCTTACTCTAAATTATTCATTATCTTTGACGCGTAAAGCAATGTGATTATCTAATCATTTAATTTTTAAAACAGAAAAATATGAAATATTTTAAAGTCGTTATTGCGTTAGCAATAATTTCGTTAGCATCTTTGCCTCAAAGTGCAAAAGCTCAGTTTACACTCCCTCAATTGGCTTATGGGTATGATGCTTTGGAACCACATATTGATTCGACTACTATGCGGATCCATTATAACAATCACCACAAAGCATACGTCAATAATTTGAACACGGCGGTGGGAAAACACAAACAATTAGAAGGAAAATCGGTAGAACAATTAGTGCAAACAATTAGCAAATTGCCTAGCGATGTACAAATGGCGATTCGTAATAATGGCGGAGGACATTATAACCATACGCTGGATTGGTCGCTTATGACCCCTGCAAGCTCGGCAACGAAAATGAGCCCCGAACTAGATCAGGCTATTGTAGCTACTTTTGGATCTGTTGATAACATGAAAGCCGAATTAGAAAAAGCGGGAATGACCCGATTTGGGTCGGGTTGGGCTTGGTTAGTTGTTGATGCTAAAGGGAAATTGAAAATAGGATCGACACCTAATCAAGATAATCCTTTAATGAAAGAGTCTCCAATAAAAGGTACACCAATATTGGCATTAGATGTTTGGGAACATGCGTATTATCTGAAATACCAATCAGCTAGAGCGGCTTATTGTAAAGCCTTTTGGAATGTGGTGAATTGGAATAAGGTAAACGAATTGTATAAAGCTACACAAAAATAATTTGCAAATTCAGAGGCGAGTTAGAAGATGAATTGAACTGAAGGACCAGCATCTTATACCCCGCACTTGCATTAATTTGGATTAACGCACTCTTATTCAATAAGAGTGCGTTTTTTATTGTCAGCAGATCTTTCAATCAATTCTCAATTAATAGGATACCTGAACTTCAAAACCTAATGCACGCGCTTTATTCGCAATATCATCCAATTGATCTTTACTTATTTTATGTAAATCTTGCTCGGGGGTATCTCTGTCAACAGTATAAATTGTCACAAATTGAGGTTTTACATAAATGAGCGCTTTTAGCCAAGCATCAATTTCTACTTCGCTTGTGTTATCCACATTTTCTCCTTGATAGCTCCCTTTCAAAAACATAGTTTGTAGCGTGAAGCGACCATTAAACTGTAATAAATTGGCGAGCGTATCGTTAATTGAATAACGACCTTGGGGCTGGTCGATTAATTGGACTGTTTCTTGTATTGCCGAATCTAATTTAAGAATCGGCTTTTCTATTTTCAGTAGTGCTGAAAGTATTTCTGGACGATGAATTCGTGTAGCATTTGATAGTACTGCAATTTGAATTGAAGGACACATTTTATTACGAATACTGATTATTCTATCGATTATTGCCAGAAAATCGGGATGCATAGTGGGTTCGCCATTACCCGAAAACGTGATAGCGTCAGGCAAAATATTTTCCGACTTCAATGTTGCTAAACGTGTTTCGATTGCGGAAAGTATCACCTCACTTGTGTAAAACGTAGACGGTGTTTCGCCTTGTCGGTTCCATCCGCATTCGCAATAAATGCAGTTGAAGTTGCATAATTTGCTATCCAAAGGAAGTAAATTGATTCCTAAAGACGAACCTAAACGCCGACTTTTAATCGGTCCAAAAACGATCTGATCAAATAAAATTGACATTGTAAAATGATAAGGTAAATAACGACTTACGGCTTACTTTGCTATACCAACAATAGTGATAGCAAAAGTAAGTATTTTTATAACCGTTCACAACTCTTTGTTGAAAATAGATGCATCATTAATAATTATTAACGGTGAAAATTCACGCATGACTCATCTTATTTCTTTCGTTTATTTTGCTTTTGGCTCTGTTCTATAATCCATTGCAATTGTCCATTAATACTACGAAACTCATCGGATGCCCATTTTTCAAGAGCCTCCAATGTTTGCGCATCTATCCGAAGCACAAACGACTTGTTCTTAGTTTCTTTTTCCGTTTCTTTTTCCTTTGCCACTATACTGTTCCTTTTCCTTAATGTTACAAAGCTAGTCTCTCAATTTCGGGTTATTTAGCAATTGTTTTTATCCAAGTAAGTATTTCGTTTAAACTTGTGGGCGATAAAGTTTGTTCGATATTTGCAAACATAGTATATATTTTGTCATTTGTTTATTTGTGTTTATTGATGAAGAGTCCCAGTATTGATTACTGGTTGTACCGAATCATCGGCACATAGTACCACCAGTAAGTTACTGACCATTGCGGCTTTTTTATCTTCGTCAAGATCTACTATTTTATCTTCCGCCAGTTTTCGGAGAGCCAATTGCACCATACTCACAGCACCTTCTACTATTTTTTCTCGAGCCGATATGATTGCCGTTGCTTGTTGGCGGCGCAACATAGCACCCGCTATTTCGGGCGAATAGGCTAAATAGTTAATCCGCGCTTCAATTATTTCGATGCCAGCAATCAACAAGCGGTCTTGTAATTCGCTCTCTAGATGATGGTTTATTCTGTCGCCACCTCCGCGTAACGTCAATTCTTGGTGATCATTATCAATATAATCATACGAATATAGTCCTGCGATTTTTCGTAAAGCTGCATCGCTTTGCACTTTCACAAACCGATCATATACTTTTTTATATTTAATTACAAGTGTACCGCCACGTTGTCCACGTTGCATTACTTCACTATCGGCTTCTTTATCAACTTCTATTTCAAATAAAGCCTTATAAGTATCATCAATTTTCCATACCAGAACCAAGCCAATCATAATGGGATTACCTTGTTTGTCGTTTACCTTTAATTGGTTAACATCTAAATTGTGCGCCCGTTGCGACAATTTAGTTTTTGACAAAAAGGGGTTTACAAAAAAGAATCCATTTTCCTTTAAGGTTCCTTGATATTTACCAAACAACAGCATTATGAATTATGAATTATGAATTATGAATTATGAATTATGAATTATGAATTATGAATTATGAATTATGTGAATTAACAGTTGAAAGTTCAGTAGTCGCGGTACTCAAAACATCTTCAACTCTTGTATAAATGTTAACATTAATTCAAAAAATGTATACACGGGTACACAAATGAAAAGAAACGAAATGAAACGAAACGAAACGAAATAAAAAAAAAAGAAACCCACCTAAAGGTGGTAGTTGCAGATGCAACAACAACAACATTGGGGGACGATTTTAATAAGATTGATTTTGATAAGCAACTGGCAGTAACCGATTTTATCCTTAGTTGTTCGAATCAGGGTTTTCAGGATTAAAATTTTCAGGATTGCGCTGTGTGTTTGTAAACAGATTGAACAATCAACTCAAACCCCATCAGCGAATAATTTACTGAGAAAAGTTGAAGATCTTTTGAAGAAAAGCTGAAGATCTTTTGAAGAAAAGTTGAAGATCTTTTGAAGAAAAGCTGAAGGTCTTTTGGAGTGAAACCTGTCGTAAAAAGAGTTTGTCTTGGGAAGACAAACTCTTTTTCAAACAAGTGAAACGATGTGAAGGGATAGGATCATAATAGAGTATAAATTAAAAGAATTAAAGTAAAGTGAACACTTTAAGCTACAGAACAGTGTCAGCGAATTCAGCCACCGTAAAGAAAGTGTGGTATGTGATTGATGCGACAGATTTAGTTGTGGGGCGTTTAGCATCTCGTATCTCATTGATATTGAGAGGCAAAAACAAGCCAGACTTTACCCCTCATGTGGATTGTGGAGATAATGTAATCATTATCAATGCCGACAAGATACGTTTTACGGGTAAAAAAATGACCAACAAGGTGTATGTACGTCACACTGGTTACCCAGGGGGACAACGATTTAACACACCTGCAGAACTGCTTAAGAAACGACCATTTGCAGTAGTTGAAGCGGCTATTAAAGGGATGCTTCCAAAAACAAAGCTAGGTGCCGAAATTTTTAGAAATTTACATGTATATGCTGGTCCTGAGCATAAACATGAAGCACAACAGCCTAAATTGATTACATTAAAAGAAATTTAAGAGTATGGAAGTTACTAATTCATTAGGAAGAAGAAAAACAGCCGTTGCCCGCGTTTACATGAAACCAGGAACAGGGATCATTATTATTAATGGTCGCCCGATAGACACTTATTTCCCTTCAAAATTATTGCAATATGTGGTCAACCAACCACTTGAAGCAACTGACAATTTGAATAAATATGACATCAAAGTGAATCTTGATGGCGGTGGTATCACAGGTCAAGCCGAAGCTATGCGTTTAGGTATTGCTCGTGGACTTTGCAAAATTGACACAGAAGCATTCCGAAGCACATTGAAAGCTAAAGGATTCTTAACCCGTGACGCACGCGAAGTAGAGCGTAAAAAACCAGGTCAACCTGGAGCTCGTAGACGTTTCCAATTTAGTAAACGTTAATATTCAAGACACTTTTAGCATACATTATTGCACTTGCGAGTTCAGAATTGCAATGACGACTGATCACAAAAATGTCACTCCATCATTCAATGCCTCCTTGTGGAAAAACTTTTTCGATTGAACAATTTATTGTTCACTACGTTAGAAAGTTGCTGAAAAGAGTTAAACAAATTGTTTAAAAAAAGAAAAAATAATAAAATGTCTCAAACATCATTACAAGATTTACTAGACGCAGGTGTGCATTTCGGTCACATGAAAAGAAAATGGAACCCAAAGATGGCTCCTTACATTTTCATGGAAAAAAACGGAATCCATATCATCGATTTACATAAAACAGCTATCAAAATAGATGAAGCCACAAACGCTTTGCGCCAAATTGCAAGATCTGGTCGTAAAATTCTATTTGTAGCTACCAAGAAACAAGCTAAAGATATTGTTTCTGAAAAAGTAAAAGCAACTGCTATGCCTTATGTTACTGAACGTTGGCCTGGTGGTATGTTAACAAACTTCCCTACTATCCGTAAGGCAGTAAAGAAAATGAATATCATTGATAAAATGATCCAAGACGGAACATTTTGAAACACTTTCAAAACGTGAAAAACTTCAAATCACCCGTCAACGTGCCAAATTAGAAAAAGAATTTAGGTTCGATCTCTGATTTGACCCGTCTTCCTGCAGCCCTCTTTTTATTGTCGATGTACAAAAAAGAAGCCAATGCTGTAAAAGAAGCCAAGCGTTTAAATATCCCAGTTTTTGCAATGGTTGATACTTGTTGTGATCCTACCAATATTGATTATGTAATACCTGCAAACGATGATGCCGCCAAATCAATTAATTTAATTATTGACTTGATGTGCAACGCTATTATCAGTGGCTCGGAAGAAAGAAAGGTGGAAAAAGAAAAAGATGGCCCAGTTAAAGAGGCTGACGAAAGAACAATCCGCCGTACACGTGCTCGCAAACCTAGCAATGAATAGTATCACGTAATGCGTAAAACGTATCACGTAATGCGCACAAGAAAGTCCTCAGAAAGGCTGTTTTTGTGCGCACTACGTGATACTTGATACGCACTACATGATACGTACTACGTGATACATTAATAAAATAAAAAACATTTTATGGCAGATATAAAAGCAGCCGATGTTGCGAAGTTAAGACAAATGACCAGTGCAGGAATGATGGACTGCAAAAATGCTTTGGTGGAAGCCGAAGGCGATTTCGATAGAGCGAAAGAAATTATTCGGGAAAAAGGCAAGATGATCGCCGCCAAACGTGCCGATCGTGAAACTACCGAAGGTGCTGTAATAGCAAAAGTTTGTGCAAAATGCTCGTCAGGAGTGATTGTGAGTTTAGGTTGTGAAACCGATTTCGTAGCAATCAACAAAGATTTTGTAGCTTTAGCCAATCAAATTACAGACATTACACTAAGTAACTACCCCGCTGATGTAGCTGCATTAAATGCGCTAACTGTTGACGGAGCTACTGTAGAAAGTTTAGTGACTTCGCAATCTGGAAAAAGTGGTGAGAAACACAGCGTATCTTACAAAAACATAAAAGGCGTATTCTTGGTTCCTTATATTCACATGAATAATAAGTTAGCCAGTATTGTAGCTTTCAGCAAAGAGATTTCGAACGAAGCTGGACGTGATATTGCTATGCAAGTAGCTGCCATGAATCCAGTATCTTTGTCTAAAGACGATTGTCCTGCATCTGTAGTTGAATCGGAATTGAAAATTGGTCGTGAGCAAGCCCGTGAAGAAGGCAAACCCGAAGCAATGATCGAAAAAATAGCACAAGGCAAACTAGCAAAGTTCTACAAAGACAATACTTTAACAGAACAAGCTTTCATTAAAGATCAAAAGATGACAGTGAACGATTATTTGAAATCGGTTGACGCTGAAGCTAAGATCACAGGATTCATCCGTTTTTCATTAAACGACTAAGCAAATACACATTATGGCAAGTCTACGCGATTTAAAAAAAGATATTGATTTCCTTATCAGCGAGGTGATCGAAGATGCCCAATTGCATCTGTACCTACACGGTGCACCATCGGAGAACAACACTTTATCAATTATTGATGAGGCGGCTGATCTTTGGAATCAATTATATGCCCGTGCTAACAATCCTGATGGAAAGCACGACAAGAAATTGGTGAGAGCGCATTACCGAGCTCTTAGAAAAGATTTGTTTGAACAAACACATCTTTTGTTTGAGAAATTAAGCGCAGTGAGTCAAGCAAAATAATTATTGAATTATGAATCGTCTTAAATTATGAATTATGAATTATGAATTGCTTCGCATCGGAAAGTATCATGTTTCACTGTCCGAATGTGAAGCAATTCGAGTCATAATTTATAATTCATAATTCAAGAAGATTCATAATTCTTGTCTATCTTTGCACAATAATTTTTAATTTTTTATATATGTCAAATCAGTACGAAACCGTTTTCATCACAACTCCCGTTTTATCTGACGTTCAGGTAAAGGAAGCGGTAACCAAGTATCGTGATTTTATCGTTGAAAATGGCGGTGAAATTGTCCACCAAGAAGATTGGGGCTTAAAGAAATTAGCTTACCCGATCCAAAAAAAGAACACAGGTTTCTATAATCTTATAGAATTTAAAGGACCAGGTGAGCTTATCGAGAAACTAGAGATCCAATTTCGTCGTGACGAAAGGATTCTTCGTTTCTTAACTTTCCGTATGGATAAGCATTCAATTGCTTATGCACAAAAGAAAAGAGGATTGAAAACAGAACAAGTTAATAATTAAGGAGGACAAATACACATGGCCGCACCAAACGAAATAAGATACTTAAATCCTCCAACAGCCGAGGTTAAGAAAAAGAAATATTGCCGCTTCAAAAGAAGATGGGCATTAAGTATATTGATTATAAAGATGCTGAATTTTTGAAAAAGTTCTTGAATGAGCAAGGAAAGATTCTTCCACGTCGTCTTACAGGTACTTCCTTGAAGTTTCAACGTAAAGTGTCGCAGGCAATCAAACGCGCTCGTCATTTGGCTCTGCTTCCTTATGTAACAGATTTATTGAAATAAAAAGAGCAGATCAAGAATATGGAAATTATTTTAAAACAAGATGTGACCAATGTGGGTCATAAAGATGATATCGTTACAGTAAAAAATGGCTATGCAACAAACTTCTTGATTCCTCAAGGATTTGCTACAGTCGCTACTGTATCTGCTAAGAAAGTGCTTGCAGAAAACATTCGTCAACGTGCGCATAAAGAAGCCAAAATTCGTGAAGAAGCAGTAGCTACTTGCGCAAAATTGGAAGGAATGCATGTAACCGTTGGTGCTAGAAAACAAGTACTACTGGTAAAATATTTGGTTCGGTAAACAATATCCAAATAGCCCAAGCTTTAACTGAAAAAGGATTTGACATTGACCGTCGTAATATCACAATATTAGGTGACGACAGTGTGAAAGAAGTAGGTGTTTATGAAGCTGAAGTGAAGATTTACCGAGAAATCAAAGCTAAAATTAAATTTGAAGTTGTTTCTGAATAAGAATCAATAAATACAAAAAAAGGGCTTGTCTAACATTTAGACAAGCCCTTTTTTGTTTGTACATTATTAACACGCAATCCATTATGATACAAGTGTTACCATCGAAAGATGTATACAAAAAAATGAATGAGATGGGGGAGGCTAAAATCCCTTTTCTGTTTATCCTCAACTTCGAAGGAAGCGAGGGCTATATACTATCACTGCCCATCGCTTCAGCCGAAATAAAATACCAATGTAATGGTGTTGGTAATCATCTTAACAAACCCGAATTTGCTAAAGCAATTCGAGTTTAGTCGGCATCCCAAAACGCTGGAGCAGTATAAGCAGGGTTTTGATATTATCCAACAAGCTTTATCTACCAAACGGATCTCCCTGATTAATTATACCCAAGCAACCCCGATAACAACAAACCTTACGCTCAGAAGCGCTATTCGATGTGAGCGATGCCAAGTACAAGTTGTGGGTAAAGGAGCAATTTGTATGCTTCTCTCCCGAAATATTTGTGAAGATACAAAACGGTATCATCTCGTCTTTTCCTATGAAAGGGACAATTGATGCCGCACTACCCGATGCTGCCAACACTCTACTAAACGATCCTAAGGAAATAGCGGAGCATGCACAAAGTGTTGATTTGCTAATAGAAGATTTGTCGCGTGTAGCCACCGATGTTCGCATTGAAAGTTACCGATACATCGACAAAATAAAATCGAAAGACCGTAATTTGTTGCAAACAAGCAGTCAGATTGCAGGTAATTTAGCCAGCAACTATCTGAGTCACTTAGGCGACATTTTCGCTACACTCTTACCAGGAGGCTCTATCATTGGTATTCCTCGAGACGAGGCGATGAAAGTGCTGTCAGAAGCTGAAGGATACCATCGAAATTATTACACGGGTGTTTTTGGTGTTTTTGATGGTGCCAATGTGGATAGTGGTGTTCTTATACGTTTTATAGAACAAACTCCTGATGGGCTATGCTATAAAAGCGGAGGTGGTATTACGGTAAATAGTACTGCAGAAAAAGAGTATCAAGAAATGATCAATAAGATATATGTACCGATTTCTTGAAACAATTTGTCTGAAAAATGGAGTTTTACTCCATCTCGATTTACACCAAATGAGGTTAAACTACGTACAAGAGTCGGTTTTTGGATCTCAGTCGGAACCGATTAATTTATCAGAGGTAATAAGCGTAGATAATGATCATTTGGAGGGAGTGTTCAAGTGTCGCGTACTGTACGACACCCATCTCCGACAGATCGAAATTATTCCTTATGTGATGCGCAAGGTGAACTCGTTAAAAATAGTACATTGCGATACCATCTCTTATGATCATAAAGCGGCGAACAGAGATCTCATCAATCAGCTTAGTCTGCAAAAAGCGCATTGCGATGATATTATTATCGTCAAAAAAGGCTTATTCACAGATACATCTTATGCCAACCTTCTTTTCTTTGATGGACAAAATTGGTTTACGCCAGCCAGCCCCTTACTAAAGGGTACTCAAAGAGCTTATTTGTTGAATGAGAATAGAATTGAAGAACGAAACATTAGGGTTGAAGACATTTATTTATACCATAAGGTCCGACTGATTAATGCAATGATTGATTTTGAAGCTCAATTAGATATCAGTACATCTGCTATTTTTTAAGACCTAATTCGAAGACTCGTACATTATAAGGTGATTATCGACTGTTTTATTCGTTCTTGTTCAGTACTCATCGGGTTTCTCAGTCTGTTTGCGAGAAGTCCAATGTGGAGCGAGTTCATTACAACAACATGAGGTTTCGGAATAAACAAGCACGAGTTTGTAGTCCTATTTCTGGTTCGTCCTTATTTAAACTACTTTCACACTCAAAATAAACCCTTTGGTGCAAATAGTTAAAAAAGGTAGGAATTGCGTTATGGATATTGACATATTATCGCCATCTTTGTGAATTATTTATGCTATCAAAAATGGTACTTATCGCTTATTAATAGCGGATAAAGCATTGATTCCGATTGCTAATAAATCACATAAACTATGAAAACAAAATCTATTTTAATATTTATCCTTGCCCTGCTATTTGCTCCGCATTTAGAAGGGCAGTGTACTTTTGATTTGGAGTGTAAGGTGATCAATTCTGACTGTCTTGCTTCGGGCAGTATTGAGGTGACGCTGTCGGGTACTGGTGTTGATTTAACAAATGTCTATATTAGCATGAATGACGGCAGTATATCGAACACAAATGGTAAAATATTTACAGGTTTGCCTCCCAAAACTTACGAAATAACAGCCACTACTGTCTGTAGTGGAACTACTAATAAGGTGAGTAAAACTACTACGGTTACCATCACATCTGACTATAAAGAGTTGGTGGTATATATTGCCGACCCTCATAAAACGCTTAACTGCAAAGCTACAGGGAAGATCCCGATTGTGATTATGAACGGAAAGGCGCCATACACACTTACTGTGTCGGCACCTGCGGGGTACCCTGGATCTAATACGTACACCATTGCCACAGAAGGCACATTTGAGTTGTTGGACAATTTGCCAGCTGGCACATATCAATTTCAGGTAAAAGATGCCTGCAATTCTAGTTTGCCTTTAACTGAAAATTTGCAAAAAGTAGCTTCCGATTTTCCTACTGATCCTTTTTTCGATTATTTGTACCCAACTGATCCTGCTGGTATAGATTGTAACAAATCAAGAGCTTCTGTAAAATGGAACTTAAATACTGGTGATTTGGCATATTATTGGGAAAACAGGGACCAATATTATGAGGTTGCTTTCTCTTCTGATGGATCAATTAATTGGCAGAATATCGATTTGTTAGACTATCAAAATGTTTCTTTAAATCATTCCTATAAACAATTACGGGATGGAAATATGATTATAGATGCGCACATGAAAATACAAGGACTCAATTGTTCTCAAAAAGTTGACGAAATTAGTGTTGCTGCAATTCGCTTGATAAATAGTCGGATTAGTAGTTGTATCGATTATCAATTTGTATTTAGACCGTGGGCGGATTATGAAACTTTAATCTGTTATCCTTATCAATGGGACTTATATGCAAATGGTGTTTTAATACAATCAAAATCAGGTATAACTGATGCAACCTCTCAAACTACACAAAAGTTGTCGTTCAACCAAGATTACGAGATCCTAATTACCGATAAGGAAGGCACTACTTATTCATACACTTATAACGAGCCAGGCACATTTATTAGTAACGTTTCATATAGCCAAAGTCCTCAAAATTGTATGCCCAACGTGGGTAAAAATTATATTTCACTAATTGGTTATGCAAATGATTACTACGCCCCGATAGATTTGGGAACTAAAATAGAATTTGTATCAGGTCCGCAAAACCCTATACATCAAACTATTGAAATTAAAGAAGTTATCACACAAGTTTATCCGTTCAGCATGGACTTTAAAACGGAAGAATTTTTATCCCTTAAAGCAGGAACGTATTCCTTTAATATTTACGATGTTTGTGGCAACCCTCCACGTTTATTTGAAATAGAGGTATGGAATTATGAAGTTAAAGATTTTGCTTATACCTCCCAAGAAACTTGTGACGGATTACGTATATACCCAACTGGACGAATGCACCATTTTGATGCCCCAGCAAACACCTACTTCAAACTTATTAATGCCCCCGAAGGCGTGAATATCAGTAATAGTGTTCTTTCGCACACTCAGAATGGATCTTTTGTATTACCTAAAACAGGTCATTATACACTTTCAATTGGCGAAAGTGCTGGTTGCGAAGCCGATACCATTGGAATTGATTATGTGCGAGACAATTTTACTTTCAGTCAGCGATCTGCTTATAGTTGCAGTGCTGGCGAAATTGGCAGGATCAGTATACAAGCAAAAAACGGGGTACTCCCATATACTTACCAATTATGGCAGAATGGATCTATGGTAGCACACAGCAATACCGGTGTCTTCCACCACGGTACCAATGGAGATAGTTACACTATTAAGGTAAATGACAATTGTGGCAGAGAATTCCAAACAGATGTGCAAGTGATTAACTTGAAAACCCAACACGCTATCAGTGGTACAGAATTACTGTGTGTGGGCGATACGATATTTTTGAACAGCATGAATCTGGGTAACAATACCTATCAATGGACTGACCCTACTGGACTTGATATAAGTACCAATCAGAATGTTGAAATACCCAATGCCCAAATCAATCAGGGTGTGGTATACACATTATCGGCGTTTCCTGCAGGTTGTACCGATCCGCTTGTACAATCGCTCAGTGTGTTGGTTTATAGTCCTCCGAGACCTGAAATTGCTGATACAATCCATGTATGTCAAGGCACTGATGCAAGTCCCTTAAAAGTAACGACTGGCATTGTTGGACATACCATTAACTGGTACGACAAAGATCAAGTTTTAATGACAACCGTTCCCACACCATCTACCAGTTCGGCGGTAACACAAATATATTATATATCGCAAACTCGCGATGAGTTAAAATGTGAAGGCGAAAAGTACCAAGTAAATGTGGTGGTAGATGCCTTGCCCATTGCGCCTAAAGTATCGGGAAGTGCATGTGTAAATGCATCACCACAGATCACCATTGACGATGCCATTTTGGGATACACTTATACCGTATATCCTAAAGGCAATACTACCGCTATTAGCCAAGCAGTGAGTACGGTGACAGGAAAATTCTCTTTTTCGATGACAGATGCAGTTGCCGAAGATGTTAGCTATTCGGTGAGCGCCACAAGCCCCGCTGGTTGTGTATCACCTTTAACAGATGTGAATGTGTCAGTCACTCAGTTAGCACTTACACTTAATGTATTGCCACCTTATTTTAGTGACACGCCTTATTCCGCCCAACTAACCAGTAGCCCTAGTTCGGGCAATCCTGTATTTAGTTTTACTGGTGCACTCCCAACAGGCATTAACATCACACCGTCAGGTCTCATCTCTGGCACAGTGCCACTTGCTGCAGGTACCACCACCTATCCCATAACGGTTACAGTGACTGATAAGGGGTGTGCTGTTACTAAACAATATGAATTGCGAACTTGCGAACCAGCACCCATTATCCCAACACAGAAATTGGTGTATTGTGTTGGCGAAACTGCCGAGGTATTAAAAGCAACAGCTATCACTGGTATGGAATTGCGTTGGTACACTGGCAATCAAACAACTTACGAAAAAAATGTTACGCCAAAAACAACTTCGGCTGGTTTACAGGAGTTTTATGTGTCGCAATATAACGCAACTTTGCAGTGCGAAGGCGTGAGAAGTAAAATAGAGGTACAAGTAAATGCGCTGCCTATAATGGACCTAGTAGTAGCAGTTCCGCAAATTTGTTTTGATGATTCTCCAAAATTGTTTTTAGAACATGTGAAGCCGAATATCATATATACAGTTTACAGCAATTCTGAATTGAATACACCGCAGGCAACACTTATCGGTAGCTCCTCGACAGAAGAAACGATTGAATTGACAGATAAATTACAGTCTAATAAACAATACTATATACAACTAACCGACCAAACCACAGGTTGCCATGCCGAAACTACAAAAGAAGTAACAGTAACAGTTACTATTTTAGAAATTACTCCACAACAGCTCAAACCTTACCGACGCAACACATTGATGGAAGAGCAGCTTAAAACAAATGCGGAAGGACCTCGGTTTTCAATATTAAATGGCAACTTACCACTTAATATTTTGCTTAGTACCGATGGTTTACTATCGGGCACAGTGCCACTTGACGACAAAAGTAAAAGTACTGAATTCACGGTTCAAGTAACAGATAAAGATAATTGTACAGGTAAAAAAACATACACTTTAGTGGCAGAAATGTTTGTCCCTAATGCTTTTAGCCCTAATGGAGATGGATACAATGATCTATTTATGGAGGGGCAGAAGGTGGTGATATTTGATCGACTTGGGGTGAAGATATTTGAAGGAGAGAATGGTTGGGATGGAACCTTTAAAGGACAAGTGGCTGCGCCTGATTCGTACTTCTATAATCTAAAATATAAGGATGATGATGGACAAGATAAAATTAAAACAGGCTTGATTGTTTTATTGAAAAGTAGGCTGTAATCGAAAACTAAACCAATATGAAAAAATATTTATCATACACTTTACTACTGATTACCAGTTCGTGTTTTTGCCCAAAGCGATTTTGATTATTCGCAACGCATGTTTAACGAGTCGATATACAATCCTGCCGCTACTGGCAACAGTTTCACTACAGGTGTGTTTATTCATGCACGTAATCAATGGTTGGGTTTAGATGGTGCTCCTAACTCTCAAGCTTTTAGTGCCGATACTTATATCGAACACATGAAGTCGGCTATTGGCTTATCAGTTCTTGCCGATCAAATTGGATTTACAAAAAATCTGAATATCCGAGTTGCGTATGCTTATTATGTACCTATTGCGGGGAAAGCTGCACTTTCGTTTGGTCTATCAGCGGCAATACTCAATCGAAACGTGAAGAACTTTAATGCTTCGGTAGAAACGGTTACCGATCCAGAATTGCTTTTAGCGAATGCCAATGAGTATACTCCCGATTTTGATTTTGGAATTGAATTGACCGGACCACTTAAAATTGGTGTTGCAGTGCGACATTTGTTGCCTTCAAACGACTCCAAAACATTCCCTGCTTTATCAAGAAATATTTGGACTTATGCTTCCTTTCGTTTCAATGCCTCGCAGGGAATTAGTGTTGAACCTACAGTATCGGTAATGTATCGGGATAAAATTAGTAGAACCGAAATAGGGTCTTTGTTTTATTTTGCTAAAACAAGTTCTGAAAATAATTATAACGACAAGTTTTGGATCGGAGGTATGTACCGTCTTAATAGTCAATTTGCTATACTTGCGGGAGCTTACATTCTCCCCAAAATCAGATTGGGCTATTCATTCGACTATGGAACGGGCGATCTGCAACAGGTATCCAAACAAGGCACACACGAGCTATTTGTGTCGTGGCAATTTAATCGAATATTCCATCAGGAAGTGATTTGTCCGGCATACAAGCACCTGAGAAAGAACCGTAGGTAAAGAGAAATTGCAAATGATTTACCGAAGTTTATTCGGAGGCTAATATGCCAAGTGCATTATGTTCAACCATTGATCAAGTTTAACCGTTTTTGACCTTTTTTGACCTTTTTGATAAAAAAATTTGCACAGTATAAAATAAAGGCTTACATTTGTAAGCTTTTTAGAAGCAATTATGGTGGCTGTAGTTCAGTTGGTTAGAGCGCCAGTTTGTGGTTCTGGAAGTCGTGGGTTCGAATCCCATCAGCCACCCAAGCCTGTTGTATCCACAACAGGCTTTTTTATTTTATGCTTGTAGACGCAATAATAGCACATAGTTCAATACGATGATTACAATCGGTTTCGGTACTATTATTCTCCTGAAGAATGTACTTGAGTTATGCGGTAATTAAAAGCGTTGATATCTGGTAACTTGGTGTCAAGTAGACAAGTTAAAAAAATCAGATAAGCTTCTTATCAACATGTTGATCTTATGATTACGCAGTAATAAACGAAGTTGTCCGATAATTTATTCTACACCTACCACCATCAAGCAATTAAATTATTTTCAAATTATTCCCCACAAATACTTCTGGATCAAAAGTTTCGGGCTCGAATAAGTCTGGCATTCCTTGTATTTGAAATTGGAGGTAAGTGATGGGGATACCCTTTTGCAGATATTGTTCTTCGTAGTGGGTTTTTATTTGCAATAATTGATTGTCGGGGCATTGTTGATAAATATCAGTGAAAGCATTGATGGTTTTCAATTGATTTTCGGACAATAAGCATTTGGTATATTCGTGTAAAAACCGACTATCTGTTTTAAGATGCACCAAACCATCGGGTTTTAGAAACTGGCGATATCTGGCAAGGAAACGCGAGGAAGTCAATCGTTTCTTCGCTCGTTGGTTTTTTAATTGAGGATCGGGGAAGGTAATCCATATTTCACTGACTTCATTTACATCAAAGCATTGCATAATAAATTCGATTCGCACTCTCAAAAATGCTGCATTTAGTAAAGTTTCTTCGTTGGCTGTTTTGGCACCTCGCCATAATCGAGCTCCTTTTACATCAACACCAATAAAGTTTTTATCGGGATAATTCTGCGCCATACTCACCGTATATTCCCCTCTACCACAACCTAATTCTAATACAATAGGGTTTTGATTGTGGAAAACTTCGTCATTCCATTTTCCCTTAAGATAATAGTTGGTATTGAACACATCGCTTAATTGTGGTTGAAAAACCCTTTCAAAATCTTTATTCTCGTTAAATCGTTTGAGCTTATTTTTTCCCATTAATCATCTTTATTTTAATCTTTGCTTAATCGCTACAGTCCGACAAAAGTAATATTTTTTCATTAATGTAGGGCGGACGGATTAACGGATTAACGGAATAACGGAATAACGGAATAACGGCTTAACGGATGCTGAGGGATCAATAAATAACATACTCAAACGCACAAAAATTCTAAGATACGGATTTCCGAATGGTAGTTCCACTGGAGTTTATATGGAAAAATAAGCAAAAAGCACAAGTATTAAAGGTCATGAAATCCTATCACACTTGTTTATATTCACTTGAATCCAATGCGTCTTCCATTCTAAAAATCGAAACACGACCTCCAACTAAAAACGATTGCTTTTATAACTAGAA
>JAGWCC010001583.1:0-59653 GCA_022651775.1 Drusus annulatus | reverse complement strand
TAATACTTTAAAGTTTGTATTCAAAATATTTTGCCCGAATGAATTGATGTTTTCATTGACCAAATAGGTTTCTTGCTCATTTACAAAAATGTAGCGTTCCTTGTATAATTTAGTCTTTTTGAAGCTCTCTTTTAGTCTGTGAGGGATTTCTCTTGTTCTCTTGGCAACAATACCTGTTTCCTCCATTGCTGTTTGAAGTTCGGACAAATATCGTGGATTATAAGAGCTATGGTAATGCAATTTTTCAACCGTTCTCAGTCGGTTTTTGATGTCGTCATCGTATTTACGTTGCCCTTGCGGTTTGTCCGTTTCGGGGGCTTCAAAAGGCATATATCTCGCTCCACGTCCTATAAGCTGCGCCTCCTGCATAGTTGTCTTGCCCGGCTTGCCGTCTTTTTTGCATCACGCCCCTCGTACAGGCGAACAATATCATAGAGGTTCAAAACATCCCAACCCTCGTTGAGCATATCTACTGCAAATACAGCTCTAAATTCATTGTTCTTTGCCTCAAGCGAGTTTAGTTTTAGTTGCTTCTCGGGTGATATGTTATTCCCATCAACAAGGAGTAAGTTATCTTCCTTGAAGTCCTCCTTTAGTTCCAGCAGTAGGTTTTCGAATGATATGTTGTGTTCATCAAAAAAGCGAAAAGACTCTCGAATATCCCCATCCGCTCCACTTCTTATTTTTTGCAAATCCTCAGCCCTCAATCGTTTCACGGTATCAACAAACAATTCAAAGAATGTTTTGTTCTCGGCAATGGTTTTAGACTTTAGCATCATCACAGGTTTGATGTCTTGTCCTATTGCAGCAAATAATTTTCGTTTATACTGGTTCAACACAACCGTCTGAATGGCACGGTCTATTGGTTGGAGATCGCTCTGCACCACCTCAATATCTTTGGAGTATCCATCTTCTCTGAATTTTTGCAGAGGGTAATCGAAGAATATTTTGTTCGAGTACTTCTCTGCAATGTTTGGGTCGGAGAGATCGCACGTTGCTGTAAATTCAAGCATTGCATTGTCCGAATGCGATTTAAAGATCCGCATAGCCGTTGTTTCCCAATCGTCCGAAAACTCTCCTTCAATTCTGGTTTGTACCCCATCGGGCGTAGAGGTTGCCTTGCCCTTTTTAGTCGATGTGTTGATGTGATGAGCCTCATCGGATATGAGAATTATTTTTTGGTCGGCAAAATCATCGTAAGTCAATGAGTTTTCGTGCGGATTATTGAGTGATGTATGAAGTCCTTGAATCGTTGTCAGGCAAAGATTTATGCAATCGTCGGCCACACCTTGAAAATTATCGACAAGTTTAATCTCTACACGATTATTCCCAACTTGAATGACTGGTGCAAATAGATACTTGCCCGATGCTTGATTGATAAAGTTCTCCTTTGTTTTTTCTATAATATTGTTGGAATTTACAAAGAATAAAAAGTTGCGATACCCTTTTTCATAAAGGTATAGCATAAGTCCTACCATGATGAGCGTTTTGCCACTACCTGTTGCCATGTGAAATAGTAACTGTGGCTGTCGAGCCTTACCCTCGAAACTATTTTCCCAATATTTAAGGAAAAACCTAAAACACTCCTCTTGGTATGGGCGAAGTTTCATAGCTGGGTTAAGGCTTCCGGCAAAATATGACGGCAACTGAACATGAGCCATATCTCGTTTACCGAACTCTTCAATTAGTAACTCTTGCAGGTTCTTCCTGTTTGAAATTTGGGGGGTATTATTTTGTTTTGCCATTTTTATAACACTTCCATTATGTTCGATATATCTTTATATTTTTCTTGTTTCAATATGTCAAGTTCTCCAATAGAGGATAATTTTAACACTTCTTGACATATTTTCAATCTCGAAAGCATTGGGGATATTTGAGAGTTGAATGTATCTATAAAGTTATTTATATCTTTTAAACTTGATGGTAATTTATATCCGCCACTTTTTGAACTTGCAATTAGCACTTTGTTATCCCTCAAAGGTGCTATTATGTTCAAGCGTTAATGCCCACCAACCAATCGGCTTCGCTACGAGCCTTGGCTGCATGGTACAGATTATCGTACTCTCTCCCTGATTTTAGATTCTGCAAACCCTCATGGATAGCTTTGTCCGTAAGGCTCGAAATCCACAGACGGTCAAAGGGTTTGGTGCATTTCAGGTAGTCGTATATGTAGCGAAAAATCAAACACCCTTCTCTTCCTGCATCTGTTGCAACGATAATTTTATCGCATTTTTGGAATACTTCCTTGATAATCTTCAACTGTTTCAATGCTCCCGCATCGGGTTGATAGCCCTTTTCTGCCTTTACCTGACGAGGATTCAACACAAATGCTTCGGGGATAATGGGTAGGTGTTCACGGTTGAAGCCCGCAAATCCATACTCCTCGGGCATTGCCAATCCAACGAGATGCCCGAAAGCCCACGTTACCAAGTAGTTGTTGCCTTGAATATATCCGTCCTGCTTCTCCGTCGCCCCCACGATAGCCGCTATCTCACGGGCTACCGAGGGTTTTTCTGCTATAATTGCTATTTTCATTACATCTTCCTCCCTTTAGACTTCTGCTGATCGGTGGGCGTGGTCTGACCATTTTCGAGTGGCTCTTTCAAGTTTTTGGTCTCCTCGTTGGTTTTGCCGTCAGAATTGACAGCCACCTGTACTTTGGCTGAGTTGTCGGGTGTAAGGTCACGGGCTTTTGCTTTGTCGGGATTCCATTTGAAATATTTGGGCTTGCCTTGCTCGAAGTTGAACTTCACATAAGCGTTGAATGATTTGCCCTCTTTGTCTTTCATACCCTCAACATAGATTGTATCGCCCTCTTTGAGCTTCTCCTGCTGCTCGGTAGGCAACTCAACACCGCCCAACTTCTTGGGGATAAAGTACTCTTTGTTCTGCTGATTATCTTGTGAGGTTTGGATTTTCGGAGCATCTGTAAATCGGAATTCGATCTCTTGCGGTCGGCATTGATCTGCACCGTGGCGTTGAACTCCTTACCGCTTTTGGCGGTCATACCCTCCAGATAGATCGCCTTGCCATCTTTCAAAAACTGCTTTTGAGTCTCGTCAAGTTTCACACCCTTGACCTCATCGGGGATTTTGATTCGGTCGGCACGAACGGCCACCAACTCGTTGGTCAGCTTATCAACCGACAGAAACACAGCTGTTTGCTCGCCCTGCTTGAATTCGGGGCTAACCACACGCCCGAGATTGCCTGTTTGTCGCAGGTTCTGCTTATCCTCGTCCGTGAACTTCACCCCGAAATAGGGTCTATCCAATTCGGGCTCACGCCTTAGGGCATGAATACCGACAGTTAGCTTGCCATCGGGAGTCTCTCTGAGCGAAAGGCGAGCTTCGGTTCTGATCGTTGTGTCGTCCAGTTTGGCGACAATGGGAATTAGCACGGGGGATTTTTGCCAACTGAGCATCGCATCAAGGCTACCCGTTTTTTCCAGCGTTTCACGGCTCACGCCCAACCGCTCGAACTGAGCCCAGTCGATACGGCTCTCGTCAATCTTGTAGCTCTTCTTAGCTTCAAAATCGGCAGGATCGACACGATGGTTTTCAAACAACTCTTTGTTGGCAGGAGTTTCGGGCTGTTTGAACATCTCCTCCAGCACCACGGCCGCCTTATCGACAAGGTTGAGCGGGGCACGGAAAAATTGGAAGTGGGTGGGGTCTTTGAATTGTCTCGACAGGTTGGAGAAGAAGTTCTCCAATGCGTTGCTGTGCTTGTCGATTTTTAGGAATTGGGGCTCGTTCTCCTTTTTGGGAGCGGCGGTCTTGAGCCCCCTTTTTCGTCTGTCCCAACAACTGCCTCCAGTTTTGGGTTGTCTTTCGATTTGACCAACAGAACCTCTGGTTCGTTTACATTTTCGTCCATAATAGTGTACTTTTAATCTGCATCAACATTAATGCGGAATAAAAGTACAGTCTATTCAGGTCTATTTTGCTTATCCACTGGCCGATGGCTTCACTTGGCGGTCGGTGGCTTCGTTTGGTTGTTTCTTTCAGATTTTGCTTTAATGTGCGATTTTCAGCGAAGTTATGGAGATAATTTATGGTCTGGTGAGATTTCAAGATCGGTGGTGGTCTTTGTCCACTGATGGTCATAGTTGTCCAGTCGAAAAATATTTTTGAGTTTACGCCAATAATTAAAAGAGTTTTCTTAAATTTGCAAATTAAGTCAATCAATAAAGTGGCAATGAAAGAGATTAATAGAATTAAGCAAGTTTTAATTGAACAGAAGAAAACAGGCAAATGGTTGGCGGAAAACTTAGGTAAAGACACAGCCACAGTCTCCCGCTGGTGCAACAATCACACACAGCCCTCGGTAGAGACGTTTACTCGTATTGCCGAGATATTGAACATTGATGTAAGAGAATTGATAAATAAGACAAAATAGAAGGTATGATAAAAGATATTTTGGCAGCTAATGAGGCTGTAAAACCCAACAGCAAGGAGATGGAGATTCTTCACAAGCATTTTTCCCAGTGTTTTAATAAGGAGGGGCAGTTTGATATTGAGAAATTTCAGATCTTGATAAAAGAAGAGGTTGAGATAACGAAAGAGGGCTATGACTTGAACTTCTTGGGCAAGAGTTATGCAAAGTTATTTGCCTCGATTGACACCACTACCATCATTCAACCCGATCTGGAGCATAATAGCAAGCCCGAAAATGCAAATAGCGAAAATATTTATATAAGTGGCGACAACCTTGATGGCTTAAAGCACTTGCTAAAGTCGTATGCAGGTATGGTTAAGTGTATCTATATTGATCCGCCGTATAATACTGGATCAGATGGGTTTGTGTATAACGACAATTTCAATTTTTCGAAAGAAGAGTTATCCACTAAGTTGAGCATTAGCGAAGAACAAGCTGCAAAAATACTTGATCTTACAAAAAGAGGTTCAGCATCACACTCTGCATGGTTGATGTTTATGTATCCACGACTTCAATTGGCAAAAGACCTGCTAACTGATGATGGAGTGATTTTCATTTCAATAGACGATAATGAGCAGGCGAACCTAAAAACTACTTTGCGATAATGTGTTTGGGGAGGAGACATTAGTGGGTCAGTTCCCTTGGCGAAAGAGGACTGCAAAATCAGACGTTCCTTTCGGTGTTTCACAGGATTTTGAATGGATACTTTGTTATGCCAAATCAAACTTTATAGCTTGTTTGGAGGGTAAAAAACGGAAATATTTCGAGACGCCCGACTTGCCAAAAAGACCTTGGCGCATCCATGATTTGACAAAACAAACAAGTGCAGCTGAACGTCCAAATAGTGATTTTACAATAATTAACCCTAAAAATGGGTTGGAATATCCCGCAAGTCAAAATAGAACATGGGCAATAACAGAAGATACATTCATGAAATATTACGAGGATAATAGGATTGTATTCCCTGGTGATTATGATTTTATAAATATCTCAAAACCCGCTTTCCGATATTTCAAAGATGACGACGAGAAAAAATCTGGCGATATGTTTGGATATGCTCCCGTAAGTACAAATTTCCCAAAAGAAATAGGAATGAGTCAAGATGGGACAAAAGATTTTGGAGTATTATTTGAGAATAAACTATTTAGCTTCCCAAAACCAGTAGAGTTGTTGAAGTATTTAGTTAAGTCCTCAACTAACTTTGACAAAGATTCCATTATTCTCGATTTCTTCTCGGGATCGGCAACAATGGCTCATGCTGTTATGCAACTGAACTCGGAAGACCAAGGAAATCTAAAGTATATTTTGGTGCAATTGGAGGAGAGAGTTAAAGAAGGGAGCGAAGCTGCAAATGCAGGCTATGTAACCATCGACCAAATAGGACAAGAGCGTATAAAGCGTGCTGCAAAAAAAATTAAAGAAGAGAATCCGCTCACAACCCAAAACTTAGACTTCGGATTCAAGCACTACACGCTGCTCGAACCATCAGAAAACACTATCGACAAAATGGAGGTGTTTAATCCTGAAACTATATTTGCTGACGAAGATATTTTAAGCCAATTTGGCAAAGAGAGTGTTTTGGAAACATGGCAGGTGAAAGATAGATATGGATTCGGAGCAAAGGTAGAGTCAGTAAAATTAGACAAATACATCGCATACCTATCTGGCAAGCATTTGTATTTTGTAGATACTGAATTATCCGAAACCGACGTGGTTGCATTGATCGATAAGTATCACCAAGATCCGCAATTTAACCCCGAGAACCTCGTAATATTTGGTTATAGCTTCACTTTTACCCAAACAGAAATGCTCCGCAAAAACATTGCCGTGCTAAAAGACAGCAGCAAGAATCTCAAACCAAATATTGACGTAAGATATTAATATGGAATTAATTCTACAAACAGGACTCGAGCATCAGCAAAAACCAGTTGATGCGATTAGCGACATGCTCAATGATGTTCGCATAGCTGCTCCTACGCAATATTTTGAGAACCCAACCATTGACTTGTCAGATTTTCGTATTGCTTCAAATATCAAAACAGTGCAAGACGATTTGCGAGTACACTCTTCGGTACGTGGCAAAACTGCTTCGTCAGAGCGTCTTCTTGTGGACATCAAGATGGAGACCGGCACAGGTAAAACCTATGTTTATACCCACGCAATATTCGAGCTACATAAACGATACGGTATCAACAAGTTTATTGTCGCCGTCCCCACTCTGCCCATAAAAGCTGGAGCTAAACAGTTCCTCGCAGACCCTTACGTGCAGAAGCACTTCCAAAATACCTGTGGATACAACGCAACTATCGATTTATGCCTGCTCAACGCAATGAAAATCAAGAAGGGTAAACGATTTTTCCCAAGCGTAGTGCGTGATTTTGTGGAGGGGTCATTCCAAAACAGAAATAAGATATATGTGCTTTTGGTCAACATGAATCTGCTTACCAGTGGAAATATGTTGAGCCGAAGCGATTACGACTATGGGGTACAGGCTTTTTACCGCCCATTCGATGCAATAAAGGCAACCAAACCTTTTGTGATTATTGATGAACCTCACTGTTTCAGCAAGGGGCAGAGTGCATATACAGCTATTGAACAAGAATTAAATCCTCAGTGTATCATTCGCTTTGGAGCTACTTTTCCTTCCATTATCACAGGTCGAGGACGAAATAAGGTTACAAAAACAGATTACCAAAACCTATTGTATGATCTAAACGCCTGTGATGCTTTTAATCTAAATCTGATTAAAGGTGTTGCAAAGGAGCACTTTAATCCACTATCCCCAAAAGATGAGAAGGTGAAGATAACATCCATTGAGAGTCGATCCTCTGTAACATTCGGACATAAATCAGTGGCAGGGAATAAATCCCATACGCCCCAGCAGGGTGATTCATTGGGCGTTATTAGTACGGAACTGTCGGGCTTGACGGTTGCGGGCATCGGAAATGGCTTTATTGAACTTTCGAATGGGCAGCGAAAAGAGACGGGGGAAGAGTTTACAGTCGATATATATTCCGCCTCGTATCAAGAGCAAATGATACGATTGGCTATTCAACGGCACTTTGAAACAGAACGAGCAAATTTTGACAGATCCATCAAAATCAAAACCCTCGCCCTATTTTTTATTGACAATATCGAGTCTTTCCGAGGTGGTGAAACAACAACTCCTTGGTTAAGAGATATGTTTGATAGCTTGTTGGAAGAGAGGATAAAAGAAGAACTGGACAAAAATAACTCTGATGAGTATAGAACCTATCTTGAAACGAGCTTGGAGGATATCGCAGCTTGTCGTGCTGGATATTTTTCTCAAGACAACAGCGATAGCGATGAAGAAATAGCCAAAGAGGTGGACGAGATACTTCACAACAAGAAAAAACTGCTCTCTTTTGTGAATGAAGATGGAACTCTAAACACAAGGAGGTTCTTGTTTTCTAAATGGACTCTCAAGGAGGGTTGGGATAATCCTAATGGGATCACAATCACAAAACTCCGTTCGAGCGGCAGCGAGAATAGTAAAATCCAAGAAGTGGGACGTGGACTACGACTCCCTGTTGACGAATACGGAAACCGAATTGGTAACGAGGAGTTTATGCTCAATTATATTGTAGATTTTACCGAGGCAGACTTTGCCAATAAATTGGTTGCTCAGATTAACGCTCAATTGCCTGTTGGAATTGCAATAGTTATCTCAGAAGAAGAGCTTAAACGTGCAGCATCTGGAAGAGGCGTTGAAGCTATGACTTTGATGATGGAACTATATACTAAGGGTTATATTACAGATACAAACAGAACAATAAATCAAGAAAAACTTGACGACTTCTATACTGATTATCCCGAATTCAACAACCCTGGAGTGTCGAACTCTAAAATTTTGGATCGGAATAAGAAAGTTACAAATACGGTTAAAATCTGTAAGGCTCAGTTTGAGGAGCTGAAAGAGTTGTGGAGTGCTATTAACAGAAAATATGTGATTTTCTTTGGTGAAGAGGTTGACGACCTCCTAAATTCAGAGCTTCCTAAATTATTCTCTAATGGCGTCTTTGCCGACTTAGAAGCTACCAGTCAAAGACAACTGGTGAAGGGTGGAGATGGTTTGATTGAAGCCGTCTCAGATGTTGGAACGACATATATTGTGAAGGGCAGAAAATTGCCCTATAATGAGTTTGTTAAGAGACTCAATAAAGTTACTAGCATTCCAATAAGTACTATCCATACGGCTCTGTGTAGTTATTTGGTTTCACAAACAGAATTTGATGAATCGTATATTAACGAATCATCACTGAGTCGCATAATACAGAACTTTGAGGAGTGGTAAAGTGAGAATCTACAAGGTAAATTCAACTATAAGCAAACAAACTACACTCCAACCTGTACAGCGTTGACAAACAGCGATGGAACGATAAAAAGTGAAATAGTGCAGGGAAGTGTTGGCATTAAACTCGACAAGGGCAGTGTATCAGATAAATATCTTTATGATGCGATAGCGTATGATTCAGAACTTGAGAAAAAGAATATTTTAGAGGATATATCTGAAGTCATCGTATATGGCAAAATACCTCGAAGAAGTATTTCAATTCCTACTATAGCAGACAGTTCATACAGCCCCGACTTTATGTATGTGGTTAAAAAAGCAAATGGCGAAAAAGAACTCAACATTATTGTTGAAACAAAAGACGTGGAAGGAAAACAAGATTTGAGAGGTAATGAAAATACTAAAATAAGGTGTGCAGAGCTATTCTTTGAGCAACTTAAAATTGACGGTTACAATGTGCATTTTAAGACTCAGATAAACAACAAAGGAATGAAAACAATCATTTCGGAGTTGATGATATCAACCAAAGTGTAGTTTGGGTAAAAAATATTGCTGACAATTATTTCATGATGAATACAAAAGAGAAGGAACGTTATAGTTCTAATACACCTAATTTGATCGAAGCGTATATCAAAGATTATGCGAGATCAAATGAACCCATACTTGTTAATTTCAGAAATCTTGTTCCTGAAATTAACAAGATGGATCGGTATTCTCATTTGATACACTCTTATCCCGCAAAACTATTATGCCATATTCCATATTTCTTTTTGCAAACTGACTATTTCTGCCCCAAAGGAGGAATAGTGCTGGATCCGTTTTGTGGGACTGGAACAGTTCTTTTAGAGGCTATAATTGCAGGTAAAAATGCCTATGGAGTGGATGCTAATCCGTTAGCACGTCTAATTACAGCAGCGAAGATTTCTTATTTAAGCGATAAACATTTACTCAAGACACTGCCTAAAATCATTTCAAATGCTCAAAAGTGCGAAAATGGGATTAACTCATTACTCGATAATATTGACTTCTGGTATCACAAATCAACGATAGAGAGTCTTTCCAAAGTTCTCAAGGCAGTGAAACAAGTAGAAAACACTGATGAGAGATTGTTTTTTGAAGTATGTTTTTCAAATTTGGTCAAAAAAGTCAGCTATGCTGACCCAAGAATTTCTGTTCCCGTAAAATTGAACCCTGATAGATTTCTGAATGATGAAATAAGATATAAGAAGGTCAAAAGTAAATTAGAGTCGTTAGATAGTACTGATGTATATGGTAAGTTTGAACAAATATGTAAAGAAAATATATACAGATTAGCTACAATAGCAGAAATTTTCAAAAATGGGTGTAAAGCATCTGTCATTGCAAAAGATGCTCGACGCATTACAGCTTCTTTAGGATGCGATTCGATGCTTCCAGATAATAGCGTTGACCTGATACTGACTTCGCCTCCTTACGCAGGCGCTCAGAAATACATACGATCATCAAGACTGAATTTAGGTTGGTTGGGCATCGCTGATTCGATGGAATTACGAAATTTGGATTCTAAAAATATTGGTCGAGAGAACTATCATAAGTCAGATCTAATAGAACCATATACAGGAATAGTTGCGGCGGATAAGCTCCTATGTAAATTGTATTCAGAAGGCAAAGTTGAACGAGCACATATTGTTGGAAACTATGTCAATGAAATGAAAGCAGCAATTGACGAATCTTGTCGTGTTTTAAAGGATGGCGGCTATTTTATTATGATTATTGGTAACAATACAGTCTGTGGATATGAATTTGACACGCAAGAATATCTCACACAGTATTTGCTATCTAAAGGTTTAAAATTGCAATTCAAACTCATTGACGATATAAAGTCCTATGGATTAATGACAAAAAGGAACAAAACAGCAAGTAGAATTTCTTGCGAATGGGTATTGGTGTTAAAAAAATAAACGAAATGGAAGAAATTACAGATCAAATTGAGCAGAGAGACAGCACGCCTAGAGAGCAATTAAAAGCAAAAATCAAGGTGCTGGCGTCTGAAGTGTGGCTGGATAAATGGGAAGCTGGTGATCCTTTGTGTAATTGGCTGCAAAATTTCCTGGAAACCGAGAAGGACTATGCTCTATATATGCTGTCTCAATTCATGTATTTTAACAATAGTACTATTAGAGAACTGTTACGACGTATATATGAAGATTTATATAAGCGTCCAGAAATTTTTTCTATAAGACGGCAGAATCGTGACACCACAGACGAGGGCATAATCAATGCAAAATTTAAGTTGATCCTTGACAAAACTCGATTTCTGGGATTAGGCAATCCATCTGAGAGCGGTGTACATATGTTGTATTATTTCAGGCAAGAAAATAGTGATCTGAAAAAAAATCATTTCATTAACGCTTTCGAATTTTTTGATTATGAGGAAGAGGGCGATAAAATCATTGCTCGAATTGCCCTTACCCAAAAAGTAGATAGATTAGTATTTATTGACGATTTCTGTGGTAGTGGAGATCAAGCTACAGAATACTACAATAAGATAAATGAGATAATTGCTATCATCAAGTCTAAATCGCCCCAAATCAAGGTTTCATACTATGCTCTATTTGCTACCAGTGGCGGACTAGAGAGAGTTCAATCATTAGGTTGCTATGAAGCTAAGTCAATATATGTCTTAGATGAATCATTCAAGTGCTTTTCTGAAAATTCTCGTCATTTTAAAACTATTACCAAATTGGAGGATTGTAAGAATCAATGTGAAATAATGTGCAGAAAACATGGTGCAAATTTATCTCAAAAGTCGTCAATGGGACATGGAGATTGTCAGCTACTTTTGGCTTTTCATCATAACACGCCAAACAATACCCTGCCTATATTTTGGAGTGAAAAGAAAAATTGGAAGCCTATTTTTAAACGTTATGAGAAGAAATTTTAGAATATGAAAAAGAATAATCCTTTCAGTGTTGTTAAGGCAACTGAATATACAGACGATGAGATATATAAATACTGGGTGCCGTATTCAGATTCACACTCTGGGATAGTGCAAATGAAACTTAGTACAGATGAACTTATGCCAAAATATATCTTAGGATATAAGGGTTGTGGTAAAACGCATATACTCCGATACTATTCTTATGAGCTAAGAAAATTATATCATAACAAAGATATCCGCAAGTTATTGCAGGAGGATAAATACATCGGAGTTTATTCTCGCTTAGATATGGTTAGTGCATCAAGATTCAAAGGTAAAAACATAGCACAGGAAACATGGGTCAGTTTATATGATTACTATTTCGAACTTTATCAAATTTTGATTGTCATAAAAGTTTATCAAGACATTTTCAAACTTTTAGAGTTATCCGAGTCTATTGAGAGTAAGATAATAAAAAGCATATCTGACTATATACAAATAACAATAGATGGTTCAAGACTTTCGGATTTAGCTTCATTTTTAAATGCCAAACGAATATTAATTGATCGTGAAATTATCGATTACTCGCATACTCAGAAGCTGAATTGGGAAGCTGTGAAACCTTTATTTAAGTTTGGTGATATAATTTTTGAAATTCCGCAAATAATCCACTCCGCTATACCTGAACTGAAGGATGTGAAATTAATCTATATCCTTGATGAATATGAGAAGTTAATAGACGATTGGAAAAAGGAATCTTTGAATACACTGGTCTACGAAAAAAAAGGAAATACCACATTCTGGATAGGAGCCAGGAGGTATGGTTATACAACATTCAAAACCAAAGTTACAGAACCTATAAGGGAGGGACATGAATTCCAACCGATATATCTTGATGCCCTTATTCGGGACAAGAAAATATTCAAAAGACTTGCTTACGACATATTTAATAAAAGACTTGAACTAGCAGGGATCAAAAATATTACGACCGATATATTTGAGAAATTTGACGAGGATATCTTGTTAGCAAGCCTTAAAGAAAAAAATTCTGACCTTAAACACTGGGCAGAATTACGCAGGCATTTAAGAGTAATAAAACTACCTGATTTTGAAATAGAAGCAATTATTGAGAGTTTAAAATACAAAGCTTTCGAAGAACCACTTTATCAAAAGTATAAACTTTTTTCGTTTTATCAAAGATGGTCAAAAAATAAAGACCGTTTTGATCTGAATGTAATTAATGAATCGATCCGAGAAATAAATATTGAATTTGAAGAATTTCTGTCCGGCAAAAAAAATAAATTTTCGGAAAGAACTAAAAAGTTTAAACTTGACTTCATGGCACAGCTATCTGTAGAAAATGGATTAAAGTATTATACGTACTCTGGGTTTGATGAGTTTATTAATATTGCGGATTATAATCCAAGAGTATTTCTAACAATCCTCAAGCAGATTATCGACGAATCACTTTTCAAAGGTGAAGATCCGTTCGTCAACACCCGTAAAATACCTGTACGATATCAATATGTCGGCATAAATGAAACTGCCACATGGTTTAGAAATGACATTGAAGTAACTGGTCATGATAAAGAAATTTTGGAAGTGATGATTAAAAATCTGGTTAATTTCTTCTATGTTAATCGATTTTCCAATAAGCCTACTGACACTTCTCCATGTAGTTTTTATTTCAAATACAAGGTAGGGATATCAAATTGCGAAAGATTAATCAGGATTGCTCAAAATGAATCTTTCCTAATAGAGGTTGAGAATAAACGGAAAGACAAAACAATGGGGACTCCCGAAAAATCCTATCAACTTAATAAAACTATTGCTACTCTATATAATCTTCCAACTGCACGTAGAGGCATTATATCTCTAAATAATGACATTCTTAAATCTATATTTGACGAGGTGCATTTCACGGAATTCAGAGGACATCTTATGCAATTTAAGGCAAAGCCAAACGCTCCATTCACTAGTAAGAAAGACAAAAAGAATACAGTGATAGAAATTAATCAAGGACCGACTCTTTTCGACATACTATGAATTACACGTACTTTTACATAGATGAAATTATTGACCAAGCGTTAGAATACGATATATTCCTCTCTGCATATGATGGCTGTGAGAGGACTAAGCGTATGTTTGAAAAAATAAAAACAAAACAAACAAAACAATGGCTGGTATTTCCTCAATATCAGGTTCCACTTGAAGAGAGACCATTAGATTGTTTCTACTCTGATGAATTTGGTGAAGACGACTATATATCTTCATTTATTAACACAATCGAGAATAATGTCAATACTAAAACCAAAATTTGTATTGACTGTACTGGTTTCATTATACCACATTTATTGTTTCTTGTCAGTAGACTTCATCGATTGAATTTAAAAAAGATTGATATAATATACAGCGAACCAGATACATATATTAATGCAGAGAACACTGTTTTTACAAATACACCCAGTGTCCCAGAGCCTATAAGTGGATTCTCAGCAGTTTCTGAATGGGTAGGTGCAAAAAATATTTTAATTGTTAATGCAGGATACAATAATGAGCTAATTAATATAGTTGCACAAGACAAAGGTAAGTGTGAATATAAGTATTTTATCACAAGTTTCCCTTCATTGCAGGCAGATATGTATCAGCAAAATTTAATACAACTACATAAATGTAAACAAACAATTGGTGAAACAGATGTGAATTATCTAAAAGCACCTGCGTATGACCCATTTGTTACGGCTCAAAAAATCCAAGACACAATAGATGATATTATGAAAAAAGAGCCTAATAATATTAGCTACATCCATTTAGCACCATTATCCACAAAACCACAAGCATTAGCATGCGCTTTAATATATATATGGAATCAAGGCAAACTTCCCATAAACGTTATCTACCCTCGTAGTTTGACTTATAAATTAGGTCATGCAGAGGGGGTTAAAAGAACATGGAAGTATACATTAGAATTACCTTGAAATAATCCGTTTTTTAGCAACTTCTTCAGTTTTGGGTCGGTATTCATCCGCACCAACTCATCGGTGATTATCTGTGCGGTCTCCTGTTTGATGCGGTGGTAGTTTAGGTCGACTTGGGCTTTCATCGTGTCGTTGCCGTTGTCGTCCGTGAAGTTGGTGATTATCGGGATACGTTTGTAGGATTTGGTTTCGGCAGGAACACGAGCGTTGTCCACCACGATTTCAGCATGGAAAATCTTCTGATCGATCCGTTCCTCGAAGTTGTCGGAGACCGCACCCACGAACATACCCTGTGTGAGTGAGGTTCGAGATTTTGGAGGCAGGGATCAGTGAGTCCAACTGGGTCGAAATAGAGGTCGATTTGTCGTTGCGGTTGATGGTCATCGACTGGCGTTGTTGTAGGACTTTGCCGAATCGATCGGAGAGGTTTTTGGCTGTGTCACCAACCACTTGACCCGAAAATATATTGCCGACCGTGTTCTGAATCACCTTCGACTCCTTGTCGCCATAGTCACGGATCAACTGCGAATAGTCTTGAAAACCAAGGCATACCGCCACTTTTTTACTTCGAGCGGTGGCGATCAGGTTGTCCAACCCACGGAAATAGATAGTCGGTAACTCGTCAATAATTACCGAGCTCTTTAGTTGCCCTTTCTTGTTGATCAACTTCACTATTCGGGAGTTATAGAGTCCCAGTGCCGCTCCATAGATGTTTTGGCGGTCGGGGTTGTTGCCTACGCAAAGTATCTTCGGCTCAGCTGGGTTGTTGATGTCCAGCGTAAAATCGTCGCCGCTCATCACCCAATAGAGTTGGGGCGAAATCATTCTCGACAGCGGGATTTTTGCCGAAGCAATTTGCCCTTGAAGCTGATCTTGAGCTCCGCCCTCCCATGCGTCCATAAAGGGGCGAGAGGTAGTTTTCGAGCTCGGGATAAGAGGTCAGAATCGGGAAAATATCAGTATATTTCTTGTTCAGCAACTCGATAGCGTGGGGGAATGAGCAGTATCTGCCCTCCTTGTAAATCTTTAGATACCAAATTATCGCTGCCAACAAAATGATGGGAGATTCCACAAAGAAGTCGCCCTGCTTCTGTATCCAACTCTTGTTCGGAGGTTCAACATAATGGTATACGCACTCTCGTAAGCGTCTGAAATGTCGGTCATCGAGGCGGGGTTGATCGGGTTGCAACGGTGCGATCGGCGTGGGTCATCGAAGTTGATCACATAGAATTGAGGGACTACCGTATAGCCTTTTTGATTGTTCATCAAGTGGTTGTAAGCGATGGTCGAAAGGTCATCGAACTTGAAATCATAGATATACATTGCAAAGCCCTTCTCTATCTGCTGTTTGATGAAATTATTCACCACGGCATATGACTTTCCCGAACCGGGTGTGCCGAGCACAATCGTTGCGCGGAACGGATTTACGATATTGATCCAGCCATTATTCCACCGCTTTTTGTAGTAGAATTTTGACGGCAAGTTCACGGAATATTCGTTCTCCATCAGCCGAGTCTCCTGCATAAAGCTCTCGTTTTCCATATTAAACACATCGTCCATCATCGTGTTTTTGAGCAGACGGCTCATATATAGCCCACCAATCAGTAGGCAGATATACCCTACGGTGAGGGTTGCGATGTAGAATGCGGTGTTGGCGACCAATGGCAACGGCAGGTAGAGCAACCACCAATTCAAGAAAAACAACACGAAACCTGCCGACAGGTAGCTATTGATTTTCGCCCACGTGATCTTCTCCTCCTTGACTCCCCTTTGTGCCCAAGCAGGACAAGGCAAGGAACACAACGGCAAATAGTTTCGTCCAAAGGATTGAGGAAAACAACCCTGCTGTATTCTGAAAATTCATCAGTATTTTGTCCACCACCCCAATCGTAAACCCTACTCCATGGATTCCAGTGTAGCAGAACCAGTAGATATTCATCACCACAAACAGTATCGAAATGGCTCGCATGAACTCCATGGTCTTCGCCAATCCTCTTAAATCGTCTTCGTTTTGCATAATCGTTTTATTTTTTAAGTTGTTACATTTTACGTTTCTTTCTCTTCATTCTTCTTATAAATGCCTCCTCTTCGGGGTCAGTGCCTTGCGTGTCCAGAGAGAATAATCCCGCAAGATCTTCAAGTGCAGTGTCGGCCGTTTCGGCTGTACTGAATGATTTTTCTTGCACGTGATCGTCCAAAGGTGTCTCTGTTTTGGCAGAAGCAGCATCAAGGTTATTTATCACATTGGCGGAAAACTCTTTGCCCAATCGAGAACCGTTCAGAACGCATTTCGTATTGTGGTCGATGAACGTCACTCCATAAATCCGCCCCTCTTTGTTCTCCCGCATCAGTACAGAAACCCCTGCTTTAGCCAACTCTTGTTCAAAATCGGCACGATTGCCTGTTGCCAGCAACGCTTTGGCAACCGCCTGCTTTGTCGGTTCACGCAAGTTCTTCTGCTTGATTAACCTCCTTTCGACTTTTCGCACCGCTGTTCAATCGCATTGAAGCCCACCGACTTACCAAACAGGGACGACTTGAACGGATTGCCAATTTTCTCGCCTTTGTCATCGGTGGCCGCATAGATCAGCCCATTGTACTGCCTACCTCGAACCTCGCCCTTAACCTCCTCGACAGCTATATTATAGATGGATAGTAACGCCCGATATTCGTTGAAACTTTGGAAATGATAGTCTGCAGATAGCGGTTTTATCACGCCAGATATTTGGCTTTTAATATCGCCCTTGTCGGGGTTAACCTTTTGCAACTGATAGACTTCTGAGCGATCCCTCTTTTCGGCATGGCGTAAATTGTACTTCTGCTCCAACTCCCGAGTAATATCCTTGCTTCGGCGATGCTCGAACTTGTCGTTAATCTTTCGCCCTGTTTCGTCTACCCGCAACGACACGATATGTATGTGGTGTCGGTCGATGTCCTCGTGCTTATAAACCATATAGGGCTGGTTGCCATAGCCCAACTTTTCGAGATACTCTTGGGCTATGTCAGCCAACTGCTCATCTGTCAATTTATCGTCGGGGTGTGGATTCAACGAGATATGGATAATCGGCTTCTCGGTTTTGATGTCTTGGGGCATTTGGTTCTCAAAATCCGCCATGCAGGAGTGTATATTGAACTCTCCCGAGGGCGATTCCGTCATTTTATTACTGCACAATACCCGCCCTTGATCCTCGTCCATCTTCTTTTGGTTGTACGCCAATGCTCCGTACAGTGAGCTTCCTACATTGATTTTCGCAACCATTTATCCCTAAATTCTTCGGTCAGCTCAACTATTTTCTTGTTCAGAACAACCAACTCTTTGGTTTGCACCTCCAGTTTATAGAGAAAACAAGGGCTTTTTTCTCCGTAAAATTGCTGTTAAGTGCCTTGACGATCTGGTTGTAGTTGACCCCAATCGCTCGGAACTGAGCGTAAAGCGATGTCAATCGGGTGTAATAATCGACTGCATTTTTGTTGATCGTCAGCACCCGAAACTCTTCATCAAAGATTCTTGCCACGATAAAAAATGGGCTTTGGTTCGCATTCCCGACTGCTCAAAGAGGGTCAGAAATCGGGCATGGTCTACTGCATTAAACCGTATCGAGTACCTGAATACGGCAGGGTCAATCTTGGGGATTCGTCCCCCTTTGCTTCTATTAGAAGCGTGTTCATCTTTCTGTTTCATATCTATGGATTTTAGTGGTAGCGATGGCGACACCGATTAATTATCTTGTTGATGCCATAACTTTTTTATTGAAATGCCGACTTCGGAGGTATTTCTGCTCCATGCAATGGCAAGGGTTTTGAGCAGCCGAAAGCATTTCGGGCAGCTCAGAACACACCTTGCTATTATCTGACGATAATAAAATCCGCTGATGCGGATTATGGGCTAATTGGATTGTCTTTTGAAGTCGCATTTTGGATTGGTTTTTAATTCAATTGCAAAGTACGGAGTAATAATTGAGCTCTGAACCATAGAGCATTACGCCAAACGAAGCCAACCACAGCCAAGTGAAGCCACGAAGGTCAAGAAGTGATTTTATGCCAACTTTTAGGCGTTAATTTGCCTGAGTAAGTGAGCGAGCGAGATAGTCAGTTGATGAGTGAGTTGGTGACAGAGTGGGTCAGAAACAGAGTGACACAGTGACAAAGTAACTGAGTGAGTAAGTTACATAGTATCTGAGTGACACAGTGACAAAGTCACATAGAAAGTCAGTGAGCCGATAACACAGAGAGTGGGTCGGTATGGGATAAGCACAGTGAGTGAGTAAGAAAGTGAGTTAGTTAGCCAGCAGCATTGCTAATGAATCAGTCAGATAGTTAGAATATAAACCAATAAAAAATTAAAATGGAAACAAATTATTCGGAGTCGCCGAAGCGACAGAAAAAGCAACCAATTTATGTTGCATTCTCGACCCAAAAGGGCGGAGTGGGCAAATCAACATTTACGGTCATTGTAGCCAGTATGCTGCACTACCTCAAAGGGTACAACGTGGCAGTGATAGACTGCGACTTCCCACAACACAGCGTGCTGGGAATGCGAAAGAGAGACTCAGACCAAGTACAAACAATCGACTACTTCAACAAGTTGGCGTTCGAGCAATTCGGACTCCTGAACAAAAAGGCGTACCCGATATTGGCAAGTAGCCCCGAAGATGCTATTGATACCGCCAAAAACTTAGTCGCAACGGACGATATGGAATTCGATGTGATCTTCTTCGACCTGCCCGGAACGGTGGATAGTCGGGGCGTGATAGATTCACTCTCGGGCGTGGATTATGTTTTTGTGCCAATCGTTGCCGACCAGTTGGTGCTGGAGAGTGGACTCAGATTCGCCAACATCATCAACGAAAACATTGTGGGTCAACACGGCAACAGGCTCAAAGGGCTTCACCTGTTTTGGAATATGGTTGATGGACGTGAGAAGACAGAGCTGTACGATGTTTTCGAGACGGTCATCGAGCAGTTGGGTTTAACCTTAATGCGAACCATTATGCCTATCTCGGTTCGCTACCGCAAAGAGGTTTCTGGCGAACGCAAAGGAGTATTTCGCTCAACGCTGTTCCCGCCCGACAAGGCTTTTTTGAAGGGCAGTAATATCAATGAGTTGGTCGAAGAGATATGTCAAATCATTAAACTGTAAGCAGATGGCAAAAGAGAATCAAACAAAGCCTGGGAAAGAGCGGGAAGATTATATCAAGCAGTTGATAGCGGGAAATTATTCCACTCAACCGCCTAAAGTAGTCGAACCTGTATCTGAAATTGAAACCGAATTACTGCCCATTGTTGAGCAAGAGTACAAGCAAGAACCCCCAAAAGAGATTAAGCGTAAGCGAACGCAGCATGGTGATTATGAATCCTTATTTCTGGGTGAAAGCGATATTAAGGTACGTAAGGGCACATACATCACTGATGAATTTTACAAGAAAATAGCGGCGGTAATCCTCCTCTCAGGTAAAAACGATAAAGTGGGTGTGAGCAACTACATCAACAATGTACTCAAACATCACTTTGAAAGCTATGAAGAAGAGATCAAGAAAGCAATGAAAGGTGGTTTCGACTCAATTATAAACAAATAAAAATTTAGAAAACATGAAAAAGGTTACATTTTTTGCCGAGAAGAAACCTTCTTTGGCACAACAACAAGAGGCGAAGAACAAAGCGGTGTCGGACTACACAACTTTATTCTTGTGCCGACACACTTTTCCTAATCGTCATGCCATGTATATCAGCAGAGACACCTTTAAAATCCTTGCAAAGATAGTTCACCTAATAGGTAAAGACGTAACAGTATCGGGATACATTGATAATGTAATGAGAAAACATCTGGAGCAGTACAAGGAAGAGATAAATGAGCTCTATCAAAAGGAGATGAACGACCTAATCTAATACGATAATGATACTACTATTGACAATTGTCGTTATCGCTTGTTTGGTGTGGCTATTTCATCCACGCTTCAATCCCCAATTCACCGAACCAAAACCTAAAGATGTTGATCACCCGCCGAATTTATCCCCGAAAGAGGCGACAATTATGGGTAAAAGCAAGTTTGTACTACGCCAACCACAGCCAACTAAAGCCACTGAAAGCCAAACGGATAAAGGGGTTGATAAAGATATTACATTTGACCCCAGCAAAGAAAAATTGAGTAATCCGCAAGTTCCAAAAGAGGAGTTGCACAAATCATTTTCCGACACGCCCGAAGCTGAAGAGCTCAACGATCCACTCGAAGTTGATGTTGAGCAGGAGTTTAATGACCAGCAGGACGACACGAATTTAGATGAGGAGGCAGAGGAGATTAGGCAGATTTTCGAGAATGATGTGGCCTTCGGAGATGGCGTGGGTTATGACGATCTGGACGGAGCAAACAAAGTAGCGTTGGCCGACAACCCATCGCCCGAAGAGCAGGAGCAAGCGGGAGCAGTTTTCTGTCAGCTTCAACCGACCGATGCGTTCGAGCAGTTGATTGCGGGCAATGTTGAAAAGGAGGACAAAGTAAAAGAGCTAATGGCGATGCACCTCAAAAAACATTATGAAGCTACCGAAAAACCCGAAGCCGTGAAACGAGATTTAAGCGGTTTTTTAAACTAAACGAGAGTACTAACCGCCACATACGTGGCATATAATAAGCAAAAAATGACTAAAAAGAGATTTCTACTAACGGCCTCCTGCATCGTTGCAGCAGCATCAGCCATGGCACAGGGCAATGGCATCGGGGGTATCACCGAAGCAACGACAATGGTTACATCGTATTTCGAGCCAGCCACCAAATTGATCTACGCCATCGGAGCGGTGGTGGGACTGATCGGGGGCGTAAAAGTCTACTCGAAGTTTTCGAGTGGTGACCCCGACACCTCCAAAACTGCCGCTTCGTGGTTCGGGGCGTGTATCTTCCTAATCGTGGCGGCGACAATTCTACGCTCATTCTTCCTGTAATGGCACACTATGCAATCAACCGTGGCATTGGCAAACCTGCTGAATTTAAGGGCTTAAAGAGTCAATACCTCTTCATTTTTGCAGGTGGCTTACTGGGTCTATTCGTGGTGTTTGTCGTGATGTATATGGCAGGTATCGGGCAATGGATCTGTATCGGCTTCGGGGTCATAAGTGCTTCGGTGCTGGTGTGGGGAACATTTTATCTGAATGCCAAATTTGGCGAACACGGATTGATGAAATTGCTGGCAAAACGGCGGCACCCTCGATATATCATCAACAGACGGAGTTTTTTGAAATTATTCCAAGCAAAATAAAAAACATGAAGAACATTTTAAAAGCGTCTACTCTGGAGAGCAAATTTCCACTGCTTTCGGTAGAGCACGACTGCATAGTGAGCAAAGATGCCGACATTACAATCATAACGTTACGATTTCAGAGCTTCTAATAGATCTATTTTAGAGGTGTAATTATGAAGGTAATCTTCAGGATCATTAAAATTGACGAGTATTCTCAATACCTCATTTTGATCTAAAAAATCCAGCTTGAATTTGAGTGTAAAATCATCACTGTCAAATAATTGCCCCCTAACAAGAGCTTTTTCCCTCCTCGAATTGTTATACATAAATATCAATGTGGCAAATATGGCATTCAAATTTCTTAAGAAGAAATCTTTCTTTGGTACTATTTGAGTATCGACCAATGCTTTCTCGAGTTTTGTAGCAATTGTCTGGATGTCATCTGTGAGTCCACATAATGATCTATACACATCGACATTGTACTCTTTTAGAAGCAATAGAAAGACAATTACAGGGGCTTTCACCGTGCTGTTCTGTGGGAACATTCTACTAACAATACGAAAATGGGCAAAAAATTTCTCAAGTTGCCGAAGTGTAAGTTTGTGTTGAGCTGAAAAATGAACAATGGATTTGCAAATTGCATCTTTATGTGTAGCCAAATTACTGCGGTCTAAAAGAGCTTGTTTTTTAAAAAAGTCTTCAAAACCCCAATAATCAAATAGATACTCAACAAAACTATCGAGGCTTGGTTCGGGCAGATTATATTCCAAATCAATGAATCTTCGTAGGTATTCGGGTGAATCTATACCCTCACTACCATAATATCCACGCACGGCATGGCACAATTGTTCCTTATCAATCGCCAGAACAAAGACGATGCCGTCAACGGCAAAAAAATGTTTGATTTTCTCTAACACAGCCACGGCATAATCGGGACGGCATCTATCCAGCTCATCAACTATGAAAATCAGCGGCTTGTCTCCACAGTTTTGTTTTACAAATTCTGAAAGTTCAGTTCTCAGATTTCCAAGAGACTTTTTTTTCTCGTCATAATCAGCGATTTCGTCATTGAAAGCCTTTATACTTGCTTTAGACATTTTTTCCAACGCCTCAGCTACTGAGCCTAATCCTACAAGAGAAGCCGTGGTTTTCACAAGGGTCGGAATTATTGCAGACGAGAATCGGGAGGCTTTTTCCATTATCGAATTAAACTGCGACTCCAAATCAGGTGTAAACGCACTACGCATTTCGCCCATAATTGCGACCAAAGGTTCCGAGGTGTAATCACTCTCCCAAGCATTGAAAAATATGGTCTTGTACCCGTCGTTTTGCAATGATTTTTCCCACATTTTCATAAATGTGGACTTGCCAGTTCCCCACTTGCCATTCACGGCAAGCACAAAACCCTCTTGATATGCATTGACTATTGAGGTCAGTGCCTTTCCATTTTGCTCTCTCCCCATTTTGCAATCTGCAAAGGGGTTATCTGTTGTTGGTACGATCTGTTTGCTTTTCATAGTATAAGAATTAATTGGTGGTGAACGACAAAATTAGTAAAATATTTTATTGTGTTTTAGTGCTTGCCTATATTTTTTTAGTTGAGGTTTGCTGATGGGGATTCTTGACCCATATTACACCACCGAGGAGACCGAGAAGTTGGAGCTATTCCGCATTGCCGACAAACTCGATGGCAATATGGAGCTCGCCATTAAGCAACTCGCAGAGACAAAGCGAGCCGATAAATTACTAAACCATTAAAAATCCAACGAAAATGAAACAGAAAATTCTAATATTAATCTTGGCTATGATGGTATTTTGCCTGCCCTCAAAAGCCCAATTTGTGGTGACCGATCCAGCGAATATTGCCACGAGTATCGTGAACGCCACCAATCAGATTATCCAAACATCGTCCACCGCCACCAACATGATCAACAACTTCAAGGAGGTCAAAAAGTGTACGACCAAGGCAAAGAGTATTACGATGCACTGAAGTCAGTGAATAACCTGCTCAAAGATGCCAAAAAAGTGCGTAACACAATTCTGCTGGTTGGCGAAATCTCCGACATCTACGTGAACAGCTTTCAGAAGATGATGAGCGACCCCAATTTCCGTGTCGAAGAGTTGTCGTCCATTGCCCACGGCTACACGGTGCTACTCGAAGAGAGTGCCGATATGTTGGGCGAGATCAAAGATGTGGTGAACGTCAACGGCTTGTCGATGAGCGATGCCGAGCGTATGGATATTATCAATTATGTGCACGACCGTCTCAAACGGCAGCGGGATTTGGTAAACTACTACACCCGTAAAAACATATCAGTCTCCTACCTGCGAGCGAAGAAGCAAGGCGAGAGACTGGACCGTGTGGTGGCTCTTTATGGTGATGCGTAATCCTGAAACAGCTTTTTTGGCAAGCAACGAGGAGTTCGACCGCCAATTGGAGGAACTTAGCTGGAGTCCGGGCGACTTGGCGATAATGGCAGGAATGTACACCGAACGTGCGATGTATAGCCTGCAGAAGTCAATCCGTGATTGGTTTCGGGAGTTGCTGGAGATACTTTTTCAGGCAGCAGCATTGGTTATCGACGTGATACGCACCTTCTTCTTGATTGTGCTGGCCATACTTGGGCCCATCGCCTTTGCGATCTCGGTCTGGGACGGTTTTCAATCCACGATGACCCAATGGATAACTCGCTACATATCGGTGTATCTATGGCTACCCGTTGCGGATCTATTTAGTTCGATATTGGCAAAGATACAGGTGCTGATGCTCCAAAACGATATATCGGAGTTGCAGAACAACCCCAACTTCTCGGTCGATGCCTCGAATACGATTTACATCATCTTTATGATTATCGGTATCATCGGCTACTTCACCATTCCAACCGTTGCGGGGTGGACTATCCAAGCAGGCGGTATGGGAAGTTATGGCAAGAATGTGAGCAATACAGCTTCGGGGACTGGAGCTATCGCAGGTAGCATCGCAGGTGCAACAGCTGGCAATATCACAGGAAGATTGATGAACAGCGGGTCGTCTGGTGGCTCATCATCTGGCAATTCGGGCGGTTCATCAGACGGAGGTTACTCCCCATCAGGTAGCAATTACGGTAGTAGCGGTAGCGGTGGTTCGGCAAGCGGTGGCTCTGGCGGTGGAGCAGGTGCAGGCGGTGGTGCAGCATAATTATTAAAAATAAAAATTACGAAAATGGAATTTAAATCATTAAAAAACATCGAAACAAGTTTTCGGCAGATACGCCTGTTCGGAATCGTCTTTATCTGTTTGTGTGCCGCAATTACGGGCTATTCGGTCTGGAGTGCATACTCCTTTGCCGAAGCACAACGCCAACGTATCTATGTGCTGGACGAGGGCAAATCACTGATACTTGCACTCGCAGGATATGGCACAGAACCGCCCATGGAGGCAAGGGAACACGTCAAGCGTTTTCACGAACTATTCTTCACCCTCTCACCCGACAAGAGTGCCATTGAGAGCAACATCAAGCGGGCGTTGTACTTGGTAGACAAGAGTGCCTTTGGCTACTTCAAAGACTTGAGCGAGAAGGGCTACTACAACCGAATCATTTCGGGTAACGTGAACCAAACTATATCCGTGGATAGTGTGGTGTGCAACTTCGATACCTATCCCTACAAGGTGGAGACCTTTGCCCGACAAACCATCATTATCCGAGAGAGCAACATCACCCAGCGAAGCCTTGTCACTCGATGCAACCTGATCAATTCGGTTCGTTCGGACAACAACCCGCAAGGGCTTTATTATGGAGAGTTTTGAGGTGGTGGCGAACAAGGATATTCAAATAATTGATAGATAATGAGACAGAAGATAATGCAATTCAAGGAGCGAATAGAAGAGTTCCTTCGCCAACTGTGTGGCAAGCTGACTCCCGAAAAGCGATTGGTAACCATTCTTGTGATGTGCCTATTGTTCGGAATAGCCTCTATTTGGATGTTCGTCAGTTCCATCTATAACATCGGCAAGAATGACGGCAGGCAGATGCAGATCGAACACATCACCCAACCCGAACTACTCAAACAGAACGACAGTATGAACCACTTAAAATTAAACGACAATGAACAACGATTCACCGACCAGGGAGAATAGCCCCGAGAAAAACAGTCTGCCCAACAAGCAAGAGCAGATGCTCAAGAAATTTGCCGTATTCGCCATTATGGTCATTGCCTTTGGGCTGTGTATGTGGCTTATTTTCGCACCCTCTGACCAAGACAAACAGAGCGAAACGGCAAGTATGGGATTGAATGCCGATCTGCCGATGCCCAAGGAAGAGGCGATTATTGGCGATAAGCAAAACGCTTACGAGCAAGACCAAAGCAAGCAGAACCGACAGGAGAAGATGCGTACTTTGCAGGATTTCTCCAGTCTATTTGGGGATAAAAGTAAGGAACAGGGAGTAGAGAGTAATGTTTCTTCTGCCCCAGCACCTATTTATACTCCTCGCCCTACGACCTCGTCTATTCAAAATTCTGCCAATGCCTACAAGGATATTAACCGCACGTTGGGTAGTTTCTACGAAGTCCCCAAGCAAGATCCCGAAAAGGAGCGGTTAGCCAAAGAGTTGGAGGAGGTTAAGAGCCAACTGGCAGAGAATGACAACCGAAAGAGTGCAGCAGATGAACAGCTTGTGCTAATGGAGAAGTCGTTTCAAATGGCTGCCAAATACCTGCCTGTGGGAGCAACGCCCGAGGTAGCACCAAAGCCCACCACATCATCGGGTAAGACGGTGGTTGTGCCCGTTGGGCAAGTTACCGTGCATACTGTGTCGGCATTGCAACAGGACGTAACCAATGCCGAGTTTTTGGCAGCTATGAGTAAGCCCCGAAACATGAGTTTTCTCACGGCAACGACAGAGAGTGAGAGAGAGGCAAAGAACACGATCTCGGCTTGCGTACACGATGACCAGACGCTGATCGATGGGCAGAGTGTCCGCCTGCGACTGCTGGAACAGATCAAAGCGGGAAAGATGATCGTACCTCGCAACACCATTGTCACGGGGCTGATCAAGATTCAGGGCGAGCGATTGGAGATAACGATTAGCTCGTTGGAGTATGGCGGAACGATTCTGCCTGTTGAACTTATGGTTTACGACACCGATGGGCAACGGGGTATTTTTATTCCCGGCTCAATGGAGGTAAATGCCGTCAAGGAGGTAGTAGGCAATATCGGAACAAGTGCAGGAACAAGCATCAGTCTCTCGGGTAGCCCCGAACAACAACTCGCTGCCGATATGGGCAGGGGTATTATTCAAGGGGCAACACAATTTCTATCCAAGAAGATGCAGGTAGTCAAAGTAAACCTCAAAGCAGGGTATAGGCTTATGCTGCTACCCAAAACGAACTAAAAATAATCCGGTGCAGATGCACCAACTAATTTAATCCAATAAAATGAAACAGCTAATTATTCTTTCGCTCCTGTCTCTCGGGGCAATTTCAGTCAACGCACAAGTAAAGACAAGTGCATCAACGGGCGACTTCTACGAAGGCTTTACCCGCAAAGTATCTTATGACCGCATGATACCGCCTTATGGTCTGGAGGTAACGTTCGACAAGACAGTGCACATCATCTTCCCATCGGCAGTAAAATATGTAGACTTAGGTTCTACCAACATCATTGCAGGCAAGGCAGACGGAGCGGAGAATGTTGTCAGGGTCAAGGCTGCGGTTCGTGGCTTTGAGACCGAAACGAACTTTGCCGTCATCACCGATGCAGGAAACTTCTATACCTTCAATGTGAAGTATGCCACCGAGCCCGAAAAACTCAACATTGAGATGAAGGACTTTATCCACGATGGCGAGGCAGTCAATCGCCCCAATAACGCCATGGAAATATACCTCACTGAGCTGGGCAACGAGTCGCCTAAGGTAGTTCAGTTGATAATGAAGTCCATCTACAAGAGTAACCAACGCAAGGTGAAGCACATCGGATGCAAACGTTTTGGCATTCAGCACACCCTCAAGGGGATATACACCAATCAGAATATGCTCTACTTTCACACCCAACTGCAAAACAGCTCCAATGTGCCATTTGAAGTGGATTTTATCACCTTTAAGATTGTGGATATTCAGGAGCAGGTAATCTATCCGCTGCGTGCCTACAACTTCGTGATGGAGGTCAGAGGTACTAGTACCCAACGTACGGTATTTGCGATGGAAAAGTTTACTATTCCCAACGACAAACAGCTGGTGATCGAACTTTTTGAGAAAAATGGCGGACGGCATCAAACGTTTATCGTGGAGAACTCAGATATTGTTCGAGCCAAAGTAATTAATGAACTAAAAATCAAGTAACAATGAAGCGAATATTAATTGCATTAGTTGTGCTGCTGGCATTAGGCTCGGGACAACAGGCACATGCTCAACGCTACCTTGCTGGACAGCGTGGCGTTGACTTCCGCTTTGGGGCGGTGGACGGAAAAAATCAGTGGGGAAAACTTCTATGCAGGAGTTGCAATGAGTACCTACACCAAAAACGGTAACCGCTGGGTATTTGGTGGCGAATACCTGCAAAAGGGTTACGAATATAAGAACTTAACAATCCCATTGTCGCAAATTACAGCAGAGGGTGGCTACTACTTCAAACTACTATCAGACGGTAGCAAGACATTCTTTCTCTCGCTCGGCACATCAGCAATGGCAGGTTACGAGACAAGCAATTGGGGTGAAAAGCTGTTGTTCGATGGTTCAACACTCCAAAGCAAGGACGCATTTATCTATGGTGCAGCACTCTCATTGGAGCTGGAGAGCTACCTCACCGACCGCATTGTGCTACTCATCAACGCCCGTGAACGGATACTGTGGGGTACTCCTTCGGGACACTTCCACACGCAATACGGCATCGGGCTAAAATTCATCATTAATTAGTTAAACATCAGAATATGAAACGATTTGCAACCTATACACTTTATACGCTATTGCTTGCCACAATAGTCTGTGCCTGTACTGACTCTTTGGATATTAAGCAGAGTTATGGATACAGCGTTGAGACGTTACCACTCCCTAAGTCGCTCAAAAAGGGGCAGTCGGTAGATTTGGAGTTCTCGATACTCCGTGAGGGGAATTACGCAGGGACTTCGTTCCGTTTTCGTTTCTTCCAAAGTGAGGGGACGGGGATACTAACAGATGCGACTGAGCAACCGCTTGCTATGAACCGCTACCACGCTATCCCATCTGATGACTTTGTACTGACCTACACTTGCACCGCCGAAGAACAGCAACAACTCGACTTTGTCTTTGAGGACAGTTTTGGGCAGCGGGTGGATTACGTCATAACCTTTACAGGGGCAAGGATAGATAAGCCAGAATGATAGTCGCTTACCTACTATTTGTCGCCCTGTGTTGGGTGGCAATAGCCATTCAACTCATAAATGCCCCAACTGATAGTGAGCTGTGGGGCGAGGAGGTGGAGTAAATAAGCTTCGCACTAAACAAGAAAGTCCGCTGGAGTTATTCAGCGGACTTTCTCGATAACCCCCTTCGCATCCTGAAGGTCTTTTATGTGTACTCCAACCATATTTTTACTATTATCGACTGTAAATAAGGTAATTGTTCTTATCTTTGGGGGGAATTTTCCCATTAACCACGAGCGAATATGAAAATAAATCAAGATAAGTCGATGGAAGTTCTTTCTTGGATTTCCATAGTAGTCGGACTGATTGCTATTCTTTTGTTCATTTTTATTTCTCCATTTAACGATTGGTCTGGACAGCCCAATTCGTCTCTTTTTAGCGATTATGGGGAATTTATTGGAGGATTTGTTGGGTCGTTGTTTTCATTAGCCGGTTTTTTTCTACTTTATCTTACGCTTCAAGCGCAGAGAAAAGATATAAATATGCAGAAGAAATCTGCCGAAAAAGATAGATTTGAAAATCAATTTTTCGAGCTACTTAAAATTCATAAAGACAATTCAAACACAATTATCAATTCATTTTGCGAGAGTGGTGATGGCAACGGTTTTGGTGGAGGTGCGGGATTTGAGACGGAAGTAGCATTGAAACATTGGGATGCTACCAAGAAAAGAGGGTTTGAATATTTGGTGGGTACAATTAATAACGACTACAAGAGTTGGCGAGAATCTACTGGTAGAGACAAAAATGAAACAGAAGGCGGAACTTTCATTAAAGTTTATTCAAGACAATGGGATGATAGTTTTGGGCACTATTTCCGTCACTTGTTTTTGTTGGTTAAGTTTGTTGTAGAAGACAAAAAAAAGTTACTATCCTATGAAGACAAAAGAAGTTATCTGAGAATATTGCGAGCATCCCTTTCTACATATGAACAGATATTTTTATATTACAACTGGCTGGCAAAATTTGCTTCAGAATGGGAAGACGCAAACCACCATTATTTTACAGATTACCGTATGATACATAACATCAATCCTGAGTTGCTTACAAAGGATTTTGTGTTTAGTTCTGTTTCACCGTTTAAAGAACTATTGGAAAATCAAAATTACATGAAAGAGTATAAGCGGGAGAAGGATTCGCTTTTTCAATATGAAGATTGGGGGAAGCTATAATCCCACTTTGATGCAAGGTACTGTTATGTTTCACCTTCCAAAAACTTTGGACGTTTGAGCCAGTCGTTTCTATCCAATTCAGTGCTAACAAATCCAAACAACAATCGCCTGTCGTACTCTCGCCTGTTCATCACAATGTGGCGTGGATCGTTTCCGAAACGCTCGTACTCGTTTACAATCGACACATTATCTGTTCGCAACGCATTCAGATAGATGGCTGCATAGTGGCGTTCCTCTCTCCAAAACCCAACTTCATGGATTAGGGCTTGTTTCTCCTGTTTTGATAAATCTTTGTAGTTCATAATTTTGGGGTATTATGGGGGCGGATTGCTCCACCCCCTATTGATATTATTGGTTGATTACTTTGGACTTTCGCAAATTACCTTTCGGTCACTGCAATGGATAGTGTGTTGGTCTATTACGATTGCTTTAAAATTGCAGTCAAAGTATTGGTTTATAAGGTTCAATACGTTTGTTTTAGAGAATGTAATCCCTAAATCTCTATGCTCTAAGTTTTTATAGTTGAAGTATAGGTGTTGTGAATTAAAATCTCCTTGGAGAGCCTTCTCCATATCTATATCGTTGGAGTGAGTAACATAAATACCATCGCCATTGAAACAGCTACATAACTCTATAAAATACTCTTTGCCGTACCTATTCTTGAATTGGGTGCATATTCTGTGGTTACACACATCGTCCTCGAAGCGTGGAGAGAAGTCGCCACCCATACAGACAAACAAGAGGTCGTTGTGATGCTTCTCAAACATTTCTACTTTTGCTCTTTCAAGTTCCTGTTTTGCTTCTGCAATTTGCTCGGCTGTTACGGTGTAGTCCTTGGGGTAAGAGCAGGTAGCGTAGTATTTGAATTTATTAAATTCATCTAAACACTTGTGTGCGTATGCTACCTCTCGGCGAAGTCTTTCGTCCGTATAAATCCCTGCAAATATTTCGGCAGTCATCAGTTCTCTTTTGGTTTTCATCGTTATTGTTTTTAGTGTATTAAGATTGCTAAAATGGTCAAGGCTATCAAGGCAAAGAGAATTAGCCGACAAACAAGGGAGAACATCGCAAGCATCATTCGTAGAACCGCTCTTGCTACCCATAAGCCCACTGCCACATAGATGACACTAACCCCTATCAAGTAGGCAACGATGCCCACAATACCCATCAACCCCCCCCAGTCGGATAATCCAATTTCTCAACCGATATATGCGGTAATGAGAGGAGAAGTTTTTCTGTTCCAATAATCTATTTTCTTGTTTTGCTTTCATAATCTGACCTTTTTTTTTATGCGTCTAAAGAATCGGAGTGAGCCTTTCTGTTCGTGAGCAATTAAGGTGTAGGGTTTAGGGTAAACAAGGTTTTTGAGATAAAATACTACCCGAAGAGTAGCGTAGGCGTGGAGATTTTTCACAAAAGCCCGCAGGGGCTTGAACTTGAACACCCGTTAAGAGCCCGTAAATACCTTTGCTCTCGAATACAGAATACTCACTCTCTTTGGATTACAGCTAAATGGGGAGGGTTGTGAGAAAAAAGCAAACAGGGAAAATAGACAATGGGATAGGAATGTTTTAGAAGTAGTGCATCAGCACTATCAAAAAAGTTCTATCTTTGTGCATTAAATATGGGTTAGTGCTATGACTATCAATCTAAAAAGTTTTTTAATATTTACAACGATAATCTTTGTTTCCTGTGGGGTCACAAATAGAACGGATATTGTAATGAACAAATTCAATCACCAAAGCGGTAGCCACCTTAAGGTAGGTAGTACAAAGATATATTATGAAGAAAAAGGCGATAAAAACAAGCCAGCCCTACTGATTCTGCATGGTGGGTTTCAGGACATGGAGGAGATGAACCCTATTGTGCCATATCTCTGTGATGATTTTAGAGTCATTGGTATGGATACTCGTGGACACGGAAAATCAACTCTCGGAAATGAACCATTGACCTACGAGCGATTAGCTCTTGATGCGGAAGCTCTTTTAGTACATCTTGGTATAAAGTCAGTGGTAATTATTGGATTTAGCGACGGAGGAACTGCCGCTCTAAAAATAGCAATTGGTAAGAAAATTAACATAGAAAAGCTCATAGTCATAGGTACATCGTGGAGCAATAAAGATCGACAAGAATCGGAAGAGATGTTGAAAAGCATAACCCCTGAAAGTGCAAAAACGGCTTTCCCAGAGAACTACAAATCTTATCTAAACCTAAATCCAAAACCTGAATTTGACCGGTTTGCTGCTGAGGTAGTTGATATGTGGTTGGATAGTACGTTGACTGGTTATCCCGACAAGCAGACCCACAATATCTCTTGCCCAACGCTTTTGATTCGTGGTGACGATGATTATCTTACCTCTTTAGAAAGTGTGATGGAATTAAAAACGCTCATTCAGAATGCTTCGGTTCTAAACATACCTTTTGCACAACACGTTGTCTTTGAAGAACAAGAAGATATTTGTAGGAGTATAATAACTCGGTTTCTTAAACAGTAGTAGCGTCTTGGATATTGAAGTAGTACGTAAAAGAGCAGAGTAAGAATGAAAAATATTTTCTTGGTTTTAATAGCAACAATTATGACACTAACAGCATCTGCACAAAAGACCAGTCAAAGAGAGGCTTTATTGATAATTGATATTCAAAATGATTATTTTGATGGTGGAGCAAACTCACTTGTTGGCTCACTTGAAGCAAGCATGAATGCAAGTAAATTATTGTCTTCATTTCGTGAAAACGGTCTACTTATTATTCATGTTCAGCACCTTTCGACACGTAGCGATGCAACGTTCTTTCTTCCTGACACGTGGGGTGCTAGTATTCATGACAATGTAAAACCAAAAGTTGGGGAAACAATTATAGTAAAACATTATCCGAATAGTTTTAAAGATACCGAATTGTTGGACTATTTGAAAGCCAATGGAGTAACAGGTTTGGTGATCTGCGGAATGATGACCCACATGTGTATTGATGCCACCACAAGGGCATCCAAAGATTACGGATTTAATTGCATAGTCATTGGCGATGCCTGTGCGACTAAAGATCTAAACGTACAAGGGGTAAGTGTATCAGCTAGAGATGTACAAACTTCATTTCTTGCTGCTTTGAGCTATTATTATTCAACAGTACAAACTACAACGCAGTTTCTTCGAACAGAATAGCATTTTGCAAAAAAGAGCCAAAAACTTGATGAAAGTCCTTGGCTCTTTTTTCTACGACATAGGGTAGTTGTTCCCCCGTTGAAATATCAGGCTGTATTGCACCATCTTCTGAACCTCCTGCTTCTGAAAACGTTCTTGAATCGCTTGAGCCACCCACTTGCGAAAGATGGCAATGTTGACGGAGTTTGCGTGGAAGCTGATAAATATCAGTGCCTCCAGATTGTAGAAAAGCGTTTGCCGTTCTTCGTCCTGAGCGTCTGTGTAGCGATGAACGTGGCACACTTCGGATTCGACCAACGCTCCCGAGCGAAATCCTTTTTTCAGACAACCCTCAATAGTTTGAACATGCACAAAGAACAAATCGGCAATTTGTGGTTTCGTGAGCCACACCGTGCCGTTCACCAAACGTACATCAATAGTTGGTGAAGTGCCCTCGTGCGAGAGATAGAAAAGTGTCCTGTTTTCATGGCTTTTCGTTTTTAATGGTTGCGTATCCGATGGGTTTGCGGGGCTTATTATCTTCTTCTTTTTTTGATGCAAGTTCCGTAAGAGCTTGATAGATGTCGTTGAACTGCAAATTGGTGTCGAGCATAAATTCCTCCAACTTACGGTTGAGTTCGGCATATCCGAGGGCGAATAGGCGTAGGGCAATAAACGCCCTGACGATCTGAATATTCATCTCAATCGCTTTTGGAGAGTTGAGCAACCCCGCCATCATAGCGATGCCGTGTTCGATGAAGGCGTAGGCTAACTTACGTGTACCGCCCCAACTTGATGTTCCATTTTGGAATATCAAGTCGAACTCCTGCTGGTCGAGCTGAAACATAAAATCGGGCGGGAAACGGGTTAAGTTTCGCTTTACGGCTTTGTTCAGGTTGGTGGTGCTCACTTCGTATAAGACCGCCAAATCTCTATCCAAAATCACTTTAAGCCCCCGAATATCATATATTTTACTTTGAATTATTTGTAGTTCCATGACGGCAAATTATTGAAGGTTAATCGTAAAGGTCGATTCGACACTTTTCAACTTGGCTGCGAAATCAGCCATGTCATTACCTATCTTCGCATCGGTAATTCGAGCGTAAATTTGAGTAGTTTTGATATTGGTATGTCCCAACATTTTACTCACACTTTCAATAGAAACACCCTTGCTGAGCGTCAATGTGGCAAACGAGTGCCGGGCAAGGTGGAATGAAATTTCCTTGTTTATCTCGCATAAATCGCCTATTTCTTTGAGGTACGCGTTCATCTTTTGGTTGCTCGGAACAGGCAGTATCATATTATTTGGAAGTGTGCCTTTGTATTTGTCCAGAATACTCTTGGGAATATCCAAAAGTGGAATAGTGAAGCTCACATCGGTCTTCTCACGCTTGCCCATAATCCAAAGATTGCCATCAAAAGAGGTGCGAATATTCTCCTGCCGAAGTTTCTTAACGTCTATGTACGCCAGTCCACAAAAGCAGCTAAACACAAATATATCACGCACCTGCTCCAACCGTTTAGTCGAGAATTTCTTCTGCATAATCGCCCCGATCTCCTCTTGTGTGAGATAACCTCTGATCAACTTTCTTCAACCTAATTTTATAGTTGGCAAAGGGATCGGCAGTGATCCAACCATTGTTTTTGGCGATAATGATTATCCGTTTGAAAAACTGCATGAACTTGGCGGTGGTATTTTCGCCACACTTGCAGGCAGTTTTCAAGAAGACCTCAAAGTCAGTGAGGAACATGTGGTTGATCTCTTTGATAGAAATATCCGAAAGGCTATATTTCGTGCGAATGAAGTCTGCGAGGTGTTTTCGTGTAACTTCGTACTTCTGATAGGTTGCCTTAGATTTAGAAATGCCGATAAGGCTTAACACATCGTCGTTGTGTTTTTGGAATAGGGACAGCAAAGAGAGGCTTTGAAGATTTATCCCAAGAAACTCGTTTTTAACCTTTTCTGCCGTAACTTGAATTTCGCGTCTTTTCAATTCATGGAACGTTTTATGGAGTCCGCCTTTCAGCTCGTCCAATAAATTATTTACTTCTAACGATTCTTTTGACTTGCCGGTGGCTTTACCCGCTTTGGTGTCCCCAAGAGAGGGATTTACATCAAGTTTGGAACTGAATTGAGTTCCTTTTCCATCAATGGTGATACGCCCCATAATGAGGACTTTTCCGTTCGGTCTTACCGACGCTCTCTTCAAGTAGAAGAGAATTCTAAAACTACTTTTCATACATCTTTTTTTATGGTACAAAGTTAATTGTACTTGATTAATAATCAGATATATGAGGGGTAGACAAATAGCGACAAAAGGGAGACAATATTGGACAAATTCGTAACCTGAGAAAATTTGCATGTACAGGTTACGAGTTAGGTTACGATTCTCTGTCCATCTTTGTCTATTTAGTGTCTTTACACCCAGACAGAAAACAAATAAAAAACCCTACAATATGCTGATATTGTAGGGTTTGTCTAACTTTTGTCTGAGTTTGTCCAGACCTGTCAGCGGAGAGAGGGAACAATATCCCTGACTCAACTACGCTTATATCAATAGTTTACGTTGATGAAAATCTTAGAGCCACCTAATAGCCCACAGGGTGTTTTACATTTTGCGGTTGCAAAAAAACGCCTGATTTGTTATTGCAAATATCGGATTAATATTCAATATGTCAAACATATATGAGAAAAATATTTTGCACCTGAAAAATATCACTCTGATTGACGATGCAAAGAAGTACAATATATCCATTCAAATTTATCCGGCAAATTAGCTTCACTAAATCTGCAAAACAGAGAATCTAAACAAATACCAAATCCCATAATAAATGAAACACTATATCCGACCCAACACCTCCATGAGTGCTCTACTCTGTGGATACAAATGCCAAAATTTGTCGGAAACTTCCTCAAGGTTCGTTATATATCCTTCGTTAAAGTACTGAAAACAATATTAAAGACAGATAGGTTGATATGCTATTCAAACTCTTTCAGTGGAACTTTCATTTGGAAAGAAGTTCTTTAATTCTTGCCTTAATGTTCTCATATGTAGAGGTTAGCCTTAACTTCGCCAAGTCGGTTAGCAACGCAGTATGAGCTAAAGCATCTCTAATAGGTTTATATTCTTTGGCATCTCTTGATAATCCAGCCTTCTTTTGAGGATCAACCTTGTTCATCAAATTAGCAAGATGTTTCATGTCTAAATAGCATAAGTCATCAGAATTTTTGCGTATCTCAATGCTTAAATTTGCAACTCCTTTATTTTCCGATTCCCTTTTTTTCCAAGTCGTTATTTCAGTTGTTGCTTCTGCAGATATTTGAATACTCTGTTCCTTTATGTATGATCTAAGAATATTTTCAGAGATAAAGCATTCTCCATATGAACCAAAGTTGTATTGTGCGTCATCACTTAACTTCGAGATCCAGCCTTCAACTTTATCGTGATTAACAGAATTTTTTGGAGGAATAAAGTCCTCGGAAATTACATTAAATAATTCTCTTGATTTCCTTTCTCGTTTTGTAATGCGTTTATTTTCATCGTCCCCTGGGGTTCTATTATCAATACGCCACCTATCCCAATCATCAATTACCCCGACCAGTTTTGACTTTATTTCCGTAATAAATTCCTGAAACATTGCATCGTCAGAAACTATCCCCTCCCTGCTACTTGTAAACCGATCCTTGTCTCCATCAAGGTTGTCGAAGTGAATCTGTCCGTACAAATAGCTTTCAACAATTCTAGCCGATTGCATATATTTTAGAATATCTTTTTCTCTAAGTCTCCCATTTACATATAAGTCTATGCTAACTTTTTCATCAGTAGACAAGATTTTTAAATTAGACGGTTTGGATACTGAAGCAACAAAGCCTTTTATTTGCATTTCAGATGTAATACTTTTAGATTGCTTTAAATTAGGATTTTGCAATACCTTGTCCCTAAGGTATGGGTCTTCAATATGATTGATTTTCCATAGAAATTGGGTGTTGTCCGCAAGTTTAGATAAACAGTCAACCGTAATTTGCTCGTCATTAAAGAAAATATTGAACGAATCATCTATCAATGAGAATCTAAAGAACGAAGCGATAGCATATTTAAGATAATCTTCTGTATTCTTTATTCCATCTTTAATATTTTCAAAATAGATTATAGTCCCTTCTGTATGTCCCTTCTTTGCCTCTTCAAACAATTGATTGTTAACTGATCCGAGTGGATATTCTTGAGGGGTTAAGTCATTAGTGATTGCCTTGTCTAACCCTGAATTATCAATAGTACCACCAACATATTCAGTGCTTGATGTTTTAGTAATGATACTAATCTTGCTTGCACATGAGAGCAAAGCCAACTTACCAATACCCTTTCGCCCAATAAAAGGACGTTGCTTAAACGTTTTTGTATCTCCGTCTTTTTCTTTAGAGTATCCTATTTTCAGAAATTTGTTCTGGAATTCGTCACTTGTCATTCCCGTCCCATCATCCTTAATGATAAGATAGTTTTTCTCCCGGTCTATGTATATCCATACATTATTTGCATCAGCATCCCAAGCATTTGATATTGCCTCGCCAAGCACTGTAATAAAACTTCGGTATAAGTTTCTTCCTAAGTGATTTAAAACACTTAGTGAAATGTTAAAAGTGAATTCATTCATAACCTATTATGTGATTTTAAATGTAATAATATACTCTCAGCAATAACTTCGCCTAACTTTGGTGGAACTGCATTACCAATATAACGAGAAGCTTTTGAGACACTAAACTTCTCTTCAGGAGAAAAAAATTCATAATCCATTGGGAACGTTTGAAAAAGTGCTGCTTCTCGCAAAGATATTGCTCTATCTTGTTCTGGATGACCGAATCGACCATTTCCTAATCCAGTACATAGAGTAGTCATTGTTGGTGCAGGAGTTTCCCATTTCATTCGTCCATACACACTTCCAAAAGAACTTCCTGACTCTTTTTTATGACAATCCAGTTTAAGGCTATCATCCCAATCCTTCCATCCTCCACCATAAGGTGTCGCTCTTATTCGTTCCAAATTTTTTGCAGAAAGAGATCTTGCTATATGTAATGGATCGGATTCAGAAGTTTCCCCTGCTTTTATTGATGGAAGTTTTCCTATTATATCTTTGACTGTAACATAATTGGCTCTATTGTGAGTTGGTGGAATAAGGTTGATTTCACCTAATCTTGATGCCAATAAGACTAATCTTTTGCGAGTTTGGGGAATTCCATAGTCTGGGCAATATACCTTATTTATACTTACGCTATATCCATTAGCCTCTAAGGTATTGACAAAATCCTGAAGAACTGGCTTTTGCTTAAATGATAATATTTGAGCAACGTTTTCCATTGTTATTATGTCCGGCAATACTTCGCTGGCTATTCTCCCAAATTCATATAATAAGTCATACTTGTTTTCATCCTTATCTTTCACTTTAAAAGCGTAAGATGAAAACGGTTGACAAGGTGCACATCCTGCTAAAATTTTAATAGCTGACCCTTTGTATAAATTATTAACAGCCCTCCCTTTGACTAAATTTATGTTTTTAGTGAAAAATTTAGCTTCATTGTTTTTTTCGTAAGCATACTTACATGTCTGGTCAATATCAAATCCAGCAATTATTTTCAATCCTTTTTTACGCATCCCATAGCTTAAGCCACCTACACCACAGAACAAGTCTATAATGCCAATGCCATCTAATTGAGGATCTATATTTTGTTCTATTTCCATGCCCGCTAATTTATTGTAGCCGTCTATTTATCTTGCATTGTAACCCTATCGTTAACCGAAGAGACCAACTGCGAATATATACCCGCTAATACATTCTCATCAATTCCATAACAACGGAGAATAGTCTTATCGAAATTGATTCTGTCTGCACACAGAACCTCCTTAGATATTACCTCTATATCCCTATTCTTCATTGGATTAAAAGCAGTAATAATCTCTGTCCTTTGCTCATCAGAAAGCAGATTAGGATTAAAGACACGAAGTTGTTTTAAATAGTTGGCATTCAAGTCTAACGCCCCCAAACTCCGAGAAGTGCCTCGCATCTCAAGTGACAAAAATGTAACCGCAGAATTGAGCAAAGCGGAGATCAGCTCCACATCATAACCGTCATTCACCTCTACTGCGATGAGTCGTTGGTCAATCGTAAACGGTTCAGCCGAGAAACTAAAAAAGAATCGTTCGTATGGATTGATGGCTGTAACGATATGAGCCTTTTTAGGGCGTAGTGAATACCAAAATGGTCTGTTGCCTGCACATGTCTCTTGAATCGTTTTGCTGCCATTGCTATTTGTCGCATGTTGAAAGCGTTCAATCCAGTTTTTAGCACCACGTTTCACTTGATTGAGAGGTACATCACACACAAAAAGGTGATAGTTATATTGTCCGTCAAATTCTATTTGCTCTAATTCTGTCGGACTTTTGACATAAGGTATTAAATACTCAGACTCTATACCCGAAGAAATCCGTTCACTTTCAGAGATAACGAACATATCATTCCAGCCAGTGCGTTCTCCTCTAAAAACTTTTATTACACCTGGGTAAAGATTGGATAAGCATCTGTCAAATCCATAAACCAAATCAGCAGTTATGAAACACTTTGACCAGTTATCTGCACTTATAATTGAATTTAACAAACGCTGTTTAGGGACTATGCAAACTGACGATGGACACTCATCGTTTATATATAAATCGGCAAATAAGTTATCCTTATGCCACTTTTTATTCTTTGAATTTTCACAATTATCAATTTCAGAATAGAAGGTCTCAATTTGGGATAATTGAACATTTATATCTGTCTGTGAAAAATATTCTTCGAGTTTAAAATCAATTGTAACAAATTTAGTTGGTTCTTCATTTTGCCCTTTTTGTAACACTGCATAAATCGTGGATACCTTCGAATCTGAAAACCAGTGTTCTGCACGGCTTTTAACAACATATTTTATATGGAAGTTGTCAAGCAAAAAATTTTTGAATTGAAAACCGTACTCTTTACCCAGCCAAGCATTAGAAGTAATAGCAGCCAAATATCCGCCTGTCCTCAAAAATCGAATAGAGTTATAAACGCAATAGGTGAAATAATCCGATCGTTCATTAATTTTAAAGGAGTTATCTTTCAAGAATGCTATTTGGCTATTGCTAAATTCTGCTCGAAAAAAGTCAGTCAATAGCTTATTGGGAATATCCTCTTGTTGAATAAACGGAAAATTACTTACTACAGAATCAAATTCGGGTATTGCTTGTTCTATCTGTTTTGTGTAATCTCTCGAATCAGGGAAAATAATATTGTCGCCAACACGCAAATTGAAAAAATCATCTCGAGTAATACGAGGGAAATTATCTGTTTGGGTAACATCTTGCTTGTATAAGTTGATTACCGATAGTATTGCAGGGAAATGAGATATGTCGTTTCCCCATATTCTATTTAGCAAATCCGAGTGACTTTTATTACCGTGATAGCTCAATGTTTTATAGAACGAATTAAGAAATGTCCCTGTTCCTGAGGTTGGGTCAAATAGATAATCTTTATTGGTTTGCACAGTAGGGAAGGTAACTAAATTAGCCAATGTTTCTGGGGTAAAGTATTGACCAAACTTTTGTCTTTCGTCCTTAGGGACAAGGTTTTCAAGTATATTTCCAATTACTCCTGCTGGAAGTACTCTGAAGTCGAATTCAGTAAATACCCGTATTAAACCATATAGAGTTTCATTTACAACATCAGAAAAATAAATTCCGTCTGTGAAATACGGTTTAAAGATTGCTTGATAATCAATTGCCTTTGCTTTGTCGAAATACTTGTATAATTGTGTCTTAACATCAGAGTCTTCACTAAGGGTGATATTTTCTAACTCACCTCTAAGATTTTCGCATAGTGTCAGATAAAACAAAGTTTTTCCTATAAGATTATAAAACGTGAATTTTGCCAAAATTTGTTCTTCAACCAATGTCTCGGCATGACGAGACGATGAAGCAAGAATTTTCAAAGTAGCACTTTCGTATATTTTCCATTGATTAAACTCTCTTCTAAAATTCACATTTCTGCCTTTTTCTAAGGTTATAGCCTGCTGAAATTGTGGAATTATTATTTCAGAAGATTTTGTGACTGCTTCAACAATATTCCCTGTAATATTGATCGCTGGTTTAAGATTTCCATTTATATATAACTGCCCCAAGTCGTGCAGAAGTTCTATTGCTCTGTGTTGTAAGAGAGGCTCATTTTGTCTGTATTTCACAGGGTCTGCAAGGTCGTCTCGAGAGCTTATAGATCGTTCTTTAGGGTACTCTTTTAACTTAGTAAGTGAGTCAACATTATACTTTTCATTGTCTATTTTCCAAATAATAGCTTCAGCACCGTTCCAAGCTACAAAAGAATCAGACTCCAGCTTTTGAGCCTTTTCTAGTGCATTTTCAAGCATCTCTCGATCGTCAACAGCCGTATCTGGGAACTTTAATTCCCAACCATTGAATATAATACCCGAAACCTTGTCGGTAAATAATAGTATATCAGGAAATTTAGTCCTACCTGAAAGCATTCTTACCCCTGTGTCATTTGTAGCATCTTCAAAAGAAGTTGTGCCTTTATTGATGGCTTCTTTAATCCAACTAATTAGTTGTCCAGCCCAATCCCTTTCGTTTCTTTTCATAAGGCTATAATGTGCTTGCTATTTTAGATACTTGCTCAAAAAGGTCTGGAACATGCTGAACTGCTTTACGTTTAGGTAGTTCTTTTGTTATTGTCTCCTTGACTCTATCATTGCAAACCTTGATATAATCAACAGGATTCACTTTATGAAGAAGAACATCTTCATTTCGTTCTATACCAATATATTGTCTGTTTTCAAGTAATGCTGATAATAGAAAACTACCGCTCCCACAAGCATTATCAAGAACAATGTCCCCAGGATTGGTAAATGTTCTAATTAGGTATCTACCTAATTCTACTGGCTTTTGAGTAGGGTGAAACACTTTGCCCTCAGATTCTGCTGTCTTGAAATGCAAAAAATCGTCCATTTGTTGCTCTTCCAAGCAGATAATATCATTTGGGTAACGTTCTCCTTCGCTCTTTACGTGTCGTGGTTTAAAGTCGCCATAACTACCCGTGTATTGGTCTTTTCTCACACCTTTATCATAACTCTCTCCCCGCGTCATTTGGGGGTTATAAGTTGGTTGTTGTTTATAGAAAATACAAATATCTTCATGTTTGCGAAGAGGTTGTTTTTAGCATTTGGCAAAGTTCTGTTTTTTTGGATTTTATCCAAACTATTTTGCATTTGAACCATTCATCGTTGCTCAATATAAGTTTGGCTGTAAACAAGCCTCGCGAGGTCAGGACGATAGCCCCATTCTCTTTGATAATACGAGTGTATTCAGCCTACAGTTTTTTCAAGTCAATAACAGAATCCCATTTATTTTGTGTCGTGCCGTATGGCAAATCACATGGAATCATATCAACTGAACTGTCTGGCATATTAGGCATTACCTCCAAACAATCTCCCCGGATTACTTGGTTGATATATTTGTTTTTATTCAGCAACCTTTCCATGGCCGGTAATATTTTCTTGCACTATATTTAAGAACTTGATAGGGTACTCTTCATCCTTTACAACAGCATAGACTTGATCGGCAAGCCATAGAGACAATAAATCTTTCTTTCCAACTCCCTGTAGTTTTGCTATCGTAATAACTTGCTCTCGCTTTTATCGACGTTCACCCCTCTCAATCTTACTATACATAGGAGTATCAATCTCCAATTCAGAGGCTAATTGTCTCTGGAGTACTTGGTGTTGATCCCGTAACTGCCTGATCCTACTCGCAAACAACATAGTATAAACGTTTTATTTGATTATTCATTACTTGAATAGCCAATTTTCGACAAATATAGTCATTTTTACTGGAGATAAGCATCTACAAGGTGCAACTTTATTGGGGATTTAATTTTTCAGGTAAGTCTAAAGCTATTCGAAAATAACTACCTACTCCTCCCTCGCTTCTTCTTTGGCTGCATACGCTTTCGGAATGCCTCCTTCGGGGTTTTAATTCATTGGAGGTATTGGAGATGGTTTGAGGTGCGTTTTGCTGTGCATCTGATACTTGCGGTGTCTGTTCAAAACTTGACTGACGAAGTGGTTGTTCAACCTGCTTATTGGCCGTTTGCGAATTACTGAACAAATCATTGAAAACATTCGCTGAGAACTCCTTGCCCAGTCGTGAGCCATTGATAACCACCTGATTTTTGTGGTCAAAGAATGTTGCACCGTAGATTCTTCCTGTGTCATTCTTCCGAAAAACCACACCGATATTTTTTCTTTCACCAGCAATTTGAAGTCCTCTTGTGAGGTCGCTCGCTTCATCGCATCGGCAATCACTGGGCGAAGTTGCTCACGAATACGCCCTGTCTTGACGAACTCTGCCGACTGCTCGAATTTCTTCAACAAAGCCTCGTGCCCAACAGACTTGTCGAATAGTGAAGCTTTGAATGGTGTGCCGACTCGCTTGCCATTGTCGTCAGTGGCGGAATATATTAGACCAGTGTAGGGTTTGCCTTGATGTTCCCCCTTGACTTCCTCGACTGTAATATTGAGTAGCTCCAACATAGTTCGGAGTTCGCCCACCGACTGAAAATGGTGGCTATCAACAAGTGCTTTGACCATATTGCCAACTTGATGCTTCACATCGCCACGCTTGTAATCAATTTTTCTGAGTGGTTGATTATCTGTCTGCTCTCTCTTTTGAGCCGTATGCAAACTATATTCCGCCTCAATCTCCCGACAAATAGCCATCGACTTGCGGTTCTCAAAATTGCTGTCAATCTTCTTGCCTGTCTCATCAACTCGAACGCTCACCACGTGCAGGTGCATTCGGTCGATATCATTGTGCTGAAATACCACATAAGGCTGGTCTTTGTAGCCCATCTGCTCCATATATCGGTCGGCAATCTCTGTCAGTTGCTCGTTGGTTAGCTGATCTTTCGGGTCGGGGTTGAGCGAGATATGAAGTATTGGATTCTCCGTCCTACGATTAGCGGTCAAGTATGGCTCAAAAGACTGCATGCACAATTGTTGCGAGAACGAACCATCAGCTCGCTCAAACATATTTCGGCTGACCAAAACTTTAGCCTCATCGCTATCCACCTTGAGTTTGTTGTAGTTCAGCACTCCAAACAGACACTTGCCACTGCTTATTTTCGCAACCATTTCTGCTCAAACTCCTCGACTATTTTGATAATACTCTTGTTTAAGACCACCAATTCGTATGTCGCCTGCTCCAATTTATAGAGCAACGCCATCGCTCGTTTCATCTCGAAATTGGTCTTCAGAGCCTTCACAATTTGGTTGTAATTGACCCCAATGGCTCGAAACTGACCGAAGAAAGTGGTCAATCGCATTGCGAAATCTACCGTTCCCTTGTCAATTACGGTCACTTTCATCTCACGCTCCAGCACACAGGAGGCGATAAACTTCGACTTGCTGTGCATCTGAGACAGCTCAAAGCGGGTCAAGAATTCGGCATTTTCTCGCTCGTTTAGGTTGATCGTGTAGCGATATGCCACTGGGTCAGTTTTTGGTTTTCGCCCCGATTTGCTCTTTCTCGGGCTCTTCTCATTTTCATTCATAACTGTTAGTTTTTAAGTTTGGTCGCTCGGTGCGACCCTCTGTTTTTTTTACGACTTTGGAGGTCGCTACGGCGACACCGTATTATTTGTTTTTACGACTTTGGAGTAAAAATACCCCCTTGTGGGGCGAGTCATTTTGTGCCGCAAAATGAATTTTGTGTCGCAAAAAATACAACTCGCTATTATCTGACGATAATAAAATCCGCCTAAAGCGGATTAGCAATGATTCGAATTATAGTCTCGGTGTTCACCTCGATTTCGACCCTGCAAAGTTCGTGTTAATCTGTTGAATATGAGCTATTACAATCACAGCAGAACACAGCAAGAGAACCTGCGAGTGGGTTTTATTGCAGATGGAGAATATTCTGAAAGAAGTTTTAAAAAGTCGCAAAATTGGTTTTTACCCAAATTTCAAACCTTCAGTTTTGGAGGTTTGGTAATTACCAAACATGTGGATTTGTGAACATGTTTACAGCAAGCGAGAAACCGAGCGAGTCCCCGACCGAGTATCTCGGTATCCAGGTGAGTGAGTGAGCAACCGACACGAGCGACCGAGTATCTCGGTGAGTGAGTGAGCAACCGACACAGCGACACAGTATCTCGGTGAGTGAGTGATACAGTGAGCGAGCGACAAAGAATTTGCAAAATTCAACCATAAATTCAACCCTAAATTCCGGCATAGGTTGACAACGGTTACGCCAAACGAAGCCAACCATTGCCAAGTGAAGCCACTGCTTCACAAAAGTGCAAATAGCTCAAAATAAGGGTGTACGTTTGCAGAAAATAAACGAATTACTAACTTAAAACTCACAGATATGGAAATAGTAAATGTAGAAGCCCGAACCTTTGAAGTGATGCTAAGTCGTTTCGGGGCATTGGTCAAGAAGATGGATCTGCTCCTTGAGGGCAAAGATAAGGGGTTGCAGAAATGGCTCGATAATCAGGAGGTGTGCCAAATACTAAGTATCAGCAAGCGGACTTTGCAAACGTACAGAGACAATGGGACACTGCCATACACCCAAATCAACCACAAGATGTTTTACAAACCTTGCGATGTGGAGCGAGTGATAAACAAACTTATAGAGAAACAGCACCATGGAAACGACTAACCTATTTAGACTTACAGGAACATGGGAGAGTTTTATCGGACACGAGTCGCTGATCATCACTCATAACCACGATGGGAACTATTGGCTCATTATCGTCTACATGAAGGACAATGGGCAGGCATCACCATCTGTTTACGAGATAAATGAAGATGAAGAGGGTCTTTTTATTTCACAGGTAATGAAGCGATTGTCTGTAATTTACGATCCCTTTAAAGATATGCTATCCCTCCACAAGTATGGGGACTATCTACGCAATTAAGTATACCATTAAAATCCAAATAAATATGAGTAGCCCAATTATTACCAAAGACGATGCACGGATCATTGCCTTCTTCAAATCCATCGAATGTATGCTTGACGGCATAGACAGATTAGTTGCCAAACACAAGCCCAACCTGAACGGTGAACGGTTCTTGACCGACAAAGAGGTATCAGAACGGTTGAAACTCAGCCGTCGGACACTTCAAGATTATCGAACCGATGGTAAAATTCCTTATATCCACTTAGGTGGGAAGATTCTGTATCGGGAAAGTGATATTCAAAAAATCCTTGAGACCAACTACAATAAAGCTTTTGAATAGTTATGCGGATTAAGAGGAGAGGGAGTTGAGTTGTAATCTGCGAACGCTTACAATTACAATGAGCGAGCCAAACTAATTGGTTCGCTCGCTCTGTATTGATGTTATGCGTCCTTTGTCGGGTCGGTCGTTTTCGTTGCAGGGGCTTTATCGTGGAGGGTTTAGGCTGTGCAAGGTTTTTCAGAATAATACTACCCGAAGCATAACGGAGGCGTGGAGATTATTTTGAAAACCCGCAGGGCTCGACCTTGCTCAGCCGTCTGGAAACCCGTAACTACCTTTGCCCCGTAAACGAAAATGACCGATGCGGCATTAGTTTAAAATTTGTGAATTTCTCACATTCAAAACTATTGTAGGGCTGGCTTTATGAAAGGTTGCCTTTTGACTATCCACTGCCTGAAAGCTTTTGCATTTGCCGAGTCTACCCGAAAGGCCACCGCCACAATCATATCAAGTCCGTAGTAGTCGGAGTATACTTTCAGACCTTCAACTGTGCAGGTCATCGAATAGTCACCATCAGCAATGCCCGATTTTTCAATCGCTCTGATATGACGTTTTGTCGATTGGTAGTAAACCCCCAAACAGTTGGCAATCTCGTAAATGGTCATTCTAACCTCGTTCGGAACAATGACCGCTCCGTTATCACTAATTGATATTATTTCTCGTTTCATATCGCTTCTCCTTTATATTTGCCTTGAATATTTTTCATTTCATTGATGATTGTGCGGTCGAGAACCTTTGCATAATGGCGGGTCATTTTCGTGTCAGAGTGACCGAGCATTTTAGCGACACTTTCCATGGAAATACCATTGGATAAGCACGTTACAGTAGCAAATGTGTATCTGCCAGTATGTGTCGAGATCTCCTTTTGAATCCCACATACGTCTGCAATTTCACGCAAATAGGCGTTCATCTTTTGGTTGCTCGGCACTGGCAACAACTCGCCTTTAGTTCCGCAAGCGGGGTGGTCTTTATATTTTTGGAGCAGATGCAGGGGAATATCCAGCAACGGAATGTTACACATATTCTTGGTCTTCTGTCTGCGTTTGCGAATCCACATAGCACCATCATTATCAGTAACTATATGCTCCTCTCGAAGTCCTTTGAGGTCGGAAAAGGCGAGCCCCAGTCATGCACGAAAACACGAAAAGCATCACGAATATATTCGAGCCGTTGGATCACAAACTCCTTATCCATAATTATTTGCAACTCGTGCTCCTCAAGGAAATCACGCTCCACATCATCGAGTGTAAACTTGATATTGGCAAACGGATCTTTTCTTCATCCACTCATTGGCGAGAGCTATACGGATAATCTTTTTGAAGTTTTTCAGGTACTTGGTGGCGGTATTGTGAGAACACTTTCCGCTCGGTTTTGAGATAGAATTCGTAATCGGTAATAAACTTATGGTCAATATCATCGAGACATATATCGTCTTTATGATAAGCGTGTTGCATAAATTCAACCGTATGTTTTAGCGAAGTCTCGTACCGCTCGACCGTGGCAGGCGACATATCAACGCCCGCCAGTTTATGACACTTGTCGTTATGCTCCCGAAATATTTCCACGATAGTCTTGCGTTTCGCTCGACCAACACCGTTGAACCTGTCAAGTAGCTCATCAGCTGTGACAAACACTCCGTCGACCTCCATCTCTCGCTGGTGTTGCATCAATCGCAGTTTCACGGCATCGAGATACATATTTATCTCCTTACACTCTCTATTTCTGGGGATTGCCCTGCCTTTGGCGGTACTCCAAAGTTCGGGAAGAATGAATTTCTTGACTGCCGAGTCCGACCGTACTCCGTTGACAGTTATACGCATTTGAATCGGAGCTTCTCCGAGTTTGTTTAGGCGGGTTCTTCGAATGAAAAACAGCACGCTGAAAGTAGTTCTTTCCATCTTTTTTACACATTTAATTTGGTTGTAAAATTACCAAATCAATTGCGTTTTTCAGCTACGCAAAATGCAGTACAACAGCGAATTAAAACCTTATTCGGTGGCAAAAATATTCGGTCTATTTTATGCCACCGAATAGCCCACCTCGCAGGTGCTATAAACTGCTTTTTTCTGCTTTGCCCCACAAAAGAAAAACCCCTATAAGTGAGCTACTTACAGGGGTTTTCTTCGATTTTCATCAGCTATTGGCGGAGAGAGAGGGATTCGAACCCCCGGAACCTTGCAGTTCAATAGTTTTCAAGACTACCGCAATCGACCTTTGGCCTACCCTATGGTCTGTAGTAGTTCAAGAAATTGTCTCCATACTGAGATGAGTTGACCATAAAGGCGATCAGGTTGTTCATAAATTTCCACTTATCAGAGTTCACCGGGAACGAATTCCTACCTGCCAAGGTTGAGAACATATCACAATCGGAAATATATAAAATCCTCAATACAGGATCAATTGCCAGGTGAATTTGGGAACTGGAGGTACTATACAAGATTGGTACTGTGGTAGATGGATAGCCTGACAAGCCCCCACAAACGTTATCACCAAAGAACTCAACATTAGTATTCACCGCCCCAAAAGGCCCATCAACCATAATATAATCCCAAACTCTCTGGTGTGAGACACTAGCTGGTCTACTCCTCACCTTACGAGCCAGAGCCGTAGGATCATTGATACAGCTGAAACTAGAGCTAAATTGCTTCATAAAGATGGAGAGCTGATCATGGTCAAGGTCATCAATAACCACCAAGAAGTTGCGCCTATCCGAATCCATCCATGTCTTAATAGGGCTAAAGTAGATGGTCTCCATGCCCTGATTCATGTTGTAAATTGTAGTTGCTCCTGCTGGTGCGTAATTAGTGCTGTATGAAAAAGCTCCAGCTGTGTATAACGTAGCAGCTCCCGAATTTGAGAATGAGCTACTGTTACGCAGTGCATCGTTCCAACTATCAAAATATGCTGGTGCCCCGGCCCCTGTGGTAGTCATTGCCCCATAGGTTGCAGAGCGTGACTGTATTGAAATTGCTCTAGGTATCAAAGCAATCTGGGTAATTACAATTTGTGTGGTACTAACAGCTGTTCCATCAACATAAACCACTAGGGTCGCTTTTGGCACCTTTCCTGGTGCGTTGTTAGCTCCAAATGTCACCTTGAACGACTCACCACTTATACCCGTAGTTTTGCTCAATGTAGCAGTAGCATTCTCAACGGTTAGCGTAGCCCTCCACGGATTGGTCGAAGTAACCGTAAACAGAGGTGAATCACCACCATTGACAGGTATTGTTGGTATCACCGCATTTTGCAACGAAATAGTATGAGGCAACTGAGTTACAGTTACATCTTTGAACATCGTTGGAGAGCCAGAGAGACTAATCCTGAGGTTTGCTGACAGTTGATCCTTGGTCGTATTTGGCTGAGCAACAACAGAAAGTGGGCTACCTGATGTTGATGTGCTGTATGTAAGACCAGTGGTTAGCGTAGTAGTAAACTGACCTGCATAAGTTCCACTCAAGCTGGCCACCCATGGAGCTTGATCGTCGCCTGTGTGGGGTTGCAATGAGGTTGAACTTACCACTACTCCGGTGTTATCAATCTCCTGTCCAAGGGCATTGAATCGAATCTGTGTGATGTCTGGCATGAGTGTCATGCTTCCTGTACCTCTCTGTGTCAATACGATAGCTCGGTTCACATCTGGATTTGAGTCCAGGCTAATCAACATAAATGAGTACCTCACCTTATTGTCTGGATTGTCTCGAACCGAAAACATAGAGAGCTGTCCCCCACTAATTCCCTTCTTGGACATGTTGCCAACAAGCACCGAGAACGAGTATACATCGTCATACAATGTAGCTGTCCATGGACCAGAGCTAGTGACAGTTATGGGACTAGGAGACATTCCCACTCCTGCCGATGGGAAGGAGGGAATGGTGTATTAGCTCAGGTCTAGAAATTCGTCTTTCTGACCAGTTTGGCTGATGTAGATAACCGTTCTCATACCTGCAAAAGAGAGCTCAATCCAGCCATCACGCTTGTCAAGGCTGGCGGTGGCAGATACCGTTAATTGCTTTTCAGATGCATCTAAAACAGCTGTCAAACCAGTAGGCAGATTGTTCTGGGTCATTTTAAGTTGACCTTTTCCAGAGGTAAAGATAGAGAAGTAGCGTGTTTCAGCGGTTGGGGTAAAAACAACCTTGGTTGTGGGAACCGCAAAAAGATTGTCACCATCATACTTCACATTACCCTCCTGAGCCTCATTCCAACCATTGACACTCACATTGAGCAACAACTCACCCAGTTCGTAGGCCTCATTCTCGTTGGGAGCACCTGGCCCTTTGACTGACTGAATTGCAATCTTATAGGCACTATTTCTCACCAACGACTGCCCCACTTGATTCAGGTTGATATTCACCCTATAGTAGGTTGTTGCTCCGCCATCCTTAGCAATACCGATAATCAAACAGGTTGTTTGGTTATCATTCTGCGATGGGCTGGCCACGTTGTTTTCAAAGGCATACAACTGCCCCAGAACGTTGTTTGTTGCAATAGTTCCTGTTGAATAATACTTCTTGATACGTGGAGCAGAGAATGTCTTTGGAGAGTTGTTACTCCAGACCGAAGTTGAGGGGTAAACATTCCAAACACTCACCGATTTGAGGCTGTATATCGCTGCATCGGCATTGTTCTGAACATCGATTCGCACCACGGCTCGGGTCAATTCAATCTTAATATCGTCTCTGCCCGCAGCCTTAACACCCCTTGCACTCATCAGTATATCACCCGAACGAACAGATGTAGCACTGCTGGTGGTAGCCATATACTCGGTCATGACCTGATTTTCGCTCTTGCCCGAAAAGGTACTAAGCCAATCTTGAACAGTTGAACCACCCAGGTAGCTCTCAATATTGGCAATGAAAAGCATGTTGTATGGTGTAACCTTGTCCAGAGACAGGCCCTCGAAGTTGATGTCAATCAAACCATTGGGCTCAAGCGTTGACCCAGCAGCTGGAGAGGCATCATAGACCTCCAAAAATTTACCCTCACCAGTTGAAGAGCTCTCAAAAAAGAGAATGTGGAAGGTGTTGATCGCATTCTCGTCCTGAGTTGCCTGAATAGTTGAGCGAGTTGTTGGGCTCACCGTCTCAGCATTCCTAACCGAGTAAGCCAGTCTAAACCCATTGTCAACTCGTCCACCTATCTCCCGCTCTTTTGTGCAGGAGGCTAGCAACATGGTAAATAAACCTAAAGAAAGTAATACTATTTTTTTCATATTTTTTAGTCTTTATATGTATTGATACATTATTGGATAGCGATTTTGGGATATATTTTTCGCCTTTGTGCCGAAGATTTAGCGGGCTAAATCGAGGTTTAAAAGTGGAAAAGATGCCCAAAAGAGCAGACAAGAATGTGTCAAAGAGTATGTTTCTCTACTTGATAAAATATATCGTTAAATGTTTTCTATCTCTTAAGATAAACCGTTCTACTCCAACTCTTCGATCTGCTCCCCACCACTATTCCAATCACTGGGGTTCTCATCGTTTTGTTGAATCTGAATATTGAATGAAATACGTCCCACCTGCACAAAAAGTGTTGCCGGATTATCTGTTACACCATAAGCCTGCTTGGCCGTGAACCTAAAGCAAGTGTAGGCACCCTGCGAGTCTGTTTTGGTGAGCACCTCAACCCTAAATCGAGCGTGAGTGTCAATCACACCCGAAACTCCAGCCACCGCCTGGTCAAATCTCATCTTGATCTTGTCCAGGGTGTAATTAGTGTTGAAGCGAATCTCATGTGTTGAGTTCAATTCTCGATAGAGTGTCGCCTTTTTAGAGGGCATTGCAATGTACATTGTCCCATCAACAACTATGTCTCCATCTATATTGTCGTCCCAGGGAATCACCTGATACTCCATGTTCAAATCCTCACCACTTTTGGCCGACTCAAGGTCGAGATAACCATCTCCGTTTACGTTGGTCACCACAATCATATACTTTTTGTTGCGACTCACCTGCAGTTTTTCACTGGTGGTGGGGTTGCGGAAAGCCAGAGGATAGAAGGTGTTCTGGGTCAACGCAGATCCACTCCATTTACCCTCAAGGATAATTTTGGTCTGGCGACGATCTGCTGTCGGAGCATCATTGTCATACAGATAGAACTGGTTGGAGATCTGCTTCTGTCCCTGGGTCACCGCGTAACTCCATTGGGTGGTCGCCAACATATCAGCAGGAACTTCGGGAGCTTTGACTGTGTAATCACCATTGATGTTGGAGGGAGAGAATGGAAGGTAGCCCTTGTCTGCCGCAAACACAATGTGCCCCCTGTCCAGACTAAAGTTTGAGGCCGACACATTAATATCTGCCGAGGAGACAGCCCTGAGCAGTTTTAGCGTCCCCAGGTGGTTCATTGGTTGATCTTTGACTGTGTAGTCATGAATATATCCCCACATTGGTAGGCCATTGGCCTGGGGGTCGATCAGATTTGGATCAACAAGGATCAACATCTCACGCACCTCACTCCACTTCATTCCAGCCACAATTTGGTTGCTGGAGATTAGATCGCGAACATTCACACCAACGTATATATCTAGATTGGTTCCAATTTTCAGGGTAGTTTTGTATGTGTCGGCCTGTTTGTTCCAAGCATATCTACTGTACAAAAACAGTGCGTTGTCAGCATCAACACCATTCCCATCAAAAACAAGCAGGTCTACCTGCTTAATAGTCCTCTCGGCAAGAGTGCCCTGCGATCGAGTTGAACTGGGGTTGCTGAAAACCATATCTACCTCAATCTCTTTGGAGAGCTGACCTGTGCCTGGCTCCTTGGTACACGAGAGCAGAGATAGAAAGATTGTGCTAAATAAAATGATTCTTATCATAGTGATAGTGTATCTATTAAGTGAAATACTACATCTCATCAATAATCTCTATTTTCTGAGTAAATCCGCCAACAGTCAGGTGAAAAAATGACTGACCAAGGTGGTAATCGAAAATCATCAATCCCCCCAAAACAGCCCCTTGAGGCAGATTGGTTTGCGGAGCTGAGAGAGTTGCAATTTTGGTAGCTCCATTCATCACATCTATGCTCACAAACTGCCCCGCCTTTGATGGCAATGTGCCAAAGCGGCCAGAGTGAAACAGTGTTGGTTGGCTACTATCTGCCAGGAGTCGAGTGTGTACAATTGCAGAATTACCTATGCCCTGTTTGTTAAGATCCATCTTTGCCATCGAGCCAGAGACCTCAACCAATGGGTTTGCAGCCCCTGTTGAGAATAGTCCTGCCAGATCCCAAACATTAACCTCAATACGACAAGCAGCAGGATACATTCCAATATTGACAACACTAGATTTACTGACCTCAATGGACCTTAGAACACTCATGTAACAATTGATATTGAGCGGCTTATAGCCTTTATTGATATCTAACTGATCCACAGGATCTAGTTCTAGAGCCAGATTGATAAACAGATCTCCAACCCGATATTGAGGAATTAGAGACGGATCCTCACCCACGGGTATAGACCAGGCCAGAAGATCAACTCTTGAACCACTCTTCGTTGGCCTAACTCTGTACTCTTTACGGTCTTTGATCTTCTCAAACGGGATCACATGTATGTCTGTGAGAACTCCACTTTCGAATATGTATAGATGTACTTGGTTTGCAACTCTTGTATCAAAAGATCCAGGCTCATAGGGGTCATCAAGATAAAAATTGACACGAAAATCGGTAGGGCAACCAGAAGTGTCCTCTCGCGTACAGCCACTGAACCCAATGGCCATAGTTATTAGTATCAGTATTATTTTTTTCAAATTATCTATTTTAACAAAATGTGTGTTAAAATATATTGTGTGCAGAGGGGCGAATTCCCCCCTGCAAACAATATCAACCAATATTACCATTGAGATTTACATCTCTGTTGTGTAGTCATTTACGTCCCATTGTGCCACTGTGATTACAAAATCTGAAGCAGTTTGAGAAGGATCTGGCACAACAACCTGTTCTGTCTCAGCATCTTTGGGTGTGTTGTATCCTGGAGTCGAAATTTTGTTGATAGTCACATGATACACAGAGTTCCTCATGATGTGGAATAGATCCGTTTTTGTCAAGTCAACTCTCCAGTATCTCACTGCATCTGTTTGACCTCCAGCCTTCAGTGTACCCTGAATGATGTATGAGTAGACAGACAAAGGATCAGATCCTACAATACCGTTGAAAGTCAAAGGAGTTGGCTTGTTTTCGTAAACATAGACTCGGTGAGCATTGTTAGCCTGTGTACCGTCTAGCAACCAATTTCCTGCAAGATCTCCAGAGTAGGTATTCTTGTAGCTTCCGTCGGCATTAAACGATGAGTTCAGGTTAGTTTTTGTGCTCCAAGTGTTCCAAGGAGTACCAGCAGGATCCAGGTAGTTTCCAGTTGCGTTACCTACAAACGAAAGGCTAGATTTTGTAACCCCATTAACCACTGCATAACCATTGAACTCAAATGTGATCTCTGTAGCTGGTGTTACACCCGATCCCGCACCCCAGATCTCATCAATTTGCAATTGAGTTGGAATGTTCACAGGCACATTTGCAGCTATTGTTGGAGCATTGATTTTGCTCACCAGACGCGAGATTGTGATGTATACCTTGTTGTTAGTCTCACTGGCAACGATTGTTGCAGCTGTAAATCCAGACATTTCGAAACCATCACTTGGAGTGTTGCGAGAGTTGTGGTCACTTCCACCCTCGGTGGCTGCAAACGAAGCAGATGATAACTTGGCCTTCAGCGTCTCATAGGTGTTAAATCCACTCTGAGGTGTGCCAATGTTTGAGTTAGCAACAATGATAAACTTCTTGTTTGCACCAGCACTAACACGCAATTTGTTGGTCAGTTGAGATGTTGTCAGCTTTATGTAGCCATTTCCAGGAGTAGATGCATCTACACGGCCAACCTCTGGGTCGAGTACGTTACCTGTCTGGTCAAATACATAGAACTCTAACCAGCTGATTTTTGACTCTTCTGCAGTACCATCTTCAGTTCCAGATGGAGCCTTGCTCGAAGGCACTGGCGTGTTGACCAACATAATGTCAACATTGGTAGCTGTGCCAAATTCAGTTTTAGCATCTACTGGTTGTGATTTTGAACATGCTCCCATAATTACGGCTAGCGTAATAAGAGCGATAGACTTGATACTCTTCATAAAATTTAGATTTAAATTAATAACGTTTTTCATTTTTCAAATTACAATAAAGTAGCCAAATAATAATAACTAATTTCCCATCAACTCAATTGTTAATTACAAAATCAGTTTGCAAAATTATATAAATAGATAAACATTACAATACTTTTACAGTATAATTTTTCCTATAAATGCAAATTCAGCCCTACAAAGGCTTTAAACGTGAAAAATAATATAATTATTGCCTGGAGAAATACATAATTTTGATGAATCTATTTGGTAGTTGACTTAATATTGTAAATTACGGATTAAAAAAACAGATACATAATAAGTAATCATATACGTAATCAACCAAGAGCAGAGACCCTAGGCTGATATACTATAAATATGTATGCACGTGATATGGCAGAGTAGTGGGGGGAGTGAAGTATAAGGTGTGGTGAAATCGCAAAGGCATCTACAACAAAAGGCCCTCTAAATCAAAGATTTAGAGGGCCTTCCGTACTCGGAACGGGAATCGAACCCGTACGGACATCACTGCCCACAGGATTTTAAGTCCTGCGTGTCTACCTATTCCACCATCCGAGCTAATTTTTTAAAGCACCGCAAATGTAAGCTAAATAACGCGATTCAACAAATTTTCTACATAATTTTCTACCTCATCGACCTGGTCTGGCTCAAACCAAACCACCGAATCGTCTGACTTAAACCATGTTAACTGACGTTTAGCATACCTGCGGCTATTTCTCTTTATCAGCTCTGTGGCCTGATCAAACGATATTGCACCATCGAAATAGGCAAACATCTCGCGGTAACCAACAGTCTGAAGGGCATTCACCCGACGATCAGCATAGACAGAACGAGCCTCCTGTTCCAATCCAGCAGCAATCATTGAGTCAACCCTGGCATTGATCCGAGAATACAATATCTCACGATTGAGATTAACTCCAATCTTTATGATCCTAAAGTCACGAACCTTCCCCTGACCTCGCCTAAGCCCAGAATAGGGTTCACCACTCTGCAAGCAAACCTCCAGTGCACGAACAACCCGCTGAGGATTGTGCCTATCAACCTGTTGATAATAAACAGGGTCAAGCCGCTGGAGATCATCGAGAAGCGGATCTAGACCCCCCCGATCTAGCCTATCTCTCAATTGGTCACGCAATTGAATATCAATCGCAGGCAGAGTGTCCAGCCCTCTACACAGTGCATCGACATAGAGCCCCGACCCCCCAACAGCAACCATAACCGACCTCTGTTCAAACAACCGCCCTAACAACTCCGGTGCCTGCTGCTCAAACATTCCACAGGTGTAGGGCTCACTGAGCTCCATACAACCAATCAATGCTCGGCAATCTCAATGCTCAAATCGGTCTTTCCTGAGCCAGTGGGTCCAACGATAACTATCAAAGTGGGCCGCACTACCCCACTCTCCAACTCAGCCCCTGCCCCTAACTCAGCCCCCAATTCTCCCCTACTCGTCATAAGAGGAGTCCTGCTCATAGTCGTTATAGTCCTCGAAATCGCTCATCACATCTTCAAAAATCGATCCACTGTCCTCATTATCCAGAGGATCGAACTGGTTTGGTGCCTCGGCCTGAGAGAGTATCACCGCAGGATAACTCAAGCCTGGTTCTGACTCCCTAGCCTCCATCAGCTCCAAGAACAGACCTCTATCACCAAACATATCAAAGAGGTAGATCAACCTCTGGTGGTGCTTATGGACAATCTGCCCAACGCAAACCCCCTCCATAGACACTGGCTGCAGTTGCCCTGGTTCGAGCAAATCGGGATCCTCTCCCATATCGATCAGAGTATACTCCTGAGCCCTCTCCCAAAGGTGGTTCGACAGGAAAAATGAGGTCATCACCTCGGGATCATAACTCAAATTGGCACACAAAAAATTGTGAAAATCCAACAAAGGCATATCGTAGGCGATCTGATAATCTCTCACAAAATTATCGTTCTCATCGCTAAGCATCTTAAACTGAAAAATCATTGACATAAGTTGGACCAACTGTTTAAATATTCATTGTACAAACATTGTACAAATCTAATAAATATAGATCTAAAAAACAACCACCCAGAATCTATCTGCTCAAATATTGCAAAACATCAACCGAATCTGGAAAATCTTGCAACCTGGGTCTCTGAGCCTCACCAAACCCGATCGCCTGGCCAGGGCACACAACTCCAGAGACACTCAACCGCAGAAGTGCAGAGTTTTGGAGATAATTGGCTCTGTATTTTGAATTAATCTCCCCATTATATTGAGTCAAGGCAGACATTAACCCATGGAAATCGTAACCCTCGGGCACAAAAATTTGGCCTACACTCCTACACCCAAGCCCCGAATAGCTAAAAATATCTGAGGCCAAACCCTCAAGCTCTCCCCTGCTCTCCCCTGCTCCCAAGACTGCCACCGACCCCCTGTTCCCACATAACAAAGATGGTATTGAGCCATACTGACTCCTAAAATATCGGTTAGAATTGTCGCTACCTGTGGCAATAACTCTGTCCAGAGCAGAATTCTCTCGCAGCTCAAAGATTGGAATAGTTGGCTCAATTTGCCGGAGAATTTCTATGACATAATTGGTCAAAACGCTATCCTTGGACGAGCTCTTTACAAATGCACGATGGCCCGAAACAAGCACACACAACAGGTCAAAAAAGCCCACCAAAGGGATATTGCCTGCCATAATTACACCCACATTGAGTCTGTTGCCAGAGAAGTTGTAGGGCTTGAGCCACTCTTCCAGCAAATCTCGATTGAGCATTGTGCCACAAATTGTCAGAATGCTCTGGTGGATATCTGCCGCCGTGAACCAGCCGTTTTCGACCAGTGCATGTTCGATAATCATCTCTCTAACAACCTCTTGCTCCTCAGACATCAGCCGCTCACCAAGCCTCACAAAGATATCAACCATCGTTTTCATGCTGCAAAATTACGAAAAATTTAACAAAGTTTGGAAATCTTGAAAAAAAGCAGGATATTTGTAGAATTAATTGGTGTTTATGAAGTTTCTTGCAGTAATTCCCTCCCGATTTGGATCAACCCGCTTTCCTGGTAAACCACTTACAGATATTGATGGCAAACCGATGATTCAGAGAGTTTTCGAACGAGTTTGTGACCATTTTGACCATTGCTATGTTGCCACTGACCATGTCATGATTGAGCAGGCAGTGGTTGTGTTTGGTGGTGAGGTGGTGCTCACCTCGGTGGATCATCGCAGTGGAACTGATAGATGTGCCGAGGCTTTGGAGTTGATTGAGAAGAGCACTGGTGAGAGGTTTGATGTGGTAATAAATGTGCAGGGAGATGGAGCCATTTGTTTGTCAACAACATTTGGAGCTGATAAAAGGGCTGTTTGAAGACCAAGAGACGCAAATTGGTACTTCGGTGAAAAAATTTGGTGAGCAAGAGGATATATTCAACCCAAACCTTCCAAAAGTGGTGGTTTCGACCAACAATGAGGCACTCTACTTTAGCCGCCCAGTGATTCCACACCTGAGGTCGGTTGAGCAGAGCCTGTGGCAGAGCTCTCAAGTTTACTTTAAACATATTGGCATTTATGGCTTGCGTAGTGAGGTTTTGCGTGAGCTTGTAGAGCTGCCAGGGTCTCTTGAGCAGGCCGAGTCGTTGGAGCAGCTAAGGTGGCTGGAGAGCGGATACAGGGTGAGGGTGGCGGAGACATCGCAGGA
>JAGWCC010001582.1:0-20527 GCA_022651775.1 Drusus annulatus | reverse complement strand
ACTTTTCCCAAAAAATTTTAAATTCCGGGTTTTTATTTTTTTTTTGGGGGGGCAAAAATCTAATTTTTGCTTTAAAACGAACAGCATACATTAATTATTTATTTTATTCTATATCAATGTGAATACCGCGCAAGAGTCCCAACTGCTCGGAAACGGTAGGACTATGACATCCCCAATTTGAATATGTAGTGAGACTGGAGGAAGCTGAAAAGGGAAGAAAGTGAAAGGAAAGGTTGAAAAGTGTCAGGCTATTCAGATCTAATCACTAAACGTCGCTAAAGCCATGTCAAGAAAAGTATTTAGTTTCATCTTGCGATGTTGAGGGTACCTTCAGCCATTTTTCTGTTTTGATTTCGTTTGCAAGACGATTCTATTAATAAAAATGTTTTTATTGATAGATATTTTACTGTGCTAGTTCAATCTAAAACAAGTAAAAAAGGACTGTGTCTTTTGATTCTTAATGTTATAAGGAATTATTACTGCCATCGTTGATCCGTCAAAATAATGTACAATATTCGTTATTATATAATAACAACTTTTAATTTTTCCATTTTCGGTTCGTGGTAAAATTCTATTTTGAAATATATTTTTTGATTGAAAAAATCAATGGCGTTCATTCTTGACATACCTATGGTGCAATATACTCGTATACCATAACTTTACTTAAAATTTCACTAATCTGAAGATGCCCGTTGCAAAGTGATACCAGTCCGGTCAAAAAAAAACAAGTGCAAATAAGTTATTAAGGTTTTTTAATAATAAATTAAAATTAAAAATCAATATTTAAATAATTTCAATAATACAACACACAAACATGAAACAGAAAAAAGCCAAAAACTAAAAGGAACAACGGTCATAGCCGAGACCCCAACTCGGAACCTCTACTCTATCCGATAACACTCTGCCAATTAAGCCATCGAGACCTCATTAGAAAGTGGCATTTTTAAACGATCTGATACTTTTATTGAAAATTATCAATTTTTGAATTTTTCCCCATTTTAGGCGGCCACCTTTTGATGATTTTTTTGTATTACAATATTTATGTTTTGTTTTCTCTTCACAATATCCTTATTTTCTTCTTACAGTTTTTTTTTTTCAAAACGTAAAAATATCGTAAACGTAGTTTTCCACTCCACATAGATACACACAATGTTTTTTTTTTTTTTCCAACCACTCTTTTCAATTCTCTTCATTTAATAATATGATTAGATAATAATCCATCACAAATTTCGATATACTGGTTACAAGATAAATGCACATCCCACCCGTTTGTTTAATAAAATGCATACCTTTCCAAAAACCTATTATAACATATATATTCAAGCATAATATCTCAATGGCTTTGACAGGCAGCCGATAGAACAAAGTGAACAAAAAATCCAAGCTATCAATTTTGCAAAGCTTGATGGGAAATTTGTCCCCTTTCGGAACAAAGCTAATTGACGTGACTTTTTTCCATCGAAAAAGTAACATCGTTGCCGCGCTAGAGGAGCTCGAAAGCTCAAAGAAATCTTGTTCGGGTATCCCCTCAACTCGTGTGAAGCCTTATATAACATATTTTTGCATGGCGACTACAGGACAATTTATTTTCATACCGGACGTACATTCGATCGGGCCTAGAGTGCCTGGAGTGAATTGAAATATTTTTCCGGCGATGGCCGGAGGCAAGAAAATAACGTCACCAGAAATACATTATTGTGCAAAGATTCCATTATTTTTTATACAGACCAATATTGGGGAATATTTTTATTGAGAATTGACCAATAAACTTTCCTGGCTGCAATATTTTGTTTAATCTTTAGTTTCGCGCATTTCGTAAGGTACTCGCTTTTTTCGCTCCTGCGCTAACAAAGAAAATTCAAACTTACTTATCTATGTTCTGTGATTTGTAAAATAACATCAGGTTTTAGTAATAAATTATATACCAAGTTATGCAAAACATACCCCCCGGAAGGAAAGTTGTTCGAATAAAAGGTTGTACATCAATTTTCCCTGGGATTTTTAGTTAGGTAATCTTGTATTTGTCGCTTCTTATTATGTAACTAAATTTTAGTTTTCTTCTTCTTATATTAACCTTAATATTTGACCATTCGATCTAGTAAGTTACGCTCTGTCCAAGGTATTTTGAGGTTGTGCATATATAACCAACTTTCAAACTGAATGTTATATTTAAATTAGAATTAACTTAAAAGCTTTATATCAAAAATTTTCAATCAAATATGACATAGAAGAAGACACACTAAATAAATCAAAACAAATCATAAAAAAGAACAACTAACCTCGAAACCTCAATCCTGGAATGACGCACTAACCAACATTGCTATCGAAACCTTTTTGGACTCCGTCATTTTTATCAATCTCATATTTCTTGAAAACGATTTTTTTTTTGCTACTCAATTTCATATTTCGGTCGCAACCAAATCACTTTTATTTTTTTGGGAATTTTTCTATTTCATGTTCTGTTAAAAATTATTAAGATTGTTTTAATAATTTAAAATTTCATATTATTTATGAAGTTTATTAATTGTTCTCAACAAGAGTTTGCGGGTGTTTTTTTTTTTTTAATACAGCTTTATATTTTTCATATACCTATACGAAACACATACATTGTCAAAACAATTCAATTTTAATCAAATCGGATGTCTTAAATACATTGGGTAAAAACATGCTTCTCGATTTTATTTTGTTTATTTTTTTCAAAGTAAATGACAATGTTAATAAGATAAATATGTCTCTATTACGTAAGTTTATTGTACAATAGTGTGTAAAGGTCGCCAGCTCATAGTTCATGTGAGTGCCGCAGTGAGAAGTGCTCGCTCCATGGGATGGAACTGCAAAGTTCACTTGATTTGGCCTATTCAAGCCAGAAATGAAAAAGCATTGTCACGTTACTCGTTCGCCTTATACGTGCTCGCCGCTCGACTGTGCCTATTTAGATGTAAGTCCGATATATGCCTACGGTATCGATGGTTAACCGCAAGAGTGCCGATTTGTGACGATTTCAAATGTGACGCCCGGTCAAACAACTAGTCCTAAACATAGCTTGCGTTGAAAATGAATTCCCTCCCCACTACCTTCAACCTCAAATAAACCAAAATACCCCAATTGGGAATGCCATAGTCTCAGTGGATCTAAACGGTTGGGAGCAGTTGGGACGGTACGGTATTCACTATAAAAATAAAAATAAAATTTCAAATTTAAAAAAAAGTCAGTGAAACTACGACATCCCTAATTGGTGTATATTGTGAAACTGAGGGTATTAGGAAGCTGGGCTAAGGAAAGAAATGGAAAAGAGTAAGGTGAGGAAGTACCAGGCTATTCTGATTTGGTCACCAAGCACGGCTAAAGCCATTTCAAGCAACGTTTCGATTCTGAATGGTGGTCTTTCACCAGGGCGATACTTATACAGGGCGGTATCTATCACTCTGACACTCTGACATTGTGCGTTAACAATTATCTACCACTTTGGGACGAGAGATTATTAATATTATACAAATATATTGTATATTGTTTCATATGTATAATGTGTGAAGCACATACTCATTAAATAATGTGTATTTGTCCCACAGCTGGTAACCTTCAAATTCCTAACTCAATCTTAAGGTCTCGGCCAATATTCCGATCTTAGATGGTAGCTCTCTCCGGGGTTATACTGAGAGAATCGTCCGCTGTAAAACGGTGTGCAAATATTTAATTCATGATCTTTTAGTCTTATGTGACGTGACATTTATTTGAAAATCGCTGAATATACATTTGTGTCAAATGTAAAAAGTCATAGAGCGCTGCGACGACTTTGCGGAATATTTCTCCAACCGAGTAAAAACTTTGTTTTTAAAAAGAAATGTACTTTAAAATCTTCGTACAGAATTTCCATCAAATGCCGAAGAATCACGGAAATCGGCGTAATATTTTGTCTGCAGCGCGTTTCACTACGCTTTTTACATATAACATCAGTAGACGTTTCAGTCTTTTTGGTTCTTAGGGCATATTTGAGCCCTTTTTCGCCATTAACACATATTTCAGCCATTGTTTTCTACAAATCTAAGCTTTTCAAATAAGAGCTGGTCAATATTCCGGTTCCGGCTACTCTGTCCCGGAGACTTTGCTGTCACTGGATATTTTCAGACATAATACAAGGACATGCAAAGAATCAGACTACCAATAAAAAATAAAACCAATACACAAAATAGTTTACTTTATAAAAGGATGAAATGTTATAATGCGCTGCCGGAAACCATCAAAATTATTTAAATTGTTTAAAATACATTAGTAATATCAAGTAGTATATAAGTTATCATATTATTATTGAGTAAAAAAAATATGAATTATAAATAAATACTTTGTAAAGTTTTATGTACAAGTAACTAAAATAAAATTGAGAAAATCAAAAGTATATTTATGGGGAACCGGTTCCTTTTGGAATTTATATAAAAAAATAGATTATAGTAGAGTTGACCGTTCGTATTGCTGGGATTGCATTGGCTGATGCAATTATTCGCTAGCAAAGGAATCGTTTATTTCCTTCAAAATTATATTGAATATTCCCCTCCCATGAAATTTCCCAATCCCGAACATATTAGCATATCGTTCAAAGTTCCCGCTACAGTCTCTATATACGAGTATATATATATAGGATTACATGAAATAAGCATAGGATTATATGAAATAAAAAATGACCCAACATGCGCTATCAATGCCAAAATATGCACTATCAATGCCAATATATATATATATATATGTTTATACATAGATGCATATTTTTTCTACAGTTTTTAAACCGGATTTTTGATGATGAATTCACTGTTTCTATCAGATTTGAACGTTTTTGGACCCCTGCCCTACACGCTTAAAGCAGTCATTTATTTCAGTTCTGTCCACTGAAGATATAAACCGATAGAAGTTTGTAAGCTATTGTGTGTGCCCGAATTAAGCTCAATTTTCCTTTACTTTAGGTGAAATTGATAAAAAAATGTTTTTTTTTTCTTAAACAGTTAATCGAATTACTCGGTCTATCTGAGGCCTGGGAGTCGAACAGACTCATTTAAATTGAATACTCAGTTTATTTAAAATCACTAAGATCGAAAGACCGCGGATATAATTTTAATTTTTATGACCGACTGGTTTCGCTTAGCGTAAGCATGATCAAGGTACAAAATTAAACTATAAAAAATATAATATTATTCTGTTGGGTTATTTCACATGTTCTAAGAGATGATATTTTACAAAAATGGCGCTACATAAATTATCCAAGTATTATTATTTTATAATTACTGCGCGGCATGTCCCATAATGTTAGATACTCTCAGTATCACCCTGGTGAAAAACCACCATTCGGATGTGAAACTTTGCTTGAAACGGCTTTAGCCTTATTTAGTGACAAAGATCTGAATATTCAGGTACGTTAAAACCTTCCTCTTCTCATCTCCTTCCCTTCACTGCTCCCTTCGTCCTCGCAACATACCCCGATAAGGGAAACCACTCTATTCACTTCTTTTTTTAACACACTTCTAGGCATTATCTGTTCAGTGGTTCTGTCCCATATCGCGCCGTTTCCCTCGAGGAAAGGGTTAGCAGCGACGAGGGATCTTCCATCATCTCGCCTCACAACTTCCCACCATAATAATACAATATATTAGCAGCAGGCGCGGTGGACGGGGTATCCACTGACGTCACTTTGGCCTGTATTTCGGTGGGGAGAATAGCGAGGGGATCTCTCGCTTGTGACGCGCCATCTCTTGGTGTGCCACGTAATCTTTTTTTATTTTAAATACCGACAGATCTATTCACATCCGCTGGCCATTTGTAACATATTAAACAATGTAAAGTTTATTTGCGGCACGTCCCCAGAGTGGTAGATACTCCCCCTTGTCCACCATTCATAATCGAAACGTTGCTTGAAATAGCTTTAGCCGTGCTTAGTGACCATTTCAATATTCAGGTACTTCTCAACCTTCTTCTTCCCCATCTCCTTCCCTCCCCCAATACCCTCAACCTCTCAACATACCACAGTTAGGGATTTCATAGTCTCACTGGCTCTAGGCGGTTGGGACTCTTGTGCGGCATTAACCATAAAAAATATTCTACTGTGTTTACAAGTAAACTTATTGGGTTAAAATATGTGAACATCAAATAAGGATGAAAACATTTAGTTGGTTTTTTTTTATATATATTATATCTATATATAATATAATTACCCAGTAATGATAGTTTGCTTATAGCACTACTTGTTGCATGGCCTTCGATGGCCGAAACGTATGATTTATAATTACATATAATTAGAGTTGACCCAAACAATAATAATTGCATAACAATTGACGATAAGCTTCGTTGGGAATCGCACATAGAAACATTAACGGAACGTGTTAAAAATATATTTACTGTTTTAAATACTAAGGAATGTACTTGAACTGAAAGAGTTGCGTAGCGTATACTTTGCCTTATGTCAAAGCCATATAGGATATGGAATAGCTGGTTTGGGGGGAGTTGCTATTACCTTGCTAGGTCCTCTTATAAAGATACAAAAAATAATTTTACGAATTATATTTAGAAAGCCCTTCAGGCACCCAACAACACGACTCTTTCAACTTTTAGGAATCCTCAATATCAGACAGTTATATCTTAAAATAGTGTTAAAAAAAACTCATTCTTCAAAATCTTTAATGTATATCACACATAATAAAAACACAAGGGCCAAACAACAAGAAAGACTTTTAGTACCTAAATACAATACAACTTTTGCACAAAGACACCATATGTACATCGCGCCTCACACTTACAACAAACTCCCACCACAGACTGTAGCCATCACCAATATGTATTCCTTTAATCAAAACATTACTAAATGGCTAATGAGTAAGGTCCGCAAAGAAATCGAAGACCTTCTAAAACAGAACTTGAAATTCTTCACCATGACAAACTAGAACATTGTGTAACAAATATAATCATTTTTTTTTAATTATTCTACTTGTACTCACTGTGACTTACCGCAGAACAGGTTCTTATGACTTAGTGAGGTAGGTAATGTAAAAAAATAATGTAAGAAACAAAAAGTTAATAAAAAAATAAACTCAAGCTTAGAATAAATAACCCATATGTATTTACTTTCTACAGTGATTACCTTGCCAAAGTGAATAAAAAATCCTATTATTTTTACCGAGAAGGGAACACAATTGTACATATGCGTTCTAAAAGTTTTTACATTCATTTTAAAGTTTTAAAGTGTGTGTTTTTAATCATAATGCAAAATATTTTTTTATTAAGCCGAATAACAAGTTTAAAACATGCTGTATGCAAGCAATGCATCGGTGTGAGAACTGTGTTCGGATCAAAATACAATAATAAATATTCAAATGTGTTCAATGGACGACCCTTTTCAAATCAAAACGTTTTTTAAGAATCGCATTTATACCTACTAGAAAATCAATCGATCACGTGTCTCGATGAACACCGTTTTTAACGAACCAAAATAATTTATTTAGATTTTTTATTTATCCATAATCGAAATGTATTTTATTGCATGCTACCGTTTTTAATAATCTCCAGGATTCTGATGAAAATAGTCACCACCCCTCTTCCCGCGACATCTAATCCTCCCCTTGCCATGACCAAAGTTCAAGAGTTTCCTCGGTTACTTGTATTTTATTCAACAGTATTTTAGAGTGGTGTAAGGCAGTCACATCCGAAAATTCTTGAATACATGAATTCTGTACAAAAATAGAAACTAACTAAACTTTTATGCGCAGTATGGAAGGATTTCTTCTCTTTTTAATTATTGCAAAATATTGAGCCACGAGCAAAGCCAAGCACGGACTGTTAGTAAATAACCAGACACATAATGTTTTGTATCGGAAACAAACCTTCAACCCCCAGATCCAAGTATTACAAAGGTCGTAATAATTCCAAGAGATACATGAGAAGGTAATGCCCACGTCTCTCTTGTATTCAAGTTAGAGACAAGAAAGGAATACAAGATGCCACTTACCAGTTCGGTTCAGCGTCTACTTAATGGCAGTGTCTGATTCATCAATTCACTGCTCCTCGGGTAATAAAGCTATTTCCGCCCGGGACCCGTTATTACCGCGGCGGAGCCAGATTATATTGCGGGTAATTGTAGTTTCTCTGAATCGCAACATATTATAATAATATTACACAAAGTACAATAATTCAGAACACCTGAGGGTGTTCGCGCCAAAGTGGGCACCTCGTGTGCCATGAATGCAAAGTTTCAGGATTTATTCGTAGCGCCATCATATTTGTACGCCACATTATTTCAACTATGTGTCCCCGTTTTAACTTTGTATTCTTATAAAACCCTCGAATCTGCTATATCGAATAACTTACCTGACGTACAAAAACAGTGGTTACTGTGGGAAAAACACATAAAATTTCAAACTATTTTTACAGCCGAAAATATTTTGTAATAATTTTAAAAAATTTGGTGAAAAAAAACTCATTCTATGCATTATTTTCAATTACGTTTGTATATGAAACAAAATATTTCCATAAAGAAACAAACACATAAACCATCCGACATTCCCAGCGAACAATGTCAGATTTGCAAATTGGTAACTTTATATTAGAGCCGTTTAAACCTGGAAAATATTTCATGCCAACTTTAAACAGCTCTAATGTAAAGTTACCAATTTGCATATCCGACATTGTTCGTTGGGACAGTCGACATGTACATTACTGTTTTTTTATGACCAATTTCAGCACCATATGTGACAAGCACAAACAGACACAATGGCGAGTCAGTCGCCAAACAAGCTCATTCCAAATGTCACAACTAAGTTTTTTTGCAATTTAAACTTCTAGCCAAAGATACGAGGGTGTTTCAAAAAGTTCGTAAAACTGAATACAAATACATTGATTAGGGCAGTATTTTTTTTATTAAAAATAACTTCAAAAAATAAGATCAATACATTACTTTTTCCGGCGTTGTTGGAGTGCCATTGTGTCAGTTTTGAGTGGAACTTTTTATCCTCTTTTGAAAATTGACGTCTATTTCACCAATAAATTCCTCATTTTCTGAAATCTCTGTCCAACTAGGATTGTTTTCAATGTTCCAAATATGTAAGCGTCCAAAAAAACTGGTCTTTTTAATGTAAGGGCCTGGTAAACCAATTATTGGAAGTCGATAAAAATGATTTATGCGGCTATTTGTATCGACGAATGAGCTAGAACATAGTGGTGAAGAAACAGACTGTTTTTCATCAATGGCAGCTCGTAACTTGTCCAAATAATCACATAAGTATTATTTAGTAATTGTTATTTTCTTTTCAAAATAATATTGGAACAAAATCCTCTGAGCACACCAAAAACTCAAGTAATGACTTTGCCTGCTGATGGACCAGCGCTGAGCTTCTTTACGGGTCTATCTCCATCTTTAGCCCACTATTTTGATTGTTTCCTGATCCTTGGTTGGTAACAATGAATCTTATTTCATCTGCGTTATCGTCCGAACACTCACCTCAGCGACACTTTTGACACGCTTAAATGTTCAATTAAATTTGAATGTATGCTTTCTGTTGATATGCCTGTAACCTCTGTTATTTAACGCATCTTTAGTCACTCAATGCACGTCATTATATCATATTCTGCCTATTCTAAGTTTAACAGTTCACTATGGCATAGACAGGTAGTCACTGTACAAACGGAGAATATTTTTAAATACTCGAGTAGCGTTCTTGCCATCCAAAACCACAAATGCAATGCGTCTCATAAGAGACGTCCATCTCTCAAAATTTGGTAAGACGCTGACTATGGTTGGCATTACAAAATATATGTTCTACGAACTTTTTGAATGCTTTGCGTATATGCCGGACGCTACGGTCTGAAATTACATACTTGATGTTAGGATGTGTTATCTATCCATATTACGAGTGTACATGATAATATATCGCAAACTTTGGCTCGTTCTTTTTATTACTTCTATAAAGGCAACTCTAACATTGTATTTTATGTTCGATTTAATGAAGTTAAAGATAACATCATATGATCCATAAATATTTGCTAAATTGCGATAGAATATCAGATGAAATGAAAATATAACAAGGGTGGTAAAATAATATGACACCGTCTGAAAACACTTGGTTTTGATTTTGATGAATTTTATTATATTTAATTGTAAATGACACCGCCATGACATCTATTGATATGACGGCATACAACGGTAATTTGTCTTTTGCGGTTCTATGTGGCGTTTGGTTTGCTTCTTGGATCATGAGGTTAAGTGTATTGTGTATGAATTGTGTGTTTTTGTGCTTGTGTGTGTGCGCTGTGGGTGTATGGTGTACGGGGCTCGTGGCTCATTGTTTTCACGGCGTTAACCGGTGAAAAGCTGTCAGTGGTGATTCGAGGATTGAAATTTATGGCCGTGGCTGAAAAGGGAGGCGCAGGGGAGGCCACTTATACCGGCTTATCTTCCATTCCACGAACATAACCCTTTTCAAATACTTGAACTTCATTCACATTCAAAAATACTCCAGTGGGAGGTAATACACCTTTCACTGAAATCCCTAAATTCGACTACACACAGATCGACACACTTAACTTTGCAATCGATGACATTGTCATTTAAAAATAAAGCCCTGAACTTAAGCTTTATTTGGTGAAGAAATATTATTTAAGAAGTGTTTTACCAATCCCATTGACCGATTTTCCATAAAATTTTGATAAAAAGTTTTTTTTTTACAAAAAAAGTGTTTTTTTCAATTTATAAATTGTAACTTTTTTGATAATTCATGTAGAGATTACTTTCCTCAAATTCAGTTAATTATTATTTAATACACCGAATCGCTTTAGAATGCATTTCAAATACAGATTTCATTTCACACACTTCAATATCTTTTAGAGACGACCGTAAATTGAAAAAGAGACGAAGTAAATTGGGTATTGAATTATGAGACACTCCTATTATGTTATTGTGTTTGATTCCAAGTTGTATGAGTAAAGAAAATGCAGTGACCGAAAAACATTTTAAAGAAACTTCATAAATATCCTTCATCTCATGTGTTTTGCAACTTTTAAATTCTTTTCTCCAGTAACAGAAAAAGGCACATTTGTGCTCAAGAACAAAAAGTAAAAAATTATTTATATTAAAATGAAAATTTCACAAAAAAATCAATACAGTGATATTAAATAATATTAATCACATATTTTTAGAATATTCAAAATGTAAATAAAAAAACACACGTTGTTTAAATCCACTTTATTATTGTATAAGTCAACTAGTTTCGATTCTGCTGAATCTTCATCGGGACTTAAAAATACACTGATACGGGACTTCAAAATACACAGTGTATTTTTAAGTCTCAATGAAGATTCAGCAGAATTGAAACTAGTTGACTTGTACAAAATAAAGTGGATTTAAACAACGTGTTTTTTTTTATTTAATTAATCATGTCAATCCACAAAGTGTTTGCTTATTCTGATAATTTAAATAAATAAAATCGTTTTTGATGCAATCGTGACTCGATTCCAGAAACTTCCGCTGGCCTGACGTGTTATTTCTTGTATATCTTCAATTTATTTATTCGCTACTAGCTGAGACACCACTCCACAGCATCAGTGGTGATTTTTTTTGGTTTGAAGTCTTTGCTTACAAAATAAAGGCTTTTGCGGATAAAGAGGAAACCAATGGTAATATTTCGAAAAACATAATATTATGTAGAGGAGAAATTTGGTAGGTTCAAAAATTAGTGCAAGCAGAAAATCCTGAGTCAATTCCGGTCACTTTAATAACCTTTTTTAATTCGGGTAACATCATTATCAATATTGTATCGAAATTAACAATAAATGAAAATGAAATGACAACTTTGTATGAGACCACAGACTTTATTTTTATTTTTATAACGGATTGGTTTTGCTTAGCCTAAGCATTATCAGAGTACCAAATAAACTATTAAATTACATTTTTAACTGTTTATTTTGTACCCTGATGATGCTTAGGCTAAGCGAAACCGGTCAGTCATAAAAATTAAAATAAAATCTGTGGTCTTTTACAAAGTTATTATTTGATTTTCAGTAAATAAGTCAAACCACAAAGTGATTGTTTTCTACGAAAATATCAAATAGTTTCATTTGTGAGTACGTACGACTGTACGAGTGTGATTTTTTTAAATTTGGAACTGATGTTAGTTGAAATTATTAAATCCCTCCCTACTTAAATTAGTACCTACCTACCGATAATGTATTTTAGCAAACATCAATCTATGTTCGAAATGGAACAAATACGTTTTCTGGGAATGTCAACTTACACAGGGATTTTTCACGGGTAAAACAACTTGTTTTAAAATGATTCAACTTAATTTTCCAACACGAACTTTTTTTTACCGTATACGGTATCAAGTTCTACTGCGCAAATATTTGTTTACGTGTTGAGGACTTTTAAACTGTGAATGTACCTACTAATACTTCTTTGTGTTTTCTTTTTGTTCCAGTCACGGAAAAGGAGATTCGACAATGGTGAGTACAAAAAAAGCCTAAATTATGAGTTCATAATTTTTATAGAAAATGTCCGTGAGTTTTCACTGGGCGTAAATACATTAATCTTGAAAACTCTCGGAGGCACAAACCCGTCGGTTAGTTTATTTTACCTAAGTGATTTATTTATCGTAGTAATTAAATTTTCTCTTTTAAGTTTGTAATACTTACAACGCGAGAATCACACTGGAATAATTCATTCGTCAATCTTTCTAAAATATTTTCACAAAATATATATTTATTTTTTGCAAAACTGGTTTTAGTTTGCTACGGGAAAACTCAGATTGATACCTTTTATAGTATAGAATATATTATGGAGTATAATGATTTAATTGATTGCATGTACTATCAAACAATGTGTATAGTATTTATTAATTTTAAAATGATAGGATATATTTTTATGACGAAAATGTAAAAAACCCCTGGTAATTGGTTTGTTTAATATGTTATAATGGGATGTTTTCACAAATGAGGGATACTGTTAAAAACGTGTGGAATATTTTACAATATATCTTACAGGATTATTACGCTTAGCCGTCTTCTGCCATGTTCGATGGAAAAATTGGTCATACATACAAAAGTTTAAAATTTTCTTATGATAACAATCCTTCACGATTTACTCACTATGTTCCTTTTGATGTGTGTGTGTGTTGTGACTAAAACAGTAACTAACGTCCTTGATGTGTGTCAAAACTAAACGGCCAGCAGCTCAGATAAACTCAAAGCCGCTACCACAGATGGCGTAAGTCGAAAATGATTTTTTTATCATGAATTAATTTTATTTGTATATACGCGATGAATTACTTAATTAATACTATTATGAATTAAGTTAAGTTAAGTTCTACAAATTAAGCAAAAACACTATAAATACTAATTCAAAGATATCTGTAATATAGTGAAACTTGTCCGGCCAAACTTAAACAAGTCGGAAGAACATAGGCGTCAGATGAGAAAGCTGCGTTAGTTCTACCGGTATTTTAATCTAAGATGCTCTGAAGAACTAGCGTCATCGATCTCTTCGCTACCGGTGTGCAACCAGGAGATTTGTCAAACATCTGTATACGATTGACATTCCCCGCAAGGGAACGGGTTATTCTACTCCACAACTTGGCTGAGGAACGTTTGTCAGCTTTCGTGTTTCTTCCTTCCTTTCCTTGAGGTATAAACTTTCCATACATTTTGGGAATTCCACGAAGATATTTTTTTTATTACGTTTCATTATATATACCATCTTTGAAAATAAAATAAAGCGTTTTTAAGAGAGAGAAAAAATCCCTAGTGACATATTATGCACTTTGTAAAAATCATTAAAACCCTCGTTCGAGAGAACCCAAGTTTTAAAATATTTATTTTTCTCTAAGGGCTGCGTACTGTGAAAATAGTTGGCCAAAGTGTTTGATACCCGAGAGGGAGATTGTTTGCTTTAATGTCTGAGGCGACCGTTCGTCCCGTATTTCCGGACGATTTCGTATTTGAGGGTGACCCTTAAAATCATAATATTGACCCGCAATTCGATTGTCCCGTAAAGCCTGAATGTTAAAAATCTCAACCCTAAATCATCTTCAGATCAAATCGGTTACCTTTTCTCAACTATCCAATAAATATATATTTTTTTTTATGAATATCGCACAATAGTCCCAACGGTTCTAAGCCAGTAGACTTATGGCATCCCCATTGGGATATTTTGTGAGACTGCAGGGAGGGAGAAAGGAAAGGAGATAGGGAAGTGGAAGGTTGGGAAGTACCTGGCTATTCAGATCTGATCACAAAATAAGACTTAAGTCATAACAAGCAACATTTCTATTCTGAATGCTTGTCTTACACCAGGGCGATACTGGAAGTATCTACTACTCTGGGACGTGCTGGTAAAATACTTTTTTATATTAATTGAATCTAAAATAACACAAGTTAATTACATAAATGTGTAAAATAAATTAAGCCTTGACCTCTGGAATCGTAGTCAATGATCTTAACCGCTCGACCACGGAAGTTGCCTTAGTTCTTGGGCCCGGTCATAAATTCGTAAAAAGTTTTATTTTTAGGAAATTGTTTTAGTAACCTTTTTTAACATGAACACCATACAAGAGATTTTAAGGTTTCCCTCGGGCTAACCCCATCTTTGGGGATGCTGAGTGAACGTACAAATATGCGAGCTCCAAGGGCTTTGAGGAAAAGTATAGAACGCCTGAAAGCGTAGTATTTGCCTGGGAAGCCTACGAAGCGCCAGAACGGCTATATCGTAAAGGGGGCCGTTGCACCAAGACGTTCTTGTACATGAATAATAACTTTATTACAAATAATTTTAATGTATTTATGTTCTTTGCTGATCACTGGTTTTTTCGTATGTAACAATCCTTTTCTTTCTCCCTTTTTTCTATAATTAACAATAAATAATTTATTTTGTGAGTACGTACGGACGTACAAGTAAGAAGTTTTCAAATTTGGAACTGATGTTAATTGAATTTTTCAATTTCTAAATACACTCTTTTCAAACCCCTACCTATGTAATGAAGTACCTACTTATAATGTTTTTTAACAGACATCATTACATCTTTAAAATTGGTGGATTAAATAATTAAATTATTTCTAATTTTGTAACTGTTAATTCATGGTGGAATTCCATTTTAATGATTTAACAAAAACAAATTTATAACTTAATTCCACTTTTTTATATTTTTTGACTAGACCGGTTTCAGCCTATAACGGTCATCTTCAGACTAGTACAGGTTGTTCTTATTGTATGGCTTATATACTATTTTTGGATAATAATTAAATATAAAATATTTTTCAAGTCACGTTAAATCCCGTGGTTTTTTACGGGTAACAAGTAACAATTGATAATAATAATAACAGGATCATTCGTTTTTGTTTAATATGTGTGATATTTTAAATAGATCTATGAATATTTTACGTGATATGACTAATTACTGCTAAAATTGATCCATTTTACGAATGCATTATTTCATTTGTAAAGAGAAAAAATGCTTTCAAATATAACAAGGAGTAAAAATAAATTAGATGAATTTTCTTATTTGAATCCACGGGGAACAAGGAAAATTAAAATGAGGTAATATTTAAGACAAATTATCTTAAGTAGTCCATACATTATTAAATGTATGGTTAGTACCTATTCATAAAATTAATAGGTAATTACTTCGAAATTCAGAATACGGATTATAATTAGAAATAATTGGTTTTAACGAAACTGAAATTATTACGCATTGTTTAGGGGTGGGTAATGGTAACAAAACACAAAAACATAAGTCAACTGCAAGTGGCCGTATCACAGTTTGATAATGCCGTGACGAATTCAGAAACGGTTATCACGTGAAAATCAATGATATAAGTTTATAAACAACGAACTTAACTCATGATGTTTTGAAACTAAGCTTAATTTTAATTATTATTAGTATTATTCAACACTATAAATTATCGTGTTACTTTATTTAGTATGTTTGTATTTTTTCCTTCTATGTATTATATGGGACTTATGGGGTTGCACAACTCTCCCAGAGATCTGGAATAAATAGATTTTTTTAAATAAATAACAATGGCAGATAAAAACTATATGAAAAAAATATTTATAATCTAACAATAGGAATACATAGCTCTATAAGCTAACCATCAATTAGCATAGCATGAATGGGTCCCAGTCTAGAGGTTTGCAAGACCCAGGAGTCCGCCATCGCGTCGCCACAGTTTTCTCGCAATGTTCTTTCTTGTCAAATATTCCATTATTCTGACGCAGCTCGCCTGAATGGCTGGAATCGCTTGGTCGTACAATGTGGACCTGAGATGACGCGGAGCACAACGTTGCCTTTTTGCAAGGGATTGAATTTTAAATGAGTAAAACTGACATAAGACATCGACGTTCCCATTAAGCCCGGATTAGCTGTCTCTTTTCGTATCGTACTTTTCTTTGAGCGATTATTTTAGCAGTCTCTCTAACAGCGTACAAGGAAAAAATATACCCTCTCCTTCTCAGACTTGGGCTGAGGAGTTTAAAACTTTCGTCACATTTGAGAACGTCACAATACATCGGTTAGATCTTTATTCTTATGACGTTGTGATCAGCCGTAAAGCATCAAGATCATGCTGTTATGGTTGTCAACTGATCATAATTTGAATCGGAATATAGGATAGCGGAAGGCCTGAACAGAAAAACTTCAACTCTTTGTAATTTTTTTAATGTTTATACTTTTTTTGTATTGAACCATATTAAGTTTCCTCCCCCTTTCTGAGCCAACGTTTCAGATAGACTTGCAGCGGTCGTCACATCTGCTACGATGAAGGACACTGCAAGGCTATCCGAAATGTTAGCTAAAAATTAGGGGGAAGAGTAACACATAATGCCTCAATAATCAAACAACATTTCTAAGTTATTATTTAGATAACGTTGTGAAAAAATATTCCAACACCTCATAATAGAAGAATTGTAAATATATTCTTTCCTCAGTCCATATTAAAACGTCCAATATACGAGTAGGACCTTTTTAACTATCCATAGTTTAAGTGTATATTACGTAGTTGATTTATATATATATATATAATATGCAAGTCAATGATTTCTATTCTGTTATTGGCTGCGATACAACGTGAACCAAATACTCCTAAATATACAAATAGGAATGTTATGCGAATGCAGAGTTCGCCCAGAAGCTTATAATGCGTTCTGTCTACGAGAACAGCACGTGCATTTCCTTGCAACTTCTGACTTTACAGTTTGAATACAAAAGCAATATTGCCAGAGATGTACGACTTTGAAGTCTTACATTCAACACAGTTTCCTCCAAACTACCTGTTTCAAGGAAATACCTACTCTTCAAACGTACTCTACGTAAGGTCATGTGGATTCTGTGTTCTTAAATTACGAACATCAAATCACAGAAAATCGGTATATCTCTTGCATCACATAATATATTAATAACTTTCATTAAATGTCTTCCATTAATTAAAGAATTTACCAAAGTTTCATTTTATTACGTAGTACTCTTTTACATAACATGACGATTTCAATATTCTGTATTCGTTTTAATATCATTCATCAGGTGTTTCTAAACATCTAACAGTGAGTGAGCTTACTCTGCAGCAGTGGGCGTGTTCTTCAATATAGACTCTCGGCTGTTCGGTCGAGCAATCGAACCACCGTTCTTAAAGATTGTTAGTTTCATAGTTTGCGTGCTTACCACCAGTTCAAACTTTTCCCAAGCTCTAAACTTAACTCCAAAGCCGAGAGCTAATATTCTTAGATTGAAGCAAGCTTGAGGTTTACCGGGCAACACTGATTCCAAGAGATGGTGAGTTGTCAAAACTGTGTTAAGTAATAGTGATATAATTAGACATTTTACTCTTTGCAGGCATAAAGGTTTCCTGAAGGACTGCCCCAATGGACTACTCACAGAACAGGTAATTGTTTCATGACCTACTTCATAATAGTATTACAATGTGCACTCGCCAGAGTAATTACAACGCTAAGTGCTTTACTGCAGCTTTCCACTCGTACAGGGTATATAGTAAACATACTGTAGCAGAGTTATAATCTTGGAGTAAGAATATATATGGAGAGAGAGAGAGAGCTAAATATTTTTACCCAACTTATACAAATTTATGATAAATCACTTTCTCCGGGTTTTTGTAAGTTGTCACATAATATTGCTCCACTTTTTATGTATGTAAGCATGTGTTCCGTTTCCCGCGTCTTCGGCGACTCCGCCCACTACGTTTTGTTATGCGACATAACTCAACGGTTTTTGAGGTTATATCCTATATTTTTGTTGAAAACAATACTATGAAAAAGTGGTCATACAAATAAACAAAACATTATGTCGAAATGTGCCATGAATGCATGAAAAAAATGTTGTGTCCATGAAAACCCTAGCCACGCCCGAGTCAGGAAAAAATCAACACTGCTTTGCAAAGCTATCCCTTCTGGTATATTATTGCTCTGAGGTTATAATAGAGCCTAAATAGTTCTTCTCGTTGAAACACAAATGGATATTTTCACAATCTGTAAGCATCGGTTCTGACACGTTTTCCAGTTTATCATATCAACAACTTGAGACTCTATCAAGAAAAAAAACCCTCTTAGTCCCCTCTCTACCTTCTATAGCCGTGTCACTTTTTTCAACTTATCCCTACTTTTCTATTAGGCACACACTTGAAAGAACCTCTCGTGTGAGAAATGAAATAAACAACTTGAATGGCCTAACAACCCTTTGTTAAATAGCTTTTGTAGATTTTTTTGGGAAAACGCCTGTAACGTTTCTTATAAGAAAATAAAAATCAACACGCTTCAGAGATCTCTCTCGGGTCGCGTTGGCATGAATGGCAGATAGGCCAAGGACAAAAAAAAATACATTAAAAATCTTTTTGTTAGGGCGAGAAATACTCGTAAGATGGCTCTGATAAATAAAATGTACAATTTTATATTATTTTTATCAGGTGAGTGGGTTTTATTTTAAAACAAAGTTTAGTAGCGGCTGTTAAGCACACTGAAATAATTAAAATTTTCAATGGCAAATAGATTTCATAAAATTGTAATCAGAAGCTTGAAAGCCCTCGTACCGAGTTCATTGTGAAATGTTCAGCGGTGGTTTCCGTTCGACGTTTCCTGGCATTTCCATTTATTCCTTCCGCTTCCATTCAATTGTGAACTCCCTTAGGGACTGTCAGGCATTAAAATTATTTTTTTGCCTGAGACAATTAGTTAAATTAAATTTAGTACTTAGATAGAATAGTACTATGCTAAAAAAAAACAAATCTTCTTTGAACATTTCATCTTAGAATCCCTACCTATTATAGCGCTATCTGCTGATCCTCTGTTGGTTCTAAAATGTGGTTTTCTTGCTCATCACATATAAAGACCAGACATTATCCGACCTTATGATTTATTATGAATTCTATCATATATTATGGAGGTATATGATAAATCCTTTTTACATTATGTCTGCATATTGTTTTAGTCGCATGTTGATGAACATTTTGCCACTGGTTTTGTGATGTTTGGCGATGTGCAACTAAATCCGCCTGCAAGCCTAGCGTCAATGAGCAATGTGGATTTTAGCAATAAATATATCCAGTGCACTACCATTAATGTCATCTGAAAAAATAATAATCTCCTTCTTCAAATCATGATGTGTCACTTTTGTTTTGAAATATGTAGACAATCAAATGTTAACAATTTTAACTAATACGTGTTTATTTTGCAGGGTTTCATAAAGATCTACAAGCAATTCTTTCCGCAAGGCGACCCTAGCAAATTCGCTTCTCTCGTATTTAGAGTTTTTGATGAAAACAATGTAAGTAAATTATTATTATTAATTTGTTTTATCTGTTTGTCACTATACTTGCAACAAATGTCTTTGTTGGGATATTATAAAATGATAATAAAATATTCGAGCGACTGATAATGAGACCTAGTAATTGTGCACTTTAGATGCTCCATGCCAGATGCCTGGACGTAGTTATGCAGAAAGCGTCCAACCCACAAATGGCCAAAATCGAGTTTAACATGTTTTCCTATAGATGAACACAAGATTTATATCTGCTGAAAACATCCAAGCTTCAAATGCAATAGATCTTTGGTAATCTATTTTTTTTTAACGCACTTGGCAGATATTTGACTTAAATTGAAGTTTAAAAACGTTCAAATGTCGGGTAACTTATGAAACACTTTTTTTAAATAAATGCATTGATAGATTATAAATTATGTATTTACTCGTATAATAATGCTCATAAAAAAAGAAACACTGATATTCACTTTACAAATGCCGATTACGCATATTAATGCTTTTGTATCGTCATATTTTTAAACGCCCTTTTCTCGGTTTCATCTTTTGGGGGTTGGATGCTTTCTGCATAACTACGTCCAAGTTACTAATCTTGCAGAGCAGAATTCTACTGCGAAATATGTTCGTCGTAAAATGCTGACTGAAACTCGATTTCTCGGGGTATTTTTCGTAACAGAAACTATACATTTCAGCGGACCGAGACGCATAGTGGCCTCCGTGTTTAACTAGATTACAGTAAATTATGGGACCCGGCG
>JAGWCC010000161.1:600000-776602 GCA_022651775.1 Drusus annulatus | reverse complement strand
AATTATTATTAAATCTGAAAAAAATTTTGTTCTATGCAAGTGTTTATTAAGCTATTTATTTCTCTCCTTTTTATAATATTGATGTTAATTTTTTCCATATAATTGTTAATAATTATTTTAAGTTCATTTGTTGGGATATTAGTAAACAGGCTTACAACATCAAATGAAACTAAAGTGGCATTCTTTGGTATTTTTAGGTCTTTAATGAGGTCGATAAGTTGTAGTGAATTTATGATGCCATATTTTGGTTTAAAATTAAGAGTATTTTTTATTAATCTATTTCCATATTTCGCTAATTTGTATGCAGGTGCTGTATTATATGATACTACTGGTCTTACGGGTATATCTGTTTTGTGTACTTTGGGTTGTCCGTATAGGCGTGGACATTGTGGGTTCATTACTGAAAGGTTGTGTTTTTGGTATTTATCTTTAATAAGTGTATGACAAGAATTTAGGATTGCGTTTACGTCTGCTGTGCACGCATTAAAGAACATTTCACCAATTGGGTTAACGATAAAGGTGAACTTTCGAACGTTGCATTGCACCTACTAGATAACAAACACTCGTTTGACAAAGACAGAGATGTGAAAGTCCTACACACGTGCGTGAAAGGACAAAAATTAGACAGACTAGAATCAATGGAAATAACCCGTCTAACTAATAAAGTTGACCCACAATTTGTCATGAATAAACAACTAGAATCATTTGTAAAGTCACCGCTATTATACCCATTATAATTTTATCATCCGATCCAATGTAATAATGTATATTCCTAACTAAAAACATATCATAATGTAAATGCACTTAAAAAATCCCAAACAATCAATAGGTAATAACAATAAATGTAAAAGTCATTACCAAAGTGCATAGCACTCAAAAATTCCTTGATACCGAGAAATTATAATAATAGAAGTAATCTACTCTAACAGTGCATAATGAATAGAATCATAAAACTAATATACCATAATGCTGGGAGTAACCCAATAATTAGAAAATTATGTTGTACATCTGGACATCACAATTGAGATGGGAAAACCTAAAGTAAACTCATTAACAATCAGTATTCACCAACCTTTCATTATATAAATACATTGTCAATTCATATTTATAGAAATGCAACTGTAACCCATCTTAAATATCAAATAAAATAAATAAATATTCCAGATAGATATATAAAATAGTAATACCAATAAATTAAAAGTAACTTTTACCCTGTAACTATTAAAATCATGCAACAATACTGATGAATATAATTAAAGTAAAATCATTGTTTACCACCCCTAACATCCCCAAAAATAGTATATAAGCCGTAGGTTAACAAACATTTGTACTAGTCTGAAGATGGCCGTCATAGGCTGAAACCGGTCCAGTCAAAATAATAAAAGTGGAATAAAGTTACAAATTTGTTTTATTAAATCATTAAAATGGAATTCCACCACGAATTAACAGTTTCAAAATTAGAAATAATAACAAAGTAATGTTTAGTTTTTACAATACAGCAGAGAAAAATACGCAGTAGATGTGTAAAATTAGTAATAGTTAAAAACATTATTAAATAATGTTAACACAAGAGAAAACGAATTATAAAAACAAAATAAACGACTGTTAAAGTAGTTATTTTTTATTTTTTAAAGAAAGACCATCATTCCTGAGTTACCAGATTAAAAAAAAAATTGATCTCCTACTACCATCATAATAAGTGGAAAATTTTGCTTGTGCAATGATGGGGGACTTCGGAGGGCTAGCAGAGGAATTGAACCCACGACGCTTAGGTGGAAACTCGACGCATTTATCAACTAGGCTACTAACCATGTTTGGTGTAATATTTCAATTTAAGCTAAAAACAGTGGTATATTTATTTATCTTTTTCAATATTTTTTAAAGAAAAGTATTAAATATACAGATTTAAAAATATACCAAATATTAAGACCTCCCAAACCAGGAACATGCCCGTATCATGGTGGTCTGCATTCTAAATAATTATAAAATGAAACACAGCACTGCTCAATAACACGATCAAATACAATAATAATAATAATAAACCACATTTTTTCTATTATTAGAATTAACTTAAAACATTGTTTATTTTAATTATTAAAATAACATCAATAATCTTCAACGTCAATATGAGAGCAGTCGATGCAGAAAAAAGAACTGATCAAAACTGCATATTTGACTCATTTTTGACCGAAGTGTCGCTGCCCTTTTGCCTTTCCAGTGGTGATATATTTAAGGAAATTGTTTGACAAAGGGTTATCCGAGTGTGACTGTACTCAGCGATGTCAGCTATGACAGTGTGTCTACGTACACAATGCACGCTACACAGGGAATGATGTATCTTGTCCCTACATGTGTAGAACAGAGTACCTGCGAAACTCCGCTAAGTGAGTTGCCTTGTCTGACACTAATTGGCGCAAACACCTTCAGTAGCCGACGGCTTGTCAGGCAGACCCGCTCTGCGCTTCGGTGCTGCCCCCCGAGCCGGGAATTGAACCCCCGAGTGGCAAATGTTTGCCCTTAGCGCTGCTCGCAATTGAAGGGTTGAGATAAAAATCGGATCCAGCTTGAAGATTTCTTTTTGTCACTGTTTGTATCACCTGAAGTTTTTCGTAGAATACATTATTCGTTAGCGTCGAGCAGTGCCGGATTTATCCCAGCTTTGATCTAAAAGCCACCCTTCTAGAATTAACTATGAGTATGTGGCGATGGAACCTACTCTTATTGCATGAGAGGAGAAGTACAAAACAGTTGTGATTAATTTTACGTCGATATTCGCAAAGAATACAGAGGTAGCGGGTTCAAATCCAAGCGTGCGCAAATCTATTTTATTCAATTAATGTGTCATTTCGCATTTAATAAAGTACATTTTCTTGATTGATCGGATACTCTCAGAATCCTGGTGAAAGTCCACCATTCAGAATTGAAACGTTGCATTAAAATGGCTTTAGTCGTGTTTGGTGACAAGATCTGAATAGCCAAGTACTTTCTAACCTCCCTCTTCTCCATTTCCTTCCCTCACTCGTAAGCCTCATAAAATACCCCAATTTGGAATTCCATAGTCCCACTGGCTCCAGATGTTTGAAAGCAGTCAGTACTTTCAGACAGTGTAGTCAGGATTGTTGATTTTTTCCTGACTCAGGCGTGACTCGGGTTTTCGTGGACACACTTTTTTACATCCATTCATGGCACATGTAGACATAATGTTTAGTTTGTTTTTATAACCACTTTTTCACAGTATTGTTGTCAACAAAAATATGGAATATAACCACAAAAACCGTTGAGTTATGTCGCATAACAAAACATAGTGGGCGGAGACGCGGAAGACCGAAAACATGCTTACATACCTAAAAGTTGTGCGACATTATGTGACAACTTGTCTCGTCTCTTTCTCTCTCACGGTTTACCCGGAGATTGGTTTATCGTAAATTTGTATAGGTTAGGTAAAAACATTTAGCTCTCTCCCCATATATATTCTTACTCCAAGGGTAAGACAGTAACTCTATGACAGAGTAGAAAGATCTTTCTTTTAGGGCCTATTTTTAATAGGAAAAAAAAAATATATATTATATTTTTTAATGTTGATAATAAATCAAAACAAATTATGGATAATTGTTAGGTAAGGTTTAGGTTGGGTTAGGCAATTCATTTCTGAATGGGATATACTCTCAGTATGTCATAATACTTGTGGGCAATCGACTGAATCTAAGCTACCGCAAGGCACGGCGTTTGCGAAGTTTGAGAAGCCCATGTCACACGAGCTAGTTGGCACGGCTAATCGCTTCATATTAGCACTAACCGTGCAACAGCATCAAGCCGCTTGGGATTGCGGCCGGGCTCGTGTTATACGGGCCCCGCTGAGTGTTGCGGAACTGTGCTCCGTGTGAACCGGGCTCGACTGTGACTTCAATTGCCCAATAGTATGACGAATCGACTTGTCTAACTTCACTAACTTTCTCTTTGTTTCTGATTAAACGGTCCATCAAAGGAATTTGGGGCACTTTTGCTAACTCGACTGCCTTTTTTTATTTTTACTTTTAATCTAAAGATATTTATATTTAGTTGTTTATGTGCACAACGCACAAATGTTCCAACTGCCCGAAGTCAGCGTTTATGGCATCCCTAAATGCAGTGGCGGCTCGTGACTTTTAAGTGTGTTATAGTGCAGATATTGAAAAATTCGACGTTTTTGATAGATGTAGGCGAAAATGATTTTTATTTATTAAAACAAACAAAAAATTGTACGAAGGTTTTCAGGATTTTTCAGTTTTGTTGGTGCACTGCACGGTTTTCTGAAAAATCTTCATACAAAAAATTGAAATAAAATATATGGATATATATAAATGATTGATTTTAAGCAATGCAATGGCTGAATAGCTAGCTACTAATATATATATATATATATATATAATATATTCTATATATATATATATATATATATATATTCTATATATATATATATATATATATATATATATATATATATTTATATATATATATATATATATATATATATATATATATAGATATATATATATATATATATATATATATATATATATATATATATATATATATATATATATATATATATATATATATATATATATATATATATATATATATATATATTCTATATATATATATAATATATATATATATATATATATAAAATATATATAAATATATATATATTCGGCTACATCAACATCAATTAAGACGTTTTTTTCAATCTTGGCAATCTAGCACATTAAAAAGTCACAAACCGCCACTGCCTAAATGGGGTATATTGTGAGGCTGCGGGGAGTGGGGAGAAGGGAACGAAAGAGATAGGGAGGAGGAAGGTTAAGAAGTAGCTAGCTATTCAGCCATTGCATTGCTTAAAATCAACGAAGATAAAAGCAAATTGGATCCAGTGAACACCAGACCAACAACGTTAGGCCCAGAAACTCAATACAACAACGGCACAACATCATTATTCTTACGCAGCAATTAAGATTTTTAACGAACAAAGACATAATAGATGTATGTAATAGACTAAGAAAAAAATACTCTTCACACCAAAATAACTTTGATGTTCAAATTGATTTGATATCAATTTTCGATCATTAAAATTTATTGGCAGCACCCAAAAATACTCACTTTTTGACTTTCTAATAAAAGCGAAACTACAAATTATTTATCTGTTAATTTAATACGGGTATTTAGAAAAATGTCTAAGGTTTTCAGTGAATACAATCTTCTTTTTTTATCTTTTAAATTTTTTTATGAAATGCATACTGGAACTTTAGGTAAAACGTTCAAAAATATTTCTGCTGGTTTTCAAACTGCATTTTTTACTGACATTTTAGTATGTTTTTTTCTAGAATTTAAAGGGTTACAGTTTAAAAATGTATTCCCTGGAAACCTTAGACATTTTTCTAACTACTCATAGAAAATTTGGAGAAAAATCATTTGTCGAATTGCTTGTATTAGAATGCTAGAAAGTGACGCTTAGCTTCATTCTTGAGTGCTGATTTTTTTAGCTGAATTTCTCAACTCGGGAGGTTATTATCACTAACTAGAAATTACAAGGATGACATTGGATATGAATTGTATTGAAATATTACCTACTGTTAGTATTAAATAAAAAAATGTTTATTATTTGCAATAAATTCAATAAATAAAAAATAAAAATAAATCTCTAAATGTGATCGCATAGAACTTGCTCTTGATTCATGTAACATATAAATTTACTTCTAGGCAATTTAGCCTAGAATCCAGACAATATGCAAATCTTACAATACTTCCTTTTAATATGATGCAAAACTTTATTCATAGCCCATTCCTCTTGGAATACTATGGCTTATACGTATTTGAAAACTTTAGTCTTCAACGCTACGATTTGATCAAGTAACCGCACGATAGCACATATATTATGTTCTAGCACAGCACAGCATGACAAGAGGAAAGGTGCTGTTAAAAAAAATATATACATAAATGAAATATCAAAAACAGTACATTTTAATAATTGCTCTTTAACCTCTAGAGTGCGGCGGAGCCTATAGGCACCGGGCATTCATCATTATCGATTCAGAAGTTTTTATCCTTTAAAACTTGTTGTTCGCATATTTAATGAGAAATAATCAACGGCATTCGTGGTTGGGTGGTTAGGACACTAGACTACGAATCCAGAAGTCGTGGGTTCAAATCCCGGTGTGCGCATAGAATGTTATTTAATTAAAATGTGTTATTTCACATTTTATTTATATTAAATAATATAAAGTACATTTACGGCACGTTCCAGGGTGGTAGATACTCCAAGTATCGCCCTGGCGAAAGACCATCATTCAGAATCAAAACGTTGCTTGAAGTGACTTAAACCCTTAAGCCGTGTTTGGCGACCAGATCTGAATAGCTAGGTACTTCTCAACTTTCATCTTCCTAATCTCCTTCCTCTTACCACTACCTTCAGCCTCACAACATACTCATCCCCAATTGGGGATGCCATAGTCCCACTGGCTCCAGATGGTTGGGAGCGGTGGGGACACTTGCGCAGTATTCACAAAAAAAAAATCTAAAACAATCATTTCAATTCTTTATAAAATAAAATTTAGGTAAAACGTTCCAAAACGCCTTCGCTAGTTTTCAAAGTGCACCTTTTATTGACATTTCAGTGTGTTTTTCATAAAATTGAAAAGATTACAGTTCAAAAATTATTCACTGAAAACCTCAGACATTTTCCTAGCTACTAAATTTACAGATAAATCATTGAATTATTAGTATTGCTTGTATTTGAGTGTTACAAAATGACGTTTAGCACTATTTTTGAGTGCTGAGGCTTAATTCTAAAGGGTGAGTGTCCTCTATTTGTGTTCATACATAAACAATATTCCGAGCGCCATTATTTTTATCACGCTGCATGTCCAGTTTGTCATTTTATTTGATTAATTGGTTTGCAGTTTTTCGTAATTGAACGTGTTGGTAATAAAACCAATCAATAGCTCTTACGCCAGACTATTGCCAACATTAAAAATGTTACATTTTCAATTTTCTCGCCAAGCGTTGTGAACCTAATATTAAATGTGATTTTATTTCATCGTTTTAAAATCTGTTTTTAGCACGATGACTTTTTTGAGATTAGTTATTTTATTAACTTTTAATTATTATCCAATTTTAATGCTTACTTATTCAACCCCTAAAAGGTCTTCCTACATTAATTTATAAATTTGGTTTAAATATTTTAAACTTTATTTGTGTAGTTACTATTCGGTTTTGTACGAGTTTAAACACATGCTAAACATAGGCTTATGACCGTGTTAAAAATGTGGATTTCTGGAAAGAATGCAATGCTGATGTAAGTGTAATGAACAAGATCAAGAAAGGAACGCGTAGATGGTTTGGGCATGTAGAGCGAATGGACGAAGAAGGGACTGTGAAAAGAATGTGTTATTCGAAAGTGAATGGAAGAAAAAGTCAGGGACGCCCGAGGAACACATGGCACGGTCAATTGAAAGGCAAAGCATTATGAACCTTAGTTCTTAATTAGCGCAAATAAAAAAATGCCCAAGAAGCGAAGCTGAATGAAATGCTTTTATCAACCCCAATGTATGGCAGTGAGGCATAGAACTGACAGAGGAAGGATGAAAGTAGACTGAATGCTGTGGAAATGAGATCCTTTAGGCGTATCTGGGTAAAACCATGTATGACCGTGTTAAAAATGTGAATATCCGGAAAGAATGCAAGGCTGATGTAAGCGTAATTAATAGGATTAATAAAGGGACGCTTTGATGGTTTGGGCATGTAGAGAGAAAGGAGTGTGAAAAGAATACTTATAAAATGCGAAAGTGAATGGAAGAAGAAGTGACGGACGCCCAAGGAAGACATGGTGCGATCAATTGAATTAGATACTTGAATAGGGCCATGTGAAGAGTTAGAATAACAGAACAGTATGTATGAGACGATGTATGAATGTGAATGAACCAAGGAGTGTGTGCCAAGACAGAGTTGTATGGCGGCTCGTCCTCTCTACCTACCCCTGCGGGGAAACGTGATGGTTTTTTAGTTAGTTAAGCTTATTGAAAAATATGGAACAAACAATAGGCATCTCGTTTTAATTTTTTACAATTCAAAGGATATTTATAAAATGTGCCATCACTAAATTATTTCATTTAACTTTTTAAATTTCTGATAGAAAAACCTGTGTGATTTTCACGGCGACCATGAACTCACCATTCGCGTGTTTTTGCTGTTATAGTCTGATTTTCTGCCCTATAGTCAAACTTTTTTTTAAAATTGACTGACCTAAAACAGATTTTCCATTTTCATATTTATGTTAAAACTCGGTTTTACTGTTTTTCATATTGAAGTGGTCAATTTTCTTTCTGAATGTTTTTATGTACAAGTTTATGTGCCAGTATATTGTTTTGCCTTTTTCTATTCTAATAAATCCTATTCAGTATTTGTTATATACACATCTGGTTCAAGAAATCTCAGCCAATTAGGCGAGGGTAATTGTCCGAAGAGGCAGGCAGTGCGGCTGGACCAGTGGCGGGCGGAGGGAGGGGGTGGGCAGGCGGAAGGATTAACGTCGTTATATTTCTTTTGCCGGTTCATCTCTGGAACTAAGCTACTTTGTAGGGATTATTTGAACAAAGCTCTTGTATCATCAGTGCTTCTCGAACTTGCTCCAAGATTTACAACCACGTGTTATAATAATTTGGTTTATCAAAGGTTTTATTTATTGCATGCATCATTAACACCCCCGTTCTAATTAAGGGTTCTAATGCCACCCCAATCGAGACTAAGATAAAGATTACTAAAATATTACGAATACACATCTCTCGAAGTATTATCAAAAACAAATTCCCGGTGTTTGAAAGAGAGAGTTCGAAAACAGCGTGCAATATAGTTGTGAATGATGAATACTTGGAGCAAGTGGATAAGTTTGTGTATTTAGGAAGTATGTTTACGAGAGACGGAAAGGCTGATAAGGATATTGAAAGAAGGGTGAATGCAGGAAACTCCATTAATGGAGGACTGAACGCTGTTGGCGCAAATAAGAAATTGTCCAAAAAAGCGAAGCTAGCAGTCCACAATGGAGTGCTTATACCAACCCTGATGTATGGCAGTGAGGCATGGAACTGGCAGAGGAAGGATGAAAGTAGACTGAATGCTGTGGAAATGAGATCCTTAAGACGAATGTGCGGTAAAACCATGTATGACCGTATTAAAAATGTGGATATCCGGAAATAATGCAAAGCTGATGTTAGCGTAATGAATAGGATCAAGAAAGGGACGCTTAGATGGTTTGGGCATGTAGAGCGAATGAACGAAAAAAGGAGTATGAAAAGAATATATGATGCGAAAGTGAATGGAAGAAGAAGTCGAGGACGCCCGAGAAAGACATGGCACGATCAAGTAAATCAAATACTTGAATCGGGTCATGTGAAGAGTCCGAATATATGGCGGTCCGTCTTCTCTGCCTACCCCTGCGGAGAAACGGCGTGATGGTTAGTTAGTTAGTTAGTTAAAATTCCCGTAGATTATGTCATGAAAATGCTCTAACAAGCAAGATCAGGTGAGGCAACCATATCACCCTCCCTCGGATCGTATGTTTGATTTTTAATTTCAGGTACGGAAAGGTTAATATGTTTAAAAACCTCACGTTAGGGAAAAAAATCGAAAGGGCTATTTATCTTATTTTTTTCTTAACTGCTTCCAACTGTCTGGAGGAAGTAAAATTTGGGCATGTTGTGAGGCTGAATGGAGTGGGAGGGGGGAAGAGGTGAAGAGGATTAGGAAATACCTGGTTATTCAGATCTGTTCACTTTTTATCTCTTCAAGTAGGTATTTCAATTTAATCATTTTACGTTAGTCTTACAAAACTTACGAATATCGTCATTTCAAGCAACTTTTTGATTCTAAAGATGGCCATTTACCAGGGCAATACTTGGAGTATCTACCACTCCGGTTGGCTAGTTTGGGTTAAATATATATTTTTTTTTTTTAAGAATTCATTGTATAAAGCATTTCGTATGCTGAAGGTCATTTATCCAGTCAAAGGCACATATGTGTCATTTTTACATTCTCTACCAAACTAGTTTTGTATAACTTGTGCAGTGTAACCCCCTGTTGAAGATTACAGTATTTATAAAAAAAACGGATGAACAGGGCTTGGTTAATAGCTGAAACACACCGGAAGTGGCGGCGGAAGCCTTCTGACCAAAACTGTAACGGAAATACGGTTCATGCCTCCCCAACCCCCCACCACCCCGCCCACTCCTCACACACTACACCACTGAACAAGTCCAAAGATGTTCTGGTCTCCACCTATTTGAATGACAACTAATGTCTCCAGTTTATACTATCATTAACTAATTTAAAATTTACAAAATATTATATTATAAATTGTTTTTTTTTTCTTTAACTTAACCATGTGATTATTGCAGTTTCTTTTGAATTTCATAATGGTTTTCACTTTTAATCTTTCCGGCAAGTACCTACCCATTAAAAAATTATTTATCCTACCTATCACTCATATCCAAACTAATGTTGAGTTAAGTTATCAAGACAATACATAATAATACTTTATTAAATTCCTTATACATGACGAGCTTTTTAATTTAATGCATATATAAGAATGGAAAAAAAAAAATTTTTTCAGGTAGTGGTGATGATCAGTTCAATGAAGAGAAACTCTTTCAAGAATCAATAGGATTTCACTTCTGAATCTCTCCTCACTGACATGAAATAAGTCGATATCGGAAGAGATTTTGTTCAGGAGCAAAATACTCCTCCCCACCGGCAGGAGTACCATATTTTGCTCCTGAACCAAATCTTCATCAACATCACACATATCATTACAAATTCATTACTATAGCTTCTGTTTTATTATTAAAATCATTACTATAGCTTCTAATTTATTATTAAAATCATTACTATAGCTTCTAATTTATTATTAAAATCATTACTATAGCTTCTAATTTATTATTAAAATCATTACCATAGCTTCTAATTTATTATTAAAATCATTACTATAGCTTCTAATTTATTATTAAAATCTTTACCATAGCTTCTAATTTATTATTAAAATCATTACTATAGCTTCTAATTTATGAGTTCCTTAATTGCCACATTTATGAAAGCTGTACCCTTATAAAATAATCTCTCTAAACTAAAATCCTTTATATCTACTCCAATAAAGTTACCAGTACAAATACTTATTGTAGTTATGTCTTCCATTGTAATTGCTTAAAATCTATTCCTATTGTTTCCTGTTAGTGATTATTTGTAAAGATTATTAATTGTAAAGATGTAACTTATTGTTCCCGGGTAAGAATGGCCCCTTTGAAACAGTCATCTTTCTAAAAATCTATTCCTTTAGATGCTACGTCTTTGTCGTTGTTTATCTCGCTTTAAATCATAGGGCACATGCGCATAGAGGTCGCGGGTTCAAACCCGGCGTGCGCAAATAACTTTTATTAAATCATATGTGTCATAACACATTTAATATATATATTTATATATATATAATATGCAGTACATTTTACACGTTCTAGAGTGGTAGATAAGTATTGGTCTGATGAAAGACCACCATTAGAATCTAAACGTTGCTTGAAATGGCTTCAGTCGTGTTTGGTTACCAGATCTGAATAGCTAGGTACTTCTCAACTTTCATCTTCCCCAATCCCTTCCTCTCTCCACTACCTTCAGTCTCACAATATACTCATCCTTAATCAGAAAATAAAGCTTACTGGAATTTTAGGTAAAGCGTTCTAAAACGCTTTCGCTAGTTTTCAAACTGAACCTTTTACTGACAGTTGTTTCAGTGTGTTTTTCATAGAATTGAAAAGATTACAGTTAAAAATATTATTCACTGAAAACCTAAGATGTTTTTTCCTAGCCACTAAATTTACAAATAAATCATTAAATTAGTAGTATTGCTTGTTTTCGAATGCTACAAAGTGACGTTTAGCTCTATTTTTGAGTGCTGAGGCTTAATTCTAAAGGGTAAGTGTCCTCTGTTTGTATTCATACAAAAACAATATTTCGAACGCCATTATTTTAATAATGCTTGCATGTCCAGTTTGTCAGGTAGGTGCTTCATAACCTTCCTCTTCCTCGTCTCCTTCCTCTCATATTTCTTCCTCACTACCTTCAGCCTCACAACATACCGCGATTGGGGATGCTATAGTCCCGCCGTTGAGACTCTTGTGCGGTATTCACTATACATTTTTTAAAGTACCCCTAATTTTATACGGTTGTTGATTGTTGATAAATAAAATGCATGAAGTATGATGTTCTACTAGTCTCTTCTTAATTCACAAACTCGAAACGACAATAATGAGAGACTGAAGATTTTTGCCAGTAAAGATATTCAGTAAAATCAGCTAAACTAACCCAAATAGAAATCGTAACTGTTTATTTGTCAGTCTTATATTATGCAGTTTATTTGTTATTACTATTAAAGTAAACTTCGGCAAATCAATTTGCAAAGAACTCTGTTTTGAAAATATTGATGTTTTCGTAGGGGTTGTTTACCCCCTACGCCCACTTCATCTGTCACACCCCCCAACTGGCAAAGCTATTTTCCTCTGAACAAAGAAGCCCCGACCACATTGTTTACATTCTAGTCTCTAGGTAATTTCATCAAACTACATAAATATTACGTGTTCATCCTGCATCCTGTCGGAGGCTTTATGAAGGCTGTGTGGGGTGCGAAGCAGTGGAGCAGCTAGCGATTAGCAATATGGGCTAGTGAAAACTGGGTCGTGCCGATAAAACTATTTCTCTAAGGGATTATTTTACCACTACTGTAGATTAGCGCTATTCGTTATATAAAGTATATTACCTGATTTAACCCCTCTAAGTAACGCTACCTGTCAAGTAAACATTTGTTTTTAAAGCCACGTTAATCATATGGTTAAAGTTGCTTGACGAGTATATGATACTTCCTAAGTTCACAACAATGCGAGAATTTGACGGTATGCATGGTCAAGTGGTAAGACTCTCGACTACAAATCCAGAGGAAGCGGGTTCAAACCCGGCCTGCGAAAATACATTTTATCTAATTAATGTGTGTTAGAACACATTTAATTTATATAAAATAATGCAAAGCATATTTGCAGCACGTTCCAGAATGGTAGATACTCAGAGAATCACCCTGGTGAACGACCACCATTCAGAATTGAAATGTTGCTTGAAATAGCTTTAGCCGTGTTTGGTGACCAGCTTTGAAAGCCAGATATTTCCCAACCTTCCTTCTCCTTTCCCCCCCCCCAATACCTTCAACCTCACTACATACCCCAATCGGGGATGCCATAGTCTCACTGGCTCTAGACGGATGGGAGCAGTTGGGTAAATTGAATATTGAATACCTGTGCGGTATTTAATATACAAAGATAAAAAAAGAGAATTCTGACGATAATGGTACTTGGTGTATCGACTAACTCACTCACACTGAAGATTTAGTCTGAAGATGCCCGTCATAAGGTGAAACCGGCCAGATCTTAAATAAAAAAAAATAGTGGAATAAAGTTAAAAATTTGGTATTATTCGATAAAAGTGTGTTACGGTGATGTCTGGGTATCCGTAGTAAACTCGATTTTTTTCTTACTTCTGGGAAAAATGAGAAACGAAAAACATTTTCAATTATCTAAATTCTTTCTTGAACAGATAATGAATTTCACTGGCCTGCCGTCAACGGTCTTATGCAAAGTGGCGACAGCAGTACTACAAATCGGCATTGATCACACTTCTAGATAATCTCTGTTCAGTGCTAACTAAGTAACCGTAACGTTGCGTCGCCGTCGTTTGCCCTCTGTCCTGGCCTTGGAGTAAGAATATACATGGAGAGGTACCATTGCGAAGCAGTGTAGTCAGTATTGTTGACTTTATACTGACTCGATAGAAAGAGACAAAGAGAGAAGGATGTCGGATAGCCTAATTAGTTACCAACCACATGGAATTCGGACATTTTACATAAACACATTAAATAAAACAATATCAATACACCATTAAAATGATTTATGAAGTCAAAATATCACACAAACACTAATAACAGAAGGTTTTCCTAAATATTAATGGAAGATTTTTGTTGATTTAATGTCGTTATATCATTAAAAATGTGAAAATTCTATAGTTCGGTCAAAAATATTTAAAACTGCTGAAATACCTCTGAAAAGTGATATTTTATAATCTTATTTTTGTCTTATTTGAATATTCACGCAAAGCACATATCACCATCATGTTTGATTTATTTGTAAAACCACTGCAAGTTTTTTAATCAACACAAATATAGGAAATAACCTCTAAATCCGTTGACGTAAGTTATACGACTCGATAATGTGAAGTTAGCGCTGACGGAGAACATTCTTACATACTTAGAAGTGTTGCAATATTATGTGAAGACTTTTCCTGTCTCTTTCTCTCTCATGCTACACGAAGTAAAAATCCGTAGAAAGTGATTTATTGCAAGTTTGTATAGGTTAAATAAAAATATTTAGCTCTCTCTCGATATACATGGCCTGTTCAAAAGAAAAGGTGAATTTTTAATTTTTGCGGGCTGTGTGCATTCGATTATCGATTTTTTCTTTGTTATGTTGGTACACATATGTTTATCATATGTTAGCATTATCAGCCATTATTAATCATGGATTTTATTCTTTGATCCATTTTTTTCAAAAGTAAAAAATCGAAGAACACACAAAAACGTGACTAACCTTTCCAGTTGTCAAAAACAAACCACTAATCCAAAATGGCTGATAATGCTAAAATATGATAAACATATGTGTGCCAACATAAGAAAAAAAATACGATAATCGAATGTACACAGCCCGCGAAAATTCAAAATTACCTTTTCTTTTGAAGAGGCCTATATTCTTACTACGGTTCGTAGTACGTGAATCAAACTGATTCAAATAGACAAACCGCTTTCGACATTTCCTTGCTATGAGGCGGAAGTGGACAAATTCCACAGATCGGAAGGAATTAAAGCAGGAAGACGGGGTCATGTCAGTCGGAATAATTGACAAAGTGCTGACCAATTTCCCAAGTTGGTGACGAAACCACTTCAACGATTCAATTTGTAATATTTTTTCTAGTAAAGTTTTTTAGTTCATTTAAAAATACCGCTTAGTAACTACTCTGCTTAGAGAATATTTGATTGTTTTTATACCTAGCTTAAAAATTTCTACTAAAAGTTTCTTTAATTTCTTACCTCCATGTTGTTTTTTCTTTTCTTTTTATTATTTTATTTTCTGTTTTTATATGTACCTATCATCTCAACACTTTCTTAAATTCATTGTTTTAGAATAACTACTTGTTACCCGTCCAAGGCTGATGTAAGCGTAATGAATAGGATCGAGAAAGGGACGCTTACATAGTTTGGGCATGTAGAGCGAATGATCAAAGACAGGAGTGTGAAAAGAATATATGGTGAAAAAGTGAATGGAAGAAGAAGTCGGGGACGCCCGAGGAAGACATGGCACGATCGAGTGAATCAAATACTTGAATCAAGCCATGTGAAGAGTCCGAATAACAGAAGATCATATTTGAGACGGTGTATGAATGAGAATGAAACAAGGAGTGTGTGCCAAGAAAGAGCTGTATTGCAATTCGTCCTCTCTGCCAACCTCTACGGGGAATGGCGTGATGGTTAGTTAGTTAGTTACCTATAAAAAATCACGGGATGTAATATTAATAATATTGGCTGATTTATATAGCGCCGTTTTCGTGACAGAAATATCACCTCAAGGGCGCTTTACAGCATAATTAACAATAATATCAAAACTAAGACTTAATATTAACTAATGCCTAATACTTTTAACTAGTGACTTGACTTGCCAAGAAAAAACGTGAGTTGCTTTAATCCACCTATTTCAAGTCTTCTTAAATACATTATAGGTGGGTACTTTATTAGGTAGGTAGGGATTTTAAAAGATTATTTTTAAATCTGATAATTTCAACTAACGTCAGTTCTAAATTTGCCAAGTTCACGCTCGTACTGCCCCCTACGTACTCACAAAGGAAATTGTCATATTGTAAAATATCTAATGTTTAAAGCATCTCGTATTATGAGCGTAAATAAATACTCAGTTTATGGTCGTAGGAAAGCTACTGGAAAATAATATTATGATTGTTAAATTTTGTATCGTAAGATGCGATAAAGCCGTTATTTTAAACAATATTTACTTTCATATGCACGAGTTCAAACTCATTAAACCGTACGCTTACGTGATAACCTATTTAGTGCCTAGCTCACGTATTTTTACAAACAATAACAATATTCATGAAACATTTAAAATCATAATCTTTCTAGGAATAACATATAATATTGACGCAAAACTTACTCAAAGTTCTCTGGCTGACGTGGAATGCAATTTTATGAAATGTTAGAAAGAGAAACAAGGAGGCGTGTGTCTAAAAAAATAAGGTTCTGACGACCTCGTGACCGAGCGGTGAAAATCAAATAAAGTTTATTTTTATGCTGTTTCATATATCATTTGAATAACACGATATATAGCACACTTTCAGCACGATCCGAAGTGGTAGATACTCTCAGTATCGCCCTGGTGAAAGACCACCAGTCAGAATCGAAACGTTGCTTAAAATTGCTTTAGCTTTTTTTGGTGACCAGATCTTTGTTTTTTTTTTTTTTTAAATTTATTATTGTACAAAGATATCAATCCAATTACAGTACAATGGAAAACAACAAAAATAGATTTTTTACATCTAAACATAAAAATTATAACATTTTTATATTAATAAGTCTTTTTCATCATTTTTATCTTAAAGTACTTCCCAACCTTCCTCTTAGTAATTCTCCCACCCTCCTTGCCCACTCTTTTCAACCCCACTACATATCCCAGTTATCTTTGGGGATGCTGTGCGAGGGGTCTTTTTGAAGAAAGGAAGGAGTGAGCCTTGGTCTTGAAGAGGCCCGTGTTGTAGAGGGGAGGCCAAATACAGGTCGAAAAATCATTCCACAGTCGAGCTATTTAACACAAGAAGAAGTCGTAGAAGCGACCCGTTTGCATGTGTCAAATGTCAACCGTGAGTTTCCCGGTTGTGTAGCGGTATCAAAGGGATCAATGACGCAAGTCTTTTGGAGCATCTTCTACTGGAATACCGATAGAACTAGGACAGTATTTCCACCTGACGTTTGTGCTCGAAAAATTGCAATACTTGCCACAATTATAAGATTAAAAAAAAAAAAATCCCGGGTTATGAATAACCAGACAATATTCAAAAAACTCCTACTGCCATCATAATAAGCGTAAGATTTTGCTCGTGCAATGATGGAGGACTTAGCTAGCAGAGGAATTGAACCCACGACGCCTGGTTGGGGAACTCTGAATTATCCACTCAGCTACTTACCGGTATATATTATATAATATAATACTAATGCGCCATCTATTTTTTCTGCTGGCAATTTTATCCCAGGAAATAATTATTCTTATGAATCATATAATCCGGGTCGAATGTACGAGTATGTACAGAAGAAAATCTCTAATTCAAAGCAGAATATCTACCAATAACATCGTATTTTCCGGAAAAACCTGAAGGGAATTTCGGTGAAATATTTTAGGCTATTACCGATCTATCTCTTCCTTATTCTCCCATTCATTCGACCTCCATAACAATTAATCCCGAATGCCAATTGTCATAGTAGAAAAACCTTTCGTGAATTTATGTAACAATTATTTATGTTGAGGCTTTTACAAATCTCCAATTAATTAACCTGTCGCATGACAGAACAACATTACCAATACGACATTCAGGATGTAATATCGTCGCTGGAGAGGCAAAAGGGCTTAAGCGACACTTTTTTCAAAAATGAGTTAAATATGCAGTTTTGATCAGTTTTTTTTTTGCATCGAAAGCTCTGACTCTCGTTTGATACTGAAGACTTTTGTGGCGCTCCAGCCATTTAAAATATATTTACCATTTGCGAGAAGGCTTGTCTCAATCGACACAATTTTGGGACTTTTTAAGCTGTTTGTCGCTTCAGGTAATTCAGTGAGAGCATTGAGTTATCTGAGTTAACTTTTTATTCAAAATCCATCCAGGTACTAAAGACTTGAATGAATTTTATTGTAAAACAAAAAACTGGTGTATATTTTCCAAAATTGCCTTTCCGACGAAGATATATATATATATGCGAGTATATATATATTAAAAAAAAATTTTTTTTTCAAACGCTTATTTTTATTTGTTATTTTACGGGAAACAAAAAACAAATTCAAAACAAGAAATAAGTTACTATTTCCATTCCCTCCGGTCTAACTTATATTGTTGATTAGCATAATAAATCCGATGTTCATAGGAAAACACTTACTCATGTCAAATGTATTACGTGAGAGTTCTAAATTAATAGCATATTTGATAAATCATAAAGTATTATTATATTATTAATAGTCATCTAGATATTTAATCCACCTTATCAAGTATTATTTGGTTAGTTAGTTTCAAATGCAAGGCTGAAGGAAAGGATGCAAGGCTGATGTAAGCGTAATGAATAGGATCAAGAAAAGGACGCTTATATGGTTTTGGTATGTAGAGCGAATGACCGAAGAAAGGAGTGTGAAAATAATATATTATGCAAAAGTAAATGGAAGAAGAAGTCGGGGACGCCCGATGAAGACATCGCACGATTAAGTGAATCGAACACGTGAATCGGGTCATGTGAAGAGTCGGAATAACAGAAGAGTATGTATGAAAGAAGGAGTATAGGTCAAGACAGAGTTGAATGGCGGTCCGCCCTCTCTGTCTACCTCTGTGCAGAAACGGCGTGATAGTTAGATAGTTTTATATGTCTGTAAATATGTGCAGTAAAAGGAATATAAATAGTTTATTACAATTTATAATAGAATATATACCAGAGCAGAAAAGTCAGCACAGTGATTAAATTTTTGCAAATCATCACTTATCGGTTATAGATAAGCACAATGCCGGCCGGGGAATGTTTAGTTAGTGTTTTGGCTGATATAAATAACACCACACGATTAATAAATGTCAACTCGACGAAATGGACAGTGTGTTTTGATGATACATTACACGTGTTATGCAATTATCAACTATACATATTTTCTTTTGCGAGTACAAACGAGTATGTCTGTACGAGTGTGAGCTTTTCAAATTTGGAACTGATGTTAATTGAAATTATCAAATTTGAAAAAATAATAATAATAATAAATGGATTACTTTTATAGCGCCGTTTTTGTGGGAAAATCACCTCAAGGGCGCTTTACAAATTAATTTATGTAACCTATAATTTATCACTTAAGCTTATAACTAAAAACTTACAGTTAAGATTTATTACTAATGGCTTACAACTAATATTTTCAACTAGTGACTTACAATAAGGACTTATGGCTTGTAACTTACTACTGAGTATAACTTATAACTAGTAACTTACATCTAAGATTTCATTATTATTACTTCATCACCTCTTCATTATTGCTCCACATTTGCATTACTGTTCAACTATTCTTTTCTTGTGTAACGACAAATAATAGAACAAGTTTCAAATTCTCAACAAAAACAAAGAGGAATGAGAATTATACATGACAAAATAGATTTTAAAAAGTAGTAAAAATGTCAGGCGACAAACTAAATAAATATAACAATAAAAATATATGTACATACACAATTCTATTTAGGGCATTTGAGCAAATTAAAATAAAGTATATCAAAGGTATTTCAAATTTTTCGTAAATCTTCTAATGAATTGGAATGAGGGTCTGAAAATTTTTTCTTGGTTTGAAAATCTATTGTAAAGTAAGCGATCAACAAATCAACAGTACCGCCTCCGAACATAAGTGTCGCAGTGCATGCCACGAGTATTAAATCGCCTCCGGCATTTATACGGCTACATCACCGATATCCTGTGCGGTTTTTCCGACTGTCCGAACAGCAATTAAAAAGTACCCGCCGGGCTGGCTACACCGGTGCGCGGCGGCCGGCCGTAGGTCACCGGGCCGAATTATCGCGCTATTTTAATCCCGAAGTTCGCAAATTGAATTATGCACGCGGAGGGAAATTGTTTGAATTCGGAACGGTTTGAATTTACCGCGGAAAGAGCCGCAACTGGTTCCGCATCCAATTAACCTTCTACGGACACCACCTGGGCCCCCCCTTGTCTCTCCCCCCCGACTGGCCTCCCTTGTTACGTTCAAGCGGTCACTGGCCATGGTCTCTGTTGCAGGAAGAGAAGTTATCGCTCATTTCTGATGTTGGTATACATAAGTTAATATTTCCTCAATATCGTGGAGCTGGTGCAACTCCGCATATACAGGCGGTTCTCGAATTTCGTACCTAATTGGTTCCTGAAATGCTTGATGGCCTCCATGGTAATACGCTCGGCTACGAATCCAGAGGTCGCTGGTTCGAACATGGCGTGCGCAAATAAATTGTATTTTTTTATTATTTTTTTTATTAACTATTTGTTTCTTACATATTTTTTTTTACATTACCTACCTCACTAGGTCATAAGAACCTGTTCTGAGGTAAGTGACAGTGAGGACAAGTAGAATAATTTAAAAAAAATGATGATATTTGTTACACAATGTTCTAGTTTGTCATGGTAAAGAATTTCAAGTGCTATTTTAGGAGGTCTTCAATTTCCTTGCGGTCCTTACTTTCGTTTTATTAAATTTAGCAATGTTTTATATTATATGTGTCATAACATATTAAATTTATATAAAATAATATATAGTATATGTATAGCGCCTTCGGAGTGTCAGGTTCTAAAGCCTGGAATGGACTACCATCTGATCTGAGAGTAATAAAAGACTCGACAGAGTTCAGAGCCAAACTCAAAATTTCACCATTATATATTTATATTATATTTATTTTATATTCAACATACTTACCTGTCAGGTCCCATCAGATAGACACACTTATTGACTTAAAATTATAATTACGATTTATTTATTTTTTTCCGATTTAGGGCATGGGAGCAAAATCAAAAATGGACTTTTCGAATTTGTCGTTCAGTACAGGATTTGGTTAAAATTTCTACATCTAAAGGTGATTCGTCGAGAGAGAGATTATGTAGCGATTCTTTTAATGAAATTAAGGATATGAGAGTCTGAAAAGGTAAGTTTTCAGTTTGGACCGAAATTCTGTTGGGCTCGTTATACTCATTTGTTGTAATATTAGATACTCTCGTAGGATTAACTGTAGAATGTGTGTAGGAGTGATTAACCAGTGGAATGGGTGCATATCTATTTAGAAATAACAACACGTCTTTACGGTAAAGCGTAACCTTTAATGTCTGACTGTATTCATTGCTATACGTTGGAGGGCAGGGGTAAATAAACTAATCTTCGATGTATAACAACAAAACTCACGTGGGCTGTATGGTGTTTATAATAGTATTTATCCCACATAACGTAGAATAGTATAGCTTTACTATTAACAGATAAAGCAAATAAGAAGTCACTCGAGACCGGTGGAATTATTCTGCTAAAACTATAGAGAAGTTTATAAACGTGGGATGAAAGTGTGAGACAACTTTCCACACAGCCAGGGTTTGTTTTATCTCTCACTGGCTAATGTTTTATTACACAAACTCTAACTAAACGTGTTAATGAGATTGACTTTGTTACTTACCATAGAAAGGATTCTAGTATATGTAAAAACGCTAACAAAACTGAACAGATGATCCTTAGAAGTATGATATCGTCGGCATACAAGCAAAAGTGACCAACTGCAAAAACGCCGAAAATGAGAAAACCGACCGAGTGCTATTGAAAAGTAATTACGGTTATAGGGAAAAATTGCCACCTTCATCCGACATTCTATAAAAAAGTTACACAGATGGTAAAAGTGACTATTTACAAAAACGAGCTTTCTTGTACAAGCAAAACTGACCAATGACAATAGTCAATTTTGCCTGTAGATCCGGGCTTTATAAATGGCAGTTGGTCAATTTTCGCTGTATTCTTTTACACGTGATTCTGAAGTTAGTCGCATTGTCATAGTCTGTTTAGGTTACTTAGTTCTGAAATTTGTTATTTCGAACCTTATTGAGTGTCAAGATGAATAGAAAAAATAAATTAATTTGGTTGATTAACATTTCAAGTTTTTTTTGTTTAAATATTCGATAACTTTTTATGGTGTTAAATAAACGCTTTTAAATTAGAGGTTTGATTTGCTAATTCAATTTCATTTAAACGTACAATTCTATTTGATAATTTTTAGTTATTTTAGGTGCGGAAGTGACTTTGATGCACTCGGTGTCCCATCAACAATCATTTCAATCATCAGTTTAAATTTTCCACAGATGCAACACGATGGAAAAAACCTATGCTAGTAATGTGGCAACCTAATGTATTGAAGGAAAATAAAAATGCCTTATTGCCTTATTATACAACAAAACAAAATACGTCCTGCAAAAACCCAAAGATGATTGACTGCGGGAGATGCAAATTAAAATGCAACTAATTTTTTCTGAGGAGCAGATGGTGATTATATGTAAACAATTCACTAGCCTTGAGTTACAAGGCAAAAGGATTTTATAATAAAGTATGTTAATCTAGAAATTCCATTCGTAAAAGTCGGATTCAACCCTATCCATTTCAAAAATGTATGTACTTAATAAAGAAAAATGCATTAATGAAAATAAAATTAATCACGTTTGTGAAATAATATTCAGAAGGATTTTTGGAAATGAATTCAACCTATCTTTTTTATCCTACAAAGGATCAGTGTTTAATGTGCAACGACGCTACTGCCGATGGCAAAATAATCATGACAGTTGACACAGTCAGCACATAAGGAGAGACGAGATGAGGCCAATGTGGCAAAAAGCTGCAGACAAACTTCAACAGGTGCTTAATTTAAGTCTACCACCGTCCTATTCCGTCTTCAAAGGTCTCTCAAATGTATTGAGTATAGTCGTAAACTGTGCATTAATAATTTCTCTATTTATGAAGCTTTTTGCTACGTTTCTTTTTTTGCTACGGCTCAGCTCTTCAAATGTGGATACAATCCCTCGACGAAACAGTGTCAGAGATATCAATATTCTCAGATACTTGCTCAAGGCAAAACTGCAACCAGTATATTACTTCTCTCTCTTATTGTATCTGGAGAAGACATCAAACATTCAGGCAATCCACCATAATTTCATGGAACCTGGATATTCTTACATGGAAGTAGACTCCATGCATAGCGCTATTGAGTCATTTAAAAAGTTTGTAAATGTCTACTGTGTAAATGACTGGATAAATATTTTTAAACTGCAAGATCGCAAAAGAAACGATTAAGAACTTTTTTTTAAGTTTGAAAGATAAGGTTATAAAAAATCGAACCCTAAATGAAAACAGAGAGAAAATGTCATGGTTGCGTATGAAATGCACGAGGTACGGAAAGATCAACCTGGAATCGTTCTGTATAAGTATAATCGACGAATTCAAAAAATATTCGTATTCGAGGTCAAAAATGAAACGAAAAATTGTGTTACCATTCAAAATACATAATTATTATCGTTTGGTTTATCAATTTATTATTAAAATTGAATAAAAAATATTTAAAACAATCTTTTATTTCAGCTTTGAGTACTAGAAATTTGATACACACAATTGCGTCCACACTTTGAGCGAATGACCATCTACGTAATATGAATGTTTCTCTACAGGCAAAATTGACCAAGTATTTTAAAAATAAATTGACACGATTTGGAGTATTTATTTCCAAATTTTCTAATGCACATTTATTCAACAGTGTTAAATCTATTATGAGTAAAATAATTGGTTGATAGATTTGAATAACCGATTTTATAGGCGAAGAATAACACAAAAACTGCTCCCCTGGAAAGGTGCGTTTTTGCAGTTGGTCAATTTTGCTTGTATGACGACGATATATATGTACCGGTTTGAAAGTTAACTAATCTTATCCACTCTTAGGCTAATGAAATTAATCACCTATTCAATAAATATACAATTACAGATTGGTTATACTCTTATTTTCGCCCTGGTGAAAGACCACCATTCAGAATCGAAACGTTGCTTGAAATGGCTTTAGCCGTGTTTGGTGACCAGATCTGAATAGCCAGGTACTTCTGAACCTTCACCTTCCCCATATCCTCCCCCTCCCCACTATCATCACAACATACTCCAATTAGAGGTGCCACAGTCTCACTGACTCTAGACGTTAGAGAGCAGTTGGGACTCTTGTGCGGTATTCACTATAAAAAAGTACAAAAGTTGAAATATACGAAAATAGAGCATTGTAAAGAAACACGGAAAAGTTTTGTATTTAAAATTTATTTTAGAATGAGGTGCATTAGTATAGCACAGTAAGTAACACTTTATTGATTAGTATCTGATGTTTTCTTTACCTCAGAGCCTTCTTCAGCTTCCTTCAGCCTCACAACATACCGCATTTGGGGATGCCAAAGCCTCACTGGCTTTAGACGATTTGCAGCAGTTGGACTATTATGCGGTAAACAAACAAAAAACGATATTTGAAAATGTGTGTTCAAAGTCATCGAAAGTGAGGAAAAAATGTGCTTACTTCAGGTACACGGACCCTCAAGAAGTAGCTATTTTCCCATAGTTCCCGCGCTCCACTGATTTGTGACAAAGGGAAGATGGCGGCCATCCGGCGGCACTTATTCCCGACGTTTCTGATGAAAATGGCAACTTTCGGGTTAGACTTATCGGCCGCACGGCTCTGGCATATATCCGCCGTAAAACGAAAATGACCTACGGCCGAAGCCGCGAGGGGATCGACACTTTTATCGCCGAACGGGAAAAATTTAATCAAAATTCGGCAGCGGCGGCCGGTGGCCATGTCCGGAAATTCTAATTATTAATCCGCGAGATTTTCAAGCGGTTTTTAAAGGTCGCAACGCTCCGCCGGATCAGCCGTAATTTGGCGGCCGATTTTGGGCCCGATTGAATACTTGTTCCGAGTATTTTTTCGCTTCCATCAAAGTCGTGGTTTGCCACAGTCATTTGCATTCATTAGAATAACGTTTACGCCTGTTCCTAAATTGTTTTAATTTACCACGGAAACCTCCAAGGTGGGATGTAATCGCCGATGTAATTCACGATTTGAAGGCTAATGAGCTGGCCTAAATTCACCTTTTTGTCATTTCTATTTCTCTGTTGAAATTTAAAAAATGATTTTACTGCTTGCTAATTATTCTCTACAGCGTACGGGAGAGGCGTTTAAACTAACTAAACGAAAAAAAACACGCACACATCGGGTGATTGTGCGTCCCACGTAATAAGCGAAAACACACAAAAAAATGTAGTGAATAAAACGTATAAACAGTTTTCACTTTAGTTGAAAGAGAGTTGGCGGAATTGGTTAACGCACGCGACAAATTCGTACTCAGAATATCATTCGTATTGTTTCATTAATAATATAATAATATTATGAAGGGTGAATTCAGGAAACCACATTAATGGGGACATAATAATAATATTTTTTATTGAATTTCCTATACATTACGAACTGTTATTTGATACATATTAGAAATTAGATTTTATATTTGTAAAATAAATACAAGTTAAGGTACCACATAGATATGGAAGACACGCTGTTGGCACAAATAAAAAAAATGCCAAAAGAAGCGGAGCTAGCAGTCTTTTAAATTTTTTTACAACCCTGATGTATGGCAGTGAGGCATGGAACTGGCAGAGGAACTGGCGTATGTGCGGTAAAACCATGTATGACCGTGTTGAAAATGTGGATATCCGGAAAGAATGCAAGGCTGATGTAAGGCTAATGAATAGAATCAAGAAAGGGACGCTTAAATGGTTTGGACATTTAGAGCAAAAAACGAACGAAGAAAAGGAGTGTAAAAATAATATATTATGCGGAAGTGAATAGAAGAAGAAATCAGTGACGCCCGAGAAAGACATGGCACGATCAAGTTAATCAAAACTTGAGTCGGGCCTTGTGAAGAGTCAGAATAACAGAAGAGTTGTATCAGACGATGCATGAATGTGAATGAAGCAGGGAGTGTGTGCCAAGACCGAGTTGTTTGGCGGTCCGTCCTTCCTGCCTACTCCTGCGGAGAAACGGCGTGATGGTTAGTTAGTTATTAATGTCATGTATTTTATTATTAAAATTATATTTGCCACGCAATTTTAGGTAAACTGTAAAATGTTCCGTTGCTATCTTTTGTTGTATGTGAAATGTACCCCCGACCAGACAACGCCCCTTGATGAAGAACGTCCCCCAGACCCTAGATAAGGGAGTGTAATTCCTCTTTGGTTGAGTGGAAGTTCCAGAATAAGTCCCGGAACGGTGTCCCTGGCCGTAGCAGATAAAGCTCTCCAAACTTCGAACAAAGCTCCTCGCGTAACTTTTAAAAACTGTCCGAAAATTGACATGAATTCCGACACTTTGTAAAGTTTTAAAGTCAGCCGTTGCCGAATTGGAGATGTAAGCCATTCTATGCTGTACCTCTAGCCAACTAATATCCCTCGCTGTATATTACCTAATCAAGGAAATTGTCTTTGTAACATAGTGTGTAAAAAAAAGTATTGCACACCATATTTTGAAATTTAAATTATATTTTAAACAGTCAATTATAATCGTGAGTATATCGCCGCGGGAAAGGCAAAAGAGCGATACTTTGGTCAAACATGAGTTAGATATGTAGTTTCGATCAATTATTTTTCTGCATCGAATGCTCTGACTCTCGTTTGATTCTGAAGACTTTTGTGGCCCTTCAGCCATGTAAAATATATTTACCATTTGGGAGAAGGCTTGACCTAAGCGACACAAGTTTGGACCGTTTTTTAAAGCTTTTTGTGGCTTTAGGTAACTCAGTGAGAGCATTGAGTTACCTGAGTGAACTTTTTTTCAAAATCTAACCAGGTACTGAAGACTTATGAATTTTATTGTAAAACAAACAAAATAAATAAAGTGCTGTGATGTGAACTTCGCAAAATGGTGCTTCAGCCATAAATAAAATCTTTTTTTTTTCGAAGGAAGCAAAAACTTGGGGGTGTGACATTGTATATTAAATAAAACAATATACTTTGCAAAACACCATTTTATTTGGGTTAACCGTCAACCAGGTTTCGCTTTTCTCAAGCTTCTTGTAAACCGGGTAATCTGGATTCATAATCGTGTGTCTTAACCACTTGACCACGGATTTAAAACAGTGATAATATAATTACTGTGTATATAAACTATAAAAATAAAAATAAATAATACTAGCAACTAACTAAACTGTCGTAAGTCAAAATACGTCAATTGAGATTATTTATAATTTTGATACTGATAATTCGTGGTTGAATTCCATTTGTGATCGAAAAATCTTTATAAATTATTCTCACTTTTCATTGCACCCTTGAGGTAATATTTCACAAAAACGGCGCTGTATAAATTAGCCAAGTATTCACTATACTTGGAAGTTTTGCATCTTCTTTATGTTTATGGATACACAAAAAATGATCAAGTTTTTTAAAAATCTGTATTACTATTTGAAAATATGAATAGTAATGTTATGTGTTTAGTAATCTAAATATCTGTGACAGTCAATCAGAATTTAAACGATTAAAAAAGTTCGTTTAAAATATTGTTCACTGTTGTAACAATTTTAGTTTGCAGCGTTTTCGCTAGGTCTTCTTTCAAACGTGTACATATTATTTTGCGTAGTACTCAACTCCAAACAAACTGAGTCTAGACTCATGACAATGTAGTTGCCGCAGTATCCATTTCGCCATTGTTTACCTTAAAATAAGTATCTGCATTGTTACAACATTTCTACCTTACCTATAATACGTTGGCAAAGATATTTTTTTCATTATTTTCACATGGTGAAAAACGCATTCTTTTTGCATAAATATAATTCATATTTTTATTTATACTCGTACTGGTTTTAATCCAGTTATAAACATTCAGTTAGTGTGAAATCGTTAAAAAATACAAAAACAAAGGATACATCAAATATAAAATTACTAAAACTCAATCAATGATAAATAGTATAAATAAAAGCAAGATGCGCAAAGAGAGACAAAAGTCATACAAAATATAATTAGGCCAAACATTGTTACATTTTTTTTTCTGAAACTGTACAAATTATCAACAAAAATGTCAACATTACACGTCTACGGTACACTCTATCTTATTATATAGTCAACACATTTGAGACAAAAGGCTAAAGTAGTCAATATTATTTCTGAATGTATTCAGGTGGAATGTGCTATGGCGTCTTAAACAATAAGAATTGGGTACATTTTTTTCAATACTGCTAAGACATACTGTAGTGTCGAGATGACCGTGAATTATTTTACGTAAACATATTAAATCAGTTATTTGCTTTCTATTTTTATGTGAATTGATGTTGACGTATTCAAGGCGTGTGTCATATGATCTAAGATGGTCACGTATTAAAAAAATAATATTATGACGTGAACATCGTCTTGTTACTAACGCTTTTTTCGTGTGTCTTATTAAACACATATTTTCTAAGTTTTTTATTTCGGCTCAACAAGAATCCACAGGCGACATCGACCACTAATCTGAAAGTACAATTCGGGAAACCTCATAAATTTGTGCCTTTTCATAACGATCTGAATTGGGGTAAACCTTGAATATCATAATTAATTCATTAATTTATGTGAGGTCGTAAATATTCCGATTGGACGAATAGTAGTATTTGATTATTTTATTACACATAGTGAATTTACTGACGTTAAAAACACAGTTTTTCTTTAGATGCTCCCTTATTTTTATGTTTCCCTTTTTTATTTTATTTATGAATCTTTAGCTAACACTTATAATACATTTTCGTTGTGGTTTGACATATTTAAAGAAATTGAAAAATAACTTTGTATAAGACACACGGATATATACTTTTTTTTATGACCGACCGGTTTCGCTTAGCTTAAGCATCATCGGGGTACAAGATTAAACTAAACAAAAAATACAAAGTATGCGGTTATATATTAATACAGAGGGAGAACAAAATATAAAATAACAGAAAATGAAGAACACGCGACAGATTAAATAATTACGAAGCACTAGAAATAAGCCATTCAAATTAATAGTCATGTTTTTAATAATCAGTTAAATTTGTGCAGTAGTCCAATTTTAGGTGTATTCAACCTATTCTCCTAAACTCATAAAATTTAACATTATTCTTTAAGCACCATCTCAGTTGACGTTTTTTCTCTTTCAATTCATAATTTTCTGTCTTTTTCTCTCTGTTCTTTTGATATAATTTAATTGTTATTCTATTATTTTGTCATTGTTCTGTTATTTTATTTTATATTTTGTTCTCCCTTTGTATGTAAATATAAGCGCACACTTTGTATTTTTTGTTCAGTTTTATATTTTACCCTGATGATTCTTAGGCTAAAATAATATAATTAATTAATTAAAATAATATCCGTGGTCTTTAACAAAGTACACAAAACATAATTGCAGAGTAAAATATGTAGATAAAAATATAAAAGCCTTTAAAAGGTTTTAACAGTTTTATTTAACTCGCTACCCAACTTAACCAATAATGTTTGGACCTTACAAATAAATAATTAAACGATGTACCCGTTTATTAAAAATGGGCAGGTATGTTTGGAACTGGTTAAAATCCTCCTAATTTTTAATTATACACTATTATAATAATAGTGCTACTAGGAAATTTATTTATTTGTATTTTTTGTCTTAAAGTGGCTTTATTTTTATTTTTATCTTGTTTTATTTTATTTTTTTCTTTTGTATTTTCTTTTATATTTTAAATTGTTTTATTTTATTTTATCTTGTTTTATCTTATTATTTTCTTTTAGATTTTCTTTTATATTTTAAACTGTTTTAACATGCAATTCTAAAAATGTCCTCCACATCACAGGTAAACTCCTAGCGTGGAGGACAATGTATGTACTATTTTGTAATAAACATGAAGTTAAGAAATAAAAAATAAAAAAATCTTACGGATTAGAAAAACACACCAGAAAACAGGTTTTTTTCCGCCAACAGGGCTTGAATTTGTGACCTTCTGCTATCCATACGTCTACTCTAAAAACTTCGTCTTTTGTAGCTATAACATTACACAAATAGTAATAAAATTGTGTTTAAAAATAGGCCATAGAACTTTACGAGGAATTACTACGGCCATAATGGATTACTTTAAACTTCTTGATTCTGAGTTACGCTCTCAGTTCTGAAACTTACGTTTCTTATTCAACAGTAATTGTGAGCGCACTTTATTCATTATTCATTGATTTCAGATATTACATACGGCACAACATGTGCCATTTATATACAAGTGTGTGATAAAGAATCACCATACAATTAGTTGGTGAGAAGTATGCACACGAAGTGTGTAGAGAAGAAAAAGTAAAAATAAATAAATACAAAATTCAAGTACTGCATAGAAGAAATTTATGATAAAAATATTGTAAACTACCAGTAACAGTGCATATAATATTTTGGAATTAATAACAATTAAATAAAAATGATTGATTCAAATTTGTTCCTATAAAGTATAACGTTTTAATAGGTAGGTTATAATTGGCGAAAACAGACAACATTATATATTATAAACAGTTACATTACAAACTTATATGTTTGTAATGTAATTGATTATAAAGGTAAGAGTTAAAGTTATTGGTTTATGTGTGACAAAAATAATACAAAATAAAGATAATCAATACATAAAAAAGATTGACATAATAGACGTGGTAATCTTAACCGATATTTAACATAAAATTCAGTTATAGAGTATATGTTAAGTCTATTGATACATTTTTGACAAACTTTATAATTAGTCGTACATTCGCACCCTATGTACGTATTATTATAGCAAAACGTGTCTAAACACATTCTCTTCGTCTATCCCCGCAATGCAAAACTCACAAACATCTAAAACATATTTAAATAACATTTAAAATTAAAATAAAAATAATTATTATTAGTGAATTAATTACAAAGTTTAAACGAATATACGTAATACTATATAGGTTAATGTAAAAATGAACGCTTTTATACAAAACATCTTGCCCAGATAGTGTACATAGTATATATGCAGCTGTATAGGAGATATACTATTTTCCTCCAGCTTTTGTTTGAACGTCTTCCCGATAGAGACTTTCCGGAGTTCATTAAGGAAATTGATTCCCGTTCTTGGGTTTTCATTTAGAACGTCGTTGGCGATTTTCCGAAGATCGCTGCAAAGAAAAACAAATCGATGCTCTCTCCTTCTGCGGCTCTCGGCGACGACGGAACTTGGATATTAGTTTTCAACTTGCTAAAAATAAGTCGCTAAGAGACCAGATTTTCTTGTCAGTAATGACAGGTGATTGGAAGAGATTAAACAGTTTCTAGATTATTTTATTTATTTATTTTATACGCCTGAGAGAGGTTTTACATTAAATGTTTACAGTTGACAGTTGAAGAATAGTTGTAGAGTAGTTAAAAATAGTGTTTAACTACATAAAAATATTGTTGATTAAAGGTATATGATATTATAGCCTTCTTGTATCTACATTCCGTGCAGTTTAATACATCAGCCACCTCTGCGTATGTATTACCAACTACATACAATCTAGGTACAAGTGAGTATCTGAAAGACTCAGTCCAGATGTTATTGTTACAACTAAATATATTTTTGGATCGAGTAGTTCTCGTTGGTGTGTGAAAGAAAATAAGGTTCAATAACTCAGGGCTGTCTATAATACCATTGACAATTTTATAAATAAAAGTCAAGTCAAAAATAATTCTTTACTATAAAAAATGCAAGTAAAACGTACAAGCTGATTGCTCTCAGTATATATGGGTTTAACAGGGTGTTGAGGTCGAGCATTCCAGTTAAGAAGAGTAGTTGAACGTCTGTTTGTTTATTTCAGAGACTTATCCGCCGGTTTGCGGTGCATCCATTCATACACCAAGCGGTGCATGTCTGCAGAGCAGCGCGCGCACTTCGGGAGGCTGTACCGCGGCACCGGGGCCGCCGTGCGGGACCTCTGCGCGGAGGGCGCCTACCAGTCGCGCTTCCTCAAGCACGCGCCCTGCCTCAAGGGGCTGAAGCCGCAGTACGAGGCCTGCGCGTCGGCCTACCAGGGCGCTGTGGGGGCGCTGGCGCAAAACTCCACCATCCAGGGACAGTCCAACGACAAGCTGAAGACGCTGTGCTGGTGAGTAACAAATTCGTTTCTTCAAGCACGATCTGTGCTACAAAGGGATCAAGGCGCAGTAACAAATACGTTTCTTCAAGCACTATCTGTGCTACAAAGGGATCAAGGCGCAGTAACAAATCCGTTTCTTCAAGCACTATCTGTGCTACAAAGGGATCAAGGCGCAGTAACAAATCCGTTTCTTCAAGCACTATCTGTGCTACAAAGGGATCAAGGCGCAGTAACAAATCCGTTTCTTCAAGCACTATCTGTGCTACAAAGGGATCAAGGCGCAGTAACAAATCCGTTTCTTCAAGCACTATCTGTGCTACAAAGGGATCAAGGCGCAGTAACAAATCCGTTTCTTCAAGCACTATCTGTGCTACAAAGGGATCAAGGCGCAGTAACAAATCCGTTTCTTCAAGCACTATCTGTGCTACAAAGGGATCAAGGCGCAGTAACAAATCCGTTTCTTCAAGCACTATCTGTGCTACAAAGGGATCAAGGCGCAGTAACAAATACGTTTCTTCAAGCACGATCTGTGCTACACAGGGATCAAGCCGCAGTAATAATCCCGCATCTTAGATTCACTTACTTGTATACCCAAGTGGAAACCTATAAATGGTCATATTCATACTACCCATTAATATTCTACCTAATTTATATATAAACTGTTGGTCTCCCAAATAAAATTTAAAAAATCTTCAACACAATCCGTGTTTCAAGTTTCTCAGTTTCTTGTATAGGGAATGTTATCTACCTACCAGTCTCGCTTCCTCAAGCACGCACGGTCAAGTCCCAGTGTGAGGCAGCACTTTACTTGTATTTATACAAGATATATATTATTTCGGAGTAACGGGGCCGAAGGCTTGGAGTAAACTCCCTTCGAAACTAAGATGTATAACGAGCCCAACAAAATTTCGGCCCAAACTGAAAACTTACCCTTTCAGACTCTCATATCCTTAAATTCATCAAAAGAATCTCAACACAATCTGTCTCCCGACGAATCACCTTTAGATATACAAGCTTTAATCAAATCCTGTACTGTACGACAAATTCAGAAAGTCCATTTTTTAATTTCGCTCCCATGCCCTAAATCGGAAAAAGAATAAAAATAAATAATTATTATTATCTGATAGGACCTGCCAGGTAAGTATGTTCCTGTGCATTTTCTTATTTAAACAAGGAATCAATATGTAATAATAGAAAATAAGATCTGTACAGCGCTCTTGAGATGATTTTTCACAAATACAAATCCAAATATTATTATTATATACCAGACACCGAATACCCGAAAAAACCCTTGACTCTGTGCAGAAACGGGCGATCCGTTCGATAGATTCTCATATCTTAACAAACGGATTGCAATCGTTGGAGCATAGACGTCAGGTGGGAAAGCTATCCTTGTTCTACCGGTATTTCAATGGAAGATGCTCCGATGGAATTGCGTCTTTGATCCCTTTGGCACCGGTGCGTAGTCGGGAAACTCGCCCGGATTATTGTATTGATAAGAATAATTATTTCATGGGATAAAAAGTCCAGCAGAAAAAACAGATGGCGCATTAGTATTATATAATAAATACCGGTTAGTAGCTGAGTAGATAAACGTGTCGGGTTCCTACCAGGTGTCGTGGGTTCAATTCCTCTGCTAGCTAAGTCCTCCACCATTGCACAAGCAACATTTTCCGCTTATAATGATGGCAGTAGGAGTTTTTCAAATATTGTCTGGTTATTCGTAACCCGGGAATTCTTTTTTTATAATTTATTATTGTGGCGAGTATTGCAATTTTTGGAGCGCAGACGTCAGGTGGAAATGCTTGCCTTGTTCCATCGGTATTTCAATGGAAGATGCTCCGAGGAATTGCGTCATTGATCCCTTCGGCACCGGTGCATAGTCGGGAAACCCGCCAAACGCGCGACCAAAATTTGTACACGGTTAACAATCAAATATGAGAACGGGCCGCTTCTACGACTCGTTCTTGTGTTCAACAGCTCGACTGTGGAATGATTTGCCGGCCTCTGCGTTTCTTCCCTCCTACAACACGGGCATCTTCAAGACCCAGGTTCACTCTTTCTTTTCTCCAAAAAGACCCTCCACACATAGGGAAATTATTTCCCTCAGAGCCTCCTGTGTGGAGTTAATGTAAAGGACGCAGTCCAACTAAATAGACAATTCGTTTAATGAATCCCTTTGTATTGACGGACGAATCAAAGTCTATAGAATAACATAGACGCCAGGTGGGAATGCTGTTTGATAGAACAAGCATATTTAATGGAAAGTCCATCCCTTCGGCACCGGCGAATTGCCGATATTTTCACACGGCTGACTTGTTTGCAGTACGAAAATAAATTGAGAGCTGTTTAGCTGTGATGATTTATTTGCTGGCTTTTGTGTTTTCTACCTCTTACAAAATGGCTGTTTCTAAGATACATGTTCATTTCTTCTTCATATTAAAAATAACCCCCGCATAGCATCTGACTTCCGCTTTATTACTGGTAATCCGTAGCTATCCTATATTTAATGCAAGACCACAGATTTTATTTTAATTTTTATAATTGACCGGTTTTGCTTAGCCTAAGCATCATCAGGGTACAAAATTCAACCAAACAAAAAATACAAAGTGTGCAGTTATATATACATACAGAGGGATAACACAATATAAAACAGAATAAGAGAACAATGAGAAAACAATAGAATAATAAACATATATTTTTATTCTTTTATTTCTATAAACCCATGTATTATCTTGTTGAAATATAAAACATGGGTTTGGTTTATGTCTGTATCACTAGGAAATTCCTGTGTCGAGACAGACGTAGTTTACATAAGTGATATAATATTAAATGTAAATATTAATAAAAAAAAAAAGTAATAAAAAGGGTAAAAGAAAACATGAAATTAAATTAATAGAAGAACAAAGTTATTACATGGAGGTTACAATATATTTAAAATTCATTAAATATAATAGAACAGAGAGAAAGAGACAGATAATTTCAAATGAAAGAGGCAAAACGTCAACTGGAAAGGTTCAATTTTGTACCGTGGTTTTGTAGCGTGGTCTTATACAAAGTTATTATTTCTTTTTTTTTTTTAAATATTTCAAACCACAAAGTGGTTACTTTCTACGAAAATATATCGTATATTTAAACATTTTATCAAAACAAACACGAGCCTAGTAAATGTGCTTAGAGTATACAAGAGGTAGCCCAAGCCAAAGCCAGTGAAGTCAGTTTTGGACTTGTTTTTGATGATTTTAACATGACTCGGCGCAAATGGGCGTGGCTAAGACTAAGGCTACGGTATTTATACATCCATTCATATCACATATCGACATAATGTTTTTGTGTATTCGTATAGCCACTTTTTCACAGTATTTTTATCAACAAAAATATAGCATCTAACCTAAAAAACCGTTTAGTTGTGTCAAGTTTAGTGGCAAAATAAAAAATGTGGGCGGAGTCCCGCCGTTAACCAGCGAAAATAACCAGCTTAAGATCATAACGACAGTATATAGAAGCCGTCCAAGAAATTTGTTGTCTCTTTCTCTCTCATGGTGTACTATGTAAAAACTCGGAAAAAGTGATTTATTACAATTTCGGATGGGTTGGGTAAAACAAATTAGCTATCCCTCCATATATTGTTACTTCAAGTAAATGTGATAAGATTTGTGAAGTCATTCTGCGTATATGACTATTGGAGGCGTGCACACATAATATGCATCACACATTGTATAAAACGTACGTTTCATGAGTCAGTTATTGTTCGGAGAATATACAATAATGATAAAACATAATTAGTTATATCCTGACAAAAACTTCATTGCTGTTTGAAGAGTCACACTTTGTTAGGATTCCATCTAAAATCACAGCGATCATTTTCGATCACCCGAATAATAAAGCGTGTATTCTCAGTTCATCGAAAAAATAAACCACCAAGATTTCCCCAATACTTTATTTTATTATTTTAATCTTGTCCCATCGAAGATTAAATGAATTACACATCTTGATTAGGAGCGGTCACCTGTATAATCGCATCACGGTGAGTCAGGCTGTTGACAGGAGATACCAATCTCACCATTTTCTCGCCTACTCACCGGCTAACCTCACTCTTTCCGAGGCCGACTGTCAAATTAGATTTGGAAAAGGAATACTCTAATTTAATTTACGTGAATTTATTTACCGAGTAACCACAACAGACGTGAGGTGGTAGTAATATATCTGATTCAAGTAACAATAATGTAATAAAAAATGTTATTTTAAAACTACTAGCTACATTTTAATGCCTAGTTTTTGTGGAATATTACCTCAAATGCGCTTTAAATAGAGAAATTGATTGACAGTTAACTTTATTCATTGTTAAATAAGCAAATACCAACCTTATCTGGTATTTCTACATTTGTAGATGGTGTAGAATGCGAATAAGTTCAGACTTGTGAGCAGTGGCGACTCGTGAATTTATATTGTGCTAGGGCGTTAAGATTGAAAAATACGACGGTAGCCGAAAATGTTCGGATTTTTCAGTGTCGGTTGTTATCCTGAAAAACATTCATACAAAAAATTAAAATTTTGAAAGAAAATCGTTTTCGGCTACAACAACATCAATAATAACATTTTTTCAATCTTAGCACTCTAGCTCAGTAAAAAAGTCACGAGCTGCCACTGTTGGTGAGATAAACTGTAGAGGGTTTAAAAATAAACAAAAAAACACTAAATATCGAAATTAAAATTAAAAAAAAGTCACAATGAAAATAAAACATTTTAGAGTAAGAGTTAACTGTAATACAAAAGGAATAAAATCTTATAGTGGGCTGCCGGAAACTATCAAAATTATGCCAATCAATAAATTCAAAATAGCCCGTAAGAACTATTTAAAATGCATATAAATCAAAATAATAAGTAGTATATAAGTTGAAATATTATAAATTCAAAAAGAAAATTAAATAATGATCTACTTGTAAACTTGAATGTACAAGTAACTAATATAAAATAAATAAAACTAAAACTACGGATTAATTTCGAAATAATACTTTTTTTACGAAAGACGTAAACATTGTGAAAAGAAACTATAACGAACTCAGTAAAATGTCCCTTTTTACACCGGGAAATTTTCTCAAATCGTATCTCGTTCAGGACCTGATTTAGAAATCTGACGCCTAACTATTTGACGTGGGAACAATTTACACAATCGTGCTGTTACAAGCGTGCTGTCAGTGTGACGTTTTCGTTTTGACGTTTACATTTTGAGTATTACATGAAGTTGACGTTTTTTCTTAGATTCTCGAACGCACGAAGAGCACTGTCAAGTGATCGAATTCATTTTTTTTCTTTCATTCTTAAATAATAAAAAAATATTGTTTTGAAAAGTTCACACTTAATTAATTAACCAACTAACTAACTAAGAGAGGACGAACTGCAATACAACTCTGTTTCGCCACACACTCCTTGCATTATTCACATTCATACATCGCCTCATACATACTCTTCTGTTATTCTGACTCTTCACATGGCCCGATTCAAGTATTTTTTTTTTTTTTTTTTTTATTAAAAGAAAGACAAACATTCCCGGGTTACGAATAACCTGACAATATTTGAAAAACTCCTACTGCCATCATAAGAAGCGGAAGATCTTGCTTGTGCAATGATGGAGGACTTAGCCAGCAGAGGAAGAGGGTGGGAATCCGACGCGTTTGTCCACTCAGCTACCGACCGGTATTTTTTGATTCACTTGATCGTGCCATGTCTTCCTCGAGCGTCCCCGACTTCTTCTCCTATTCACTTTCACATCATATATTCTTTTCACACTCCTTTCTTTGTTCATTCGCTCCACATGCCCAAAACATATTAGCGTCCCTTTCTTGATCCTATTCATTACGCTTACATCAGCTTTGAGTTATTTCCGGATATCCACATTTTTAACACGGTCATACATGGTTTTATTACACATTCGCCTCAGGGATCTCATTTCTACAGCATTCAGTCTACTTTCGTCGTTCCTCTGCCATCATTCCATGCCTTACTGTCACACATCAGGGTTGTAAAAAACCCTCCATTGTGGACTGTTAGCTTCGCTTCTTTGAACATGTTTTTATTTGTACTAATAGCGTTCAGTCCTCCATTAATGGAGTTTCCTGCATTCACCCTTCTTTCAATATCCTATACTATACACAATTTACTTTGTATGTACGTGTACACGAACGATTGTGAATTTTTCAAATTTGGAACTGATGTTAATCGAAATTATCCAATTTAAAAGGTTTTTTTTTTCAAACCCTACTTACCTAATAATACACCTTGTTATAATGTATTTTAGCAGACTTTATCCTACACTTAAAATGGGTGGATTAAAGTAACTTTTTTTTCTTGGAAAGTCAAGTTACATCCCTTGATTTTACACGGGTAACAGCTAGTTGTGTAAAATACGCCGAAGAAGATAAACCTAGTGATTAAAATGCTTTACTTGGGCTAGTTATTAAGTGATTTGGGTTTGTTCTCATTTAATTTAAAGCGGTAGGTAGTAATTTAAAGATTGTCTGAAATTCTAATGTATAGCTTTAGATTCATTCCAATAGTAGCCCCACTTTCTTTTTTTTTTTTATTTGACTATTACGAAGGTTCGATGCTATCTCATCTAATATATCGGTATCACAGAATGTTCGGCTGGAAAATTTCGAGGTTAACGAAACTGTTTTAAGCTAAAATAAAGATTCTATTTCGACCTTTAATATGTTTCTAAATTTCATTGCTAGGAATAAATAGGCATCTACGTCATTCAATGTATTTTCAGAAAATTCAATGTAAAACTTTTGGTGCCGATTTGAGATTTATTTAATTATATACACCCGAATGGGCTTTTACATATAAAGGTTTACACTAAACAGTGAAAAACTGAAATTTATTTAGCCAAACAAACTAAAGAAAATTTGTAAAATATGAAAGAATAGTGTTTGATTACATTAAATTAATATTGAATTATCAGAATAAGCAAACACTTTGTGGATTGACATGATTAATTTAAAAAAAAACACACGTTGTTTAAATCCACTTTATTTTTGTATAAGTTAACTAGTTTCGATTCTGCTGAATCTTTATCGGGACTTACAAATATACTAATTACCATTAGTATATTTGTAAGTCCCGATGAAGATTCAGCAGAATCGAAACTAGTTAACTTATACAAAAATAAAGTGGATTTAAACAACGTGTGTTTTTTTATTTAATTAGATTAATATTGATTAAATATCTGCGACATGTGACATTATAGCCTTTTTGTATCTACATTCCGTGCAGTTAAATACATCAGCCACCTCTGCGTAAGTATTATTAACTACATGCAATTTTGGTACAAGCGACTATCTGAAAGACTCAGTCCTGATATTATTGTTACAACTAAATATAATTTTTCGACCAAAGGTGGAGTTGGCTAGTTTGCAGATTAAGCCATCGATATGCCAGTGTCATTAGGTCCCCTTTCTATACACCGTTCATATTTATCATATTAAATCCGTACAACATCGCTTCTTATGCGGAATTGCATGGAGATTAGGGCGAGGAAGAGGCGATTACTCATATGATGAAATTGAACAATCATTGAAAATTTCTGCATTAGAAAAGCGTAGGAAAGACTTTGATTTATATTGCATTTTCAAAATTATTATTGATTCACCTTCTTTGTTGCAACTCATCTAGTTCAACATTCCTTGCCGAATACGTAGAAACAATGAATTGCTGTTCCTCAATCATTAATCTACTAATTATGGGTATTATTCTCCACTGTCCAGAATTTCGAAACTTGTTAACTCAAGTCATGGTCTTGAAATTTTTGGTAGCGGTCTAAATGATTTTTGTCATTCTTTACGACTATCAAAACTTGGATTTGACCTTGGCTTTGATTTGAATGTTCTTTATTATGTATATTTTGTCATATTTTTATCATTGCTTCATTTAATATTATGTATGTGCTGTTATTTTTCTGTTGCTCTTTTTCCCATTTCGTATTAGGACTAAAGTCCGTTAGTTTATAAATAAAGAATAATGACAAAGGAATTAGGTGTATATATAAAATATATTTTCTGTACAATTACATGTAGGCGTTTGAAACGTTTTTTTTTGTTTACAATCAAAATGTTTCAATGACACAGTCGCTGAATGTTACAGGAAACGATTTTATAAATTCACACTCCTCTCATGAATAGTCCATTTTCAATCTCAATGTCAGTGGCTTAGTATACAAAAATCATTTAATATGTGCTGGCAGATGAAAATATTTCCACAAAAATATCATGTAAGTACCTGTCCAAGCAAGGTGCGAAATCCAGTAGGTGTCAGAAAAATATATTTTAAATTCAAAGTACATTTTAAAACTTCACGCTTCATTGAAATATTGATTCCTCAAAAAATATTAACAATCTTCATTAAATATGAGAATGGAAAAGGACACAGAAAAAATAGGCTGCGACCGAGGCTCGAAACCGTAACCTCCACACTACCCGGGCGGGAGGCATCTACCAATTCCGCCATCCCAACTAATTCATAAGGTGTCATTTTTAACAATCAATTTTTTATCGATATTTTTGGCAACCATCTTTATCATTTTGAGAACACAATTACAAACAGATGACGTCGTGGATAGGGTTTTTTTATTTTAAAATCCGTTTAGTTTTGAAGTTGTTTCGGTAGGGTGACGCCACATTGTTGTTGATGTAATTTAAACCATTAAGAAATACGCACCTTCAGCTATGACGGTTACCTCATGACTACCAGATCTAATTCATTTGGATTTCTACGTCTAGTTTGCTGTGAGTCACCAGCCACTTAGCTTCCTATATAACGTCAATTATCCAACAATTTTAATTGGTTTTGAATCTGATTGTCTTCTCCGTTAAGCGTTTCATTATTTAAATAACATAATTTAATTGTTCCAGCTTTGTTCATTGTTGCTTTTGTGCAATGTTTAATTTGAACAATGACCGATGTAATTTATCAATGGTGTTGCAACTTGCCCAAGAATGCTAACAATATGGCGACATTGCAATACGCAGATTAAGTTTTGTCAATATTGCGAGATTAGTTTTAACACTTCCCTATAAATATGTGCACCGTAAGACGGGGTTAAATTACTCCACTTTTATTCCGCAGTATGACTAGTAGGTACCTACTCAAAGCGGCACATTTAACATTTCCGTACCTGAAAGTAAAAATCAAACGTACGATTCGAAGGAGGGTGACGTAGTTAACCTATTTGATCTTATTTTATCAACCCTTTCTTTCTGAAGGAGGGGTTCTAATATCACCCCGATCGAAAGTGTTCGATATCTTAAAATAGAAAAAAATTACTGAAATATTGTCTATGAATATCCTCTTCTCTAAGTATTACCTAAGATTATGTCATGAAAACGCTTTAATAAGAAAGGTCAAATGGGACAATTACGTCACACGGGTCTTCGGATTGTATGTTTGATTTTTACTTTTAAGTACGGAAAGGTTAATAGAAGTGTACATTATTGTGAGATTAGAAATGTAAATAAAATAAAATTACCACAAATGAAAAAAAACAGAGTCACAGAATTGCCTACAGGGGAAATTGTTTTTAACACTCCCGTTCCGAATGGGGGTTCTAATGTCACCCCGAACGAAAGTGTTGTGCGAAATCATAGATAAAGATGACTGAAATATTATGAATATATTTCTCTCTTACTAAAACCAAAAAACAAAAAAATAAATCTGACCATAATAATATTATATAATTTTATCTGACCAATATCTGCGCGGGTTTGTAATTTATTCAATAACAAAACTATAAGTGCCTTAGTTTTGAATTCGTCATTCGTTTCCATATAATCTTAAGCGGATTGCTGCGAAGTGTTTATGAATATGATAATAAAGATGTAGGCGGATGAAACAGGATACGATGTTCTAATAGACCAGTTATTCTTTGAAAGAGAAAAATCCCCAAGACTTCTTTGAGTAATTAAATGTTCTACTTAGCAAATATTTTTTTTTAAAGTCCATATCCAGATTGATTTATTTTTTTAATACACAAAAATAAGCCAAATATAAACAAGAGATATACGTAAGTGTGTCGAGGGAAAGCTGGAATATACTTATAAGTTCAATGATTGACAGCCCTGAACTATTAAACTTGATTTCATTTGTTCAGGTATGTTCCTAACAAAACGGTTACAAGGCAGTGCCTACCGTACTATTGTAGCAAATTTTTTTTGTTGCTTCAACCTCACTATTAACACGCCTATGCGATGAATGCAACATCTGGGAAACACATACTCCGATGTCGTTGATATATTTAACACGTCAATATCAAACTATAAGCCTAATTTAGTACAGTTTTTTTCATCTGGTAGAGCTAAACTAATAGTTGAAAATATTCAACTCTGAACCTGTTTTTTAATATTATTTTTTCTTTTCTTTTACAATTTTATTTTTTACGTGAGTACCGCACAAGAGTCTCAACTGGATAGAGCCAGTGACACTATGGCATCCCCAATAGGGGTATGTTGTGACGCTGAAGGTAGTGGGGAGGGGAAGGAGATGAGGGAGTGGAAGGGGAAGGTTGGGAAGTACCTGGCTATTCAGATCTGGTCACCAAACACGGGTACAGTCATTTCAAGCAACGTTTCAATTCTCAATGGTGGTCTTCACCAGGGCGATACATAGAGTATCTACCACCTGTTATTTATTAAATATTATTAGTTCTTTTCATCTACAATATTGTTGTATCTGTTATTCAATATTCCTTTTTATTTTATTTTACAAATTTTTTTGCACTACTTATGAGGTTATTGTTTTAAAAAAAATTACATTTGTGTAAAAGCCTATAACGGGCGTAAATAAATAAATAAAATACAAGTGTTTATACATTTTGGGCCAGTCTACATTAGTGTCTAACTAGGCAGAAACTAATCATGCCGTGACAAGTCGTGTCAAAATTTATTTTACTATCGGAATAATACAGTTGATACACTTAAACGGATTTTTTTAAAATTTTTATAAAAGGGTAAGAAAATAAAATAAAAGAGAAAACAAAAATATAAGGGAATAAATTAAAATGTAAAGATATTTCAAAAAACTAAATTAATGCAGATGTAAAAGTTACACAATTGGTAGGTTTCGTAACTAAGTTATTTAAAGGTGTGCATTTTACTCTAATTTATCGCATGACATTTTTTATCAATTTTCCATGCCGCCTTTTTTTTTCACAAAAAATTGATAGATAGGTCTTATTTCGTTTATCACCCATTTTGACGCAATAATAAACATACCTTACCCGAAAAAAAACGTTTTTCAAAGTGACATTACTGCTTGCATTTACAGGAAAACCTCATGCAATTTTATTTTTATTTGGAAGGAAATGTATTCAGCCATACGAAAACACAATGAAACCACAAAAAAATCTTCACATTTCCTAATCAAACATTTTTTAGTGACATGAGTGAGAAAAAAAAAACAATTACCGAATATAAGTAGCTATTCCAGAGAAAAAAAACACTTACACCATTAACATACAATTTGAAAAAATACGTAAACACATTATCTGAGAAGGTAGCATAATTGACTAAAACATCATTTTGTAAAACACAAGTGCGTTATTACGCAATTACAGTCAGCAAGGTACGACGGAAATTGTACTTTGCGGGAATCCGGCATTACAGGGGTTAAGTATAAATAATGTCACGAAGACGGTTACGATATTACCGAAACCAGTTGACGAAATGTATAAATTCTAATAAGTCGTTTAAAATATAATATCTCTTCATTAAAATATAACATTATTCGTAAGATGTCTATTGTTTCTGGCGATTTTATGGATTTTTAACACTCTAATATTTCACTTATAAAATGTACCAAAGCTACAAAGTAATAAAAAAACAACAACAAAAAGTAGTTGCTATTTATTTTTTAGGGTCTAAATGGTTCGCCACCGCTTCAAACGTTTCTAAACATGTGACAAATGGGTAACAGTACAACAAACCCGAGTTAACAATTCCAGTTTGTCCACACAGTTACCATAATCGATTCGATATAGCCCAGGGCCTATGTAACCCGACCACTAGCCCCTGCTAGGCCACTGTAGCCGGTATAGTCGGTATAGCCAGCCAATCTAACTTGCGCAATAACCAAGTCCCGAATTAGGCTCATATACTTTTATGTCTCCTAATCAGCCATTGTCATCAGGTACGAAATGCTCGCACAACCAGCCCGTTCCAAACATACTCATTTCCTTGTTTCGTTGGACATTTGGACTGTAACAGTGAAGAAATAAACCGACAGAAGGGTTTTGTAGGTGTGTCCTTGTGCTTGAAGTAGATGAGTCCTGGCATGAAACAACGATATAGATTTTATCGACAGTGTCGGTAATTTGGAACCTTAATCCGACTGCAGATCGCCGATCAACAAACGACAGTTCACATGGCCTAAATTAAGCATGCTTGACATGAGTTGTTGTTAGTTCACATTGAATAAATTAGGCATGTTTAGTCGACACGAGTTATTGTTAGTTCACATCGACTAAATTAAGCATATTTAATCGACGTGAGTTGTCGCATGTTCGTTGGCGATCTGCAGTCGGGCTCGGGAACGATGTGAAATTACCGGCATTGTCGATAAAATCTACATCTAGGGCCCCACGTCGGACGTTTTTCTCATATGAATTCCATGCGATTTCCAATTCTATGCATGAAAAATATTATACGCATCCTTTTACAACTTTTAAAATTAGAAATGAGGGTAAAATTAACGTTGCAAAAAATGTAATCACACAAACAACATGGCGTCTTGCCATTGCGACCTGAAAACAGTTGTTGTTCTAGAAATTATAGATGCCAAAACTTTAAAAAACGTTTTAGATAGTTGTCATTGAGACCAACATATTGCCTGGTTTACATTCTATCAATGTTGTATTGTGAATTTATTAAATAGACATGGTTCATTTGCATATGTATGAGCCTTTTTGATCGTTGGTGTATATTTAAGCTTTTTAGTCGTTCATGTGAAGAGTCAGAATAACAGAAGAGTATGTATGAGACGATGTATGAATGTAAATGAAGCAAGAAGTGTGTGCCAAGACAGAGTTGTATGGCGGTCCGTCCTCTCTGCCTAGCCCTGCGGAGAAACGACGTGATGGTTAGTTAGTTAGTTTTAGTCGTTAATGCATATTTCAGCTTCTTTATTCTTCAAATATGAGCTGTTTAAATTAGAGATGGTCGATATTATGTTATTATTCCGGTTACTTTGTTCAGGTGACTTTGCTGTCACTGGATCGTCCGATATTCAAGGAACCGGTTATTTTTAGAATTATGTTTAATCAAAAATTAGGCTTTCGTAGACACATTCCTGTTTTTATCGTATACTGTAGGCATATGTTTTGGCATTGTCAGTGCATATTTCGACATTGTTAGCGCATGTTTCGGCATTGATTTATTTATTTTTCTTTTTAAAAGAAAGACAAACGTTCCCGGGTTACGAATAACCTGACAATATTTGAAAAAATCCTAAGAAGCGGAAGATATTGCTTGTGCAATGATGGAGGACTTATCCACCAGAGGAATTAAACGCACGACGCCCGGGTGGGAATCCTACGCATTTGTCCACTCAGCTACCGACCGGTGATAGTATAATATAACCCAATGTCTAAACAAAGTACTTTTTATAGTCAATACCGCACAAGAGTCTTAACTGCTCCCAACCGTCTTGAGCCAGTGGGACTATGTCATCCCTAATCGGGGTATATTGTGAAGGAGAAGAAGGAGACGGGGAAGAGGAAGGTTGGGAAGTACTCGGCTATTCATATCTGGTCACCAAACACGGATAACATTTTCAAGCAACGTTTCGATTCTGAATGGTGGTCTTTCACCGGGGCGATAATTAGAGTATCTACCACTCTGGAACGTGCCGCAAATGTTCCATTCATTATTTTTATATGAATTAAATATGTGTTTATAGTTATGACACATATTAATTGAATAAAATGTAAAACTCCTCAAGCAAAAAAAAAAAAAACTTTACTTTTTGTGAAATGAGTAGATAGTTAATTTCATTGGCCTATCTGGAGTCTAGTAGTCGAAAGGTCTTATGGATATTGGATTCATCAGTTTTTTTTCCTCCCTTCTAGGGAATATGTGTTCAGTGGACTGTAACATGATCAGCTGGTAATAGTCCCGACTGTACACTTGGAAGAAGTGTTGTTGGCTAGTTTGGGATATTAAGATAATCTCGTGTTTTTCTGTGCCATTAGGCGGCTTAATAGCGTTATTTGTTCCACTGATATTTATAGTGTCGAGTTCCGCAAGTTGGAGGGGAATGGAAATCGTATCGTGTTTTCGGTTTATTACAAACCCCTTTCCTAGATTTATTGTTTGCAATAACTCCCAAAGCCAGACCACAATCTATTGTAATATTATAGGTCTATTTTTACATTTAATATATTGTATATAATACAGCGCCCTTGAGGTGATTTTTCACAAAAACGGCGCTATACAAATCATCCAAATATTATTATTATTATTGACAGGAGGATGAATGCAGGACACTCCATTAATAGAGGACTGAACGCTGTTGGCGCAAATAAAAAAAAATGTCCAAAGAAGCGAAGCTAGCAATCCACAATGGAGTGCTTATACTCAGCCTGGTGTAAGGCAGTGAGGCATGGAACTGGCAGAAAAAGGATGAAAGTAGACTGAATGCTGTAAAAATGAGATCCCTGAGGCGTATGTGCGATAAAAACATGTATGACCGTGTTAAAAAGGTGGATATCCGGAAAAAATGCAAGAATGATGTAAGCGTTATGAATATGATCGAGAACGGGACGCTTAGATGATTTGGGCATGTAGAGCGAATGAACAAAGGAAGGAGTGTGAAAAGAATATACGACTAGAAAGTAAATAGAAGAAAAAGTCGGGGACGCCCGAGGAAGACATGACACGATCAAGTGAATCAAATATTTGAGTCAGGCCATGTCAAGAATCAAAATAACGGAAGAGTATGTGTGAGACGATGTCGAATGCGAATGAAGCAAGGAGTGTGTGCCAAGACAGAGTTGTATGGCGGTCCATCCTTTGTGCCTACCCCTGCGGGGAAATGGCGTGATGGTTAGTTAGTTAATCTATTCTTAAACCAGTTCGTAGGATTTTTGGTTTCGTTGGTAGTGTTGGCTTAAAAGGCTTTGTTCGACATACTCATATCATCACCTGAATGCAGAACCTTAAGTCGCATACTAGTCAATTTTGTGTGTTTTTATTCGTTTATTGTGTTTTTATGCAACTGCTTTTGTTGTACGGAAAGACCTTAACTGGAATGACTATATTTCCATTGATTTAATTTATTATTATTATTTTACTGAAGAATTATCCTAAGTAACAATAATGTTACATAAGCTAGTTTCGCATGTAATAGGTCCAGTCGAAAACCATAGATTTAAGCATAGATATAAAATACAAGACACATCATATCCATACAAATCGAATGATAAATGTGGCACGGTCTTGGTTAAAGTTTCAAAGCTCATAACGCTTATGAAAACGATAGAAATTCTAAACAGAATGTGTGTGTACAGATGAGATAGCTATATGAACGTCCCGCGCTATTGTTATAATCTCTATTCCCCGACGAACTTACAGAGTGACTAGCCAAGTAGAGTACGACGTACGGAAACGGTTGTCTTCCACACACCTTTATATATCTGCATTCGCTATCTCACATTATTTCGGTTTTAGAGCTCTCGTTTTCCCGTGACAGCTTGTCTATCGAACGAATGTTTGTGTGATACTAAACGCAGTAAATCTCAGGAATGTCTCTCGGACTCGGCTTGGTATATTCACACGCTTCAGTAACGTATCTATATTATTTAATTCATCTAAGAATTTAAGGTACTTTCGCTGTGTATAGGAATTGAGAGAACCAACTTTCAAAACTTCAAATGCCTCCACTGTTAAATTAGCTTAAGCGCAGTTAGAATACTTCTGCATTCAGGTGACGATATGTGTTTGTCATTTTACTGGCATAGTACTGTTTATTGAATACGTCTTGATTTTTTTTTAATATGAACAAAACATGTTATGTCAAGTACAAACGACTAACATTTCCGACATAATATTATATTACATGTTACCTTAACGAGCCTTATTACCTTGCGTGTACCTACCTACCTGTGAAACACGACGGCTTTGTATAATGTTCCTACGTCTATAAGTAATTATTTTTAAAATTCCCATATTCAAAGGCTGCACAGACTAGGTAACATATTAACTGCAGTAACTACACTGCGAATTACTTAAATACTTAATACATTTTTATTTATAAATTATTTACGTGGTAAAAGTTGGCTTTTTTGTTGACGCGACATTTTGCAAGCCGCTAATGTCGTTCCTTGCGGAAAATTTTGTAAAAAAGGTCAATACGGAATAAATAAAAACCCACACGTTCTTTGTGAGCCGGCTTACCGGTCAAATTTTAAGCCATTTACGAAAAATATTTTTTTAAACGGACCAGCACGATCGTATCAGCCAGGACTGATTGGGTTTTGTTGATAATAATAAACCGTCCACTCACTTGCGCTGTACCTACCTACACTTACTTACTTATTTTATAATTTTATTACTATGCCATGTTATTAACCTTACCATACTCTTTTATGCAATTTACTCTGATAATGTAACTTAATGTAAAAACTACATGCTTATATTATATCTACTAACTTTTTTTTAAATTCTTGTTATTATGTTATGTGCTATACATTTATTGTGCACCTTAAAATAAATCTACATGTGCAAGCCTGAAGGCTCGAAAGGCGTCAATAAATAAATATTATTTCACTTAAGTTCAACTGAAGAGTTAAATCCTCAGAGCAAGAATATATATGGAGAGAGAGCTACATATTTTACCCAACCCATATAAACTTACGATAAATTACTTTTCTCTTTTTACGCTCTTAAACCGTGAGAGAGAAAGAGACAAGACAAGTTCTCACATAATATAGCACCACCATTCGGTATGTAAGCATGTTTTCCGTCTCCCGCGTCTGCGGCGACTCCGCCTACTACGTTTTGTTATGCAACATAACAGGACATAACTCAACGGTTTTTTAGGTTATATCCTATATTTTTGTTGAAAACAATACTGTGAAAAAGTGGTTATACAAATAAACAAAAACATTGTTTTTTTTATTTATTTTTATTTATTTTTATTTTTTATTTTTTTTTATTTATTTATTTATTTATTTATTTATATACGCCCTCAAGGGCTTTTACATAACATAGGTATAAAATAAAACAGTGACATAAAAAATAACAATGACATAAAAATAACAATGCGCCCAAAAACATTTGATGCGACGATTTGATTACGCCCAAGAAAATTAACACTAGTATTTTAGAAAGAGGTATGTTATTATAGCCTTCTTGTAACTAGATTCAGTGCAGTTGAATATATCTACTATTTCAGCGATAGAATTACTCACTGCATGCAATCTAGGTACAAGCGAGTATTTAAATGACTCAGTCCTGATATTGTTGTTACATTTAAAAAGAATTTTGGATCGAGTGGATCTGTTAGGTATGTTAATTAATTATGTCGACATGTGCTATGAATGGATGTATAAATACCCTAGCCCTAGTCCTAGCCGCACCCGAGTCAGGCAAAAATCATCAATACTGACTACAGAAACGCTCCCTCCTGTATATTATTGCTCTGATGTTAAATCATTGAAAGCCACTATAGCCAAATGTGTATTTTATTAACGGGGTGAACGTTATCGTACTGGTAACATTGCAAAAGCGGCTATTTAGAGCTCGGTTTGAAGATTATTCCACGTTCGCTCTATTTTCCTGTTCTTGCTCTCATCAGATTTATACATTTTTCACTCCCCTTCCCAATATTCTCCAGCAATATCCTTTAATATCTTCAATGCTTTTCAAAAATTATCTCCACAAACACCTCCAGCTTCACGTCACTGAGATCTTCCAAAAATCCAAAAACTGCCATAATGATCGGAGTCGAACGTTTACAATGCAAGAGAATATATCAGTGATTAGTTAATCTAATTTTTCGATAAATTTTTATTTAGTACCTCTCAAAAAATTATTATCAACCAAATAGTATATAAATAAGTTCAGATTACACAGTACAAACTGATTTAAATAATACGAAAAAAAGCAACATTTTAACGAATTTTGCTAACCATCTGTAATGATTTCAACGTGTAGCCAAATGAAATACCTTGCAATGTTCACCTGATTAAAATTTACTTTGTGTATTTGGCAAAACTAGTGAAGAAACGGAGGAATTTAGTAGGTCAGAAAAAGTTTATACGAAATTCACTGACTCGAAAATGTTCTAGATTTTGAAATTATTTACATGCTTAGTAGTGTAGAAAAGGTGATGTTACGCTCTCAAAGGTCGACTCACGGCCGCCACCCGATTTACACAAAGTCTATGACCTTTTTGTACGACTTCTAATAAAGAATTTTCGCAAATTGGATATATGGCTTCTAGAATGTACTGTAATCATACAAAAGTACTTTTGGTGGCATAATAATAAATATTCGAAGTGAGAGATTTTCTCAATATTGTCCAGGGGCCGGTCTTGTGCATGCGCCGTGGTCGAGTGGTAAGACGCTTTACTACGAAGCCAGAGGTCGCGAGTTCAAACCCGGCGTGCAAAAATAAATTTTATTTAATTAAGATGTGTCATAACACTGATAATAAATTTGATTTTAATTTTTTTTTTTAATTTGCGGCACGTTCCAGAATGGTAGATACTCTAAGTATCGCCCTGCTTGAACATCGCTTTGCTTGAAATGGCTTCAGCCGTGTTTGGTGACCAGATCTTAATAGTGAGGTACTTCCTAAACCTTCCTCTTCCCCTTATCCTTCCCCCCTACCTTCAGCCTCAGAACACACCCCAATTGGGGATGCCATAGTCTCACTGGCTCTAGACGCATCAAACACATTTGTGTAAGGTTTTAAAGTTTCAAGTAACCGTTGTTTTTTTGAGTACACATCGTCGCTGGAATGGCAAAAGGGCTAAAGCGACACTTTGGTACAAAATGAGTCAAACGTTAAACTTTGATCAGTTCCTTTTTCTGAATCGAATGCTCTGACTCTCGTTTGATTCTAAAGACTTTTGTGGCCCTTCAGGCATCTAAAATATATTTACCGTTTGGGAGAAGGCTTGACTCAAGCGACACAAGTTTGGGACTTTTTTTAGTTTGTTGTCGCTTCAGGTAATTCAATGAGAGCATTGAGTTACCTGAGTTAAGTTTTTTTTTCAAAATCCAACCAGGTACTGAAGACTTAAGAATTTTATTGTAAAACAAAAAAAACTGCTCCGGTGTAAACTTCCCAAAATGGCGCATCAGCCCTTTTGCCTTTCCGGCGATGATATAATGGTGTAATTTCTACTCTGCTCGCAGGTATTATGGGCGATCGCTTAGCGTTTTACCACGGTGACCAATTAATGTTACCTAATTATCTCTCGAATGTCCACAATTGCTCAGTGTCCGATTGAGTCCTGAAATGTGTGATACTTCGAGTCAGAATATACATAGAGAGTTAAAAGTGTAGTTAGTTAGTATTGTTGACTTTATACTGACTCGAAAAAAAGAGAGAAATATATGTTAAAGAAAGTTGGATAGACTACTATTAGTCACCGCCCACATGGAATTCGAACATTTTTAATAAACATTTTTTTATTCTTTTATATGAATACCGCACAAGAGTCTTAACTGCTCCCAACCGTCTAGAGCCAGTGAGACTATGGCATCCCCAAAAATAGGGTATATTGTGAGGCTGAAGGTAGTGGGGAGGGGAAGGAGATTGGGAGTACCTGGCTATTCAGATCTGGTCACCAAACACGGCCAAGGCCATTTCAAGCAACGTTTCGATTATGAATGGTGGTCTTTTACAAGGGCGATACTTAGAGTGGTAGATATTATATTTGAACACATTAAACACAACAATATCAATACACCATTAAAGTGATTCATAAAGTCAAAATATCACAGAAACACTAATAATAGAAGGTTTGTCTAAATAACGATGGAAGTTTTTTGTAGATTTTATGTCTTTATATCATTAAAAATGTGAAAATTCTAAAGTTCGGTCAAAAATATTTAAAACTGTTGAAATACCTCTGAAAATTGATGTTTTATAATATTTGTTTGGTCTTATTTAAACATTAACGCATAGCACATATCACCATCATGTTCGATTTATCTGTATAACCACTTCAACTTTTTTAATCAATACGAATATAGGAAATAACCTCAAAATCCGTTGAGATAAGTTATACGACTCGACGATGTGAAGTTAGCGCGGACGGAGAACATTCTTACGTACTTAGAAGTGCTGCAATATTATATGAAGACTTTTCTATCTCTTTCTCCCTCATGGTATACGACGTAAAAACCCAGAGAAAGTGATTTATCGCAAATTTGTATAGGTTGGGTAAAAATATTTAGCTATCTCTCCTTGTATATTCTTCCTCCAAGGTGTGATATCACTCACCTGTCCAGTTAGTTTCGCTTGCATATATTTGTACTTTGGTGGATTTTGTTCCAGAGACCCCGCGGCTACCGACTTTGATTCATGGCTTGTTTCTATAGCCAAGATAAGAAAATAGACTCAGAAGTTAATTAATTATGTGGAGAAATGTTAACTAAACCACTTAGACGTTATGGCTTCTCTTATTTATTTAGTCTCACTTTTCTTTTCCCTCTTAACGACTTGCGCCCTATTATCAAGCCTTGCGCATATCTTTTTCTTGATCTAGATAGTCGAATATTCATTAATTTATCAACCTGGAAGGTATTTAATTAATGCTTCCATCCTCTGACGTATTGATAAGCAGAAAAAAAAACCATTGAAACATATTATAATTTGTGTTTCTCGTATTTGCCACCACCATTCTAAGCCAGCTTTACTCGAGGTATTGATTAAAACGTATAGAGCAAAAAATATGGCGTATTATTTTTAGAGAGATACGTTGACATTTCGAAGCTCTATAGCTCATGATGGAAATTATTTAATACTATTTTATTGAATGAAAATGAAATAATAACTTTGTAGAAGACCACTGATGCATGGCAGTGAGGCATGGAACTGGCAGAGGAAGGATGAAAGTAGACTGATTGCTGTGGAAATGAGATCTTTGAGACGTATGTGCGGTAAAACCATGTATGATCGTATTAAAAATGTGGATGTCCCGAAAGAATGCAAGGCTGATGTGAGCGTAATGAATAGGATCAAGAAAGGGACGCTTAGATGGTTTGGACATGTGGAGCGAATGAACGAAGAAAGGAGTGTGAAAAGAAAATATTATGCGAAAGTGAATGGAAGAAGAAGTCGAGGACGCCCGATAAAGACATGGCACGATCAAGTAAATCAAATACTTGAATCGGGTTATGTGAAGAGTCAGAATAACAGAAGAGTATGTATGAGACGATGTATGAATGTAAATGAAGCAAGGAGCGTGTGCCAAGACAGAATTATATGGCGGTCCGTCTTCTCTGCCTACCCCTGTGGGGAAACGGCGTGTTTGTTAGTAAGTTAGTAAGTAGAAAATCACAGATTTAATTTTTATTACCGACCGCTTTCGTTTAGCCTTTTAAGCATCATCAGGGTACAAAATTAAACAAAAAAAAAATACATAGTGTGTGGTTTTATACACTCGTACATACAGAGGGAGAACATAACATAACAAAATAAAATAAGAGAACAATAAGAAAACAAAGAATAACATTTAAATTATGACAAAGGAACAGAGATAAAGAGACGGATAGAGACATTTACGGGAAATATACCTAATATTGAACTACTGGACAGATTTAACTGATTATTAAGAATATGACTTATAATTTTAAAGACTTTCTTTTTAAATAAATAAAGTAAAAATTATTTATTTTTATTTAAAGTTTTTATACCTGCAGAATTGGGCGGTTGGTGCAATACCCAATCTGCCGTATTCCATAAGCATAATAATGTGAACAAAAGATAAATATAATAATTAAAAACAATAAAATTTAAATAATTACCATCAAATATAAATAAACATAATAATAAAAACTTAAAAGGAGCCTGCTTCAAGGTGGACTCACATCAATCATAGGACAAATAATATGGAGTCTTACTTTTGTAGAGTTTTATTGCAATTTCAAAGCTCGTGCTATTTTTGGAGAGTAGCATTGACATTTAAAGCTCCATAGCTCATGATGGAAATGATTAAACCCTATGGGACACAGTATGAAGTCTCACTTTTTGAGCGTTTTTATTGATATTTCAAAGCGCGTATTATTTTTCGAGTCACATTGATATTTTAAAAACTCCATATCTCACGATGGAAACGATTTGATACTATGGGACACACAATATGGAGTCTCACTTTTTGAGCGTTTTATTGCTATTTCAAAGCTCCATAGCTCTTGACGAAAATGACGCTACAAGAATAAAAAATCTGGACTGAAAAGGTTGTACAAATTTCATAGCCACAGAGCTCGGCGTTCGATATTTTATGCTTGGTCAAAAATATTCAAAAACGGATTTCTGCTTTATAGTTGGAATGAAAAACCTTTTAACATATTTTTCTTCTCACCCCAGCTTACCATAGCGTCGAAATAATTCACATAAAAAAGACAATGATCTTGCCTTCATTTCGTGGCACTGGTGATGAAATGAAGCACCATGGTAGAAAAAAAAGACACCCTCTTTAGCCACAATTTTTTTTGCAATTGTGTGTTACAAAGATATCATCATTTCTAATTTTAAAACTTTTGATTTGTGGCGGAATTAATTTTAATGATTTGTTTTTTTCACAATTAGTTTATTTATTTCTATGAATGTGAATGCACTTTCATTTTTTCAAATAATCCTGCGTCAAGTGATTTATATTAAGTTAGTATATCCAGTATCTATGGTGACAATCACCGACTGTAAAGTTACCCGTGTCAAGCTGTAACTGCCTCGATAATTGATTGATAATAGACAATTTTTAAATTGTCTAAAATAATGTTTTCTTTTAGAATTCTTTCAGTGATGTATCAGTGTCGGCTTCTGGACACACCCTTGTCGCCGACAGAGGGCGTGGTTGATGGAGTGGGGGGTAGGGGAGGAGGGTGTTGGGTGTTGGTGTGGGTGTTGGGTGTGGGTGTTGTAGCGTGATGTATGTGACCGCAGTTGACCGATCTATCTGGACAGTCTATCTGTCAAGCCGAGGGCTGTCGCCTGTCTCGCTATCTCTATCAATTTCACTAAATGTACGTCGGAGATCTCAAGTCTGGAGAATCAAGAATTTCTTTTTTAAAGTTTTTTTATGTGATTACCGCACAAGAGTCTCAACTGTCCGGAGCTTGAAGTAACAATATATGGAGAGAGAGCTAATTTTTTTACCCAACTTATACAAATTTGGGATAAATCACCTACTCCGGGTTTTTACGTCGTACGCCATGAGAAAGAAAGAGACAACAAATTTTCCCGAATTATCACACCGCTTTAAAGTATTGTTAGAATGTTCTTCGTGTCCCGCGTCTCCGTTGACTCCGCCCACACGTTATGATACGAGAAATAAATTGACATAACTCAACGGTTTATTAGGTTACATGTTATTTTATTTTTTTAAACAATACTGTGAAAAAGTGGTTAAAGGAATAAACAAAAACATTATGTCGACATGTGCTATGAATGGATGTATAAATACCCTAGCCCTAGTCCGAGCCACGCCCAGGTCTGACCGAGTCGGCAAACCTTGTAAAAACTGACTACAGCAGCGCTCTCTCTTGTATATTATTGCTCTGAGGTCCGGAGCCAGTGACTGGTATCCCCACAGAACAAGAATATATATATGGAGAGAACTAAATAGTTTTACCCAACCTATACCAATTTACGATAAATCACTCTCTCTAGGTTTTTAAGAAATATATAAGACAAGTTCTCACATAATATAGCACCACTTTTCGGTATGTAAGCATGTTTTTCGTCTCCCGCGTCTCCGGCGACTTCGCCCACTACGTTCTGTTATTTATTTATTTATTTAATTATATACGCCCTCATGGGCTTTTACATAACATAAGATATAAAATAACAGTGACATAAAAAATAACAATGATTAGCAACCAAAAACAAAATTAAGTTGATAGAAATATTATAATGCAAATTAACACTGGTATTTTTGAAAGAGGTATGCTATTATAGCCTTCTTGTAACTAGATTCAGTGCATTTGAATATATCTACTATTTCAGCGATAGAATTACTCACTGCATGCAATCTAGGTACAATGCGACATAACAGGAAATAACTCAACGGTTTTTAAGGTTATATCCTATATTTTTGTTCATAAAAATACTGTAAAAAAGTGGTTATACAAATAAACAAAAACGTTATGTCGACATGTGCTATGAATGAATGTATAAATACCCTAGCCCTAGCCACGCCCGAGTCAGGAAAAAATCATCAACACTGACTTAACAACTTATCCCTCCTGGTATATTATTGTTCTGAAGGTATCCCCAATTGGAAAATGCTGTGAGGCTGAAATAATTGGGAAAGGAGATGGGGAAGAGGAAGGTTGGTTGGGAAGTACCTGGCTATTAGGATTTCACCACTTGAGCCATGTTAAGGATAGTTTTGATTCTGAATGGTGGTATTTTACCAGGGCGATACTAAAGGTATCTACCGAATTTTTTTTTGGTTTACTTCTAAAACTTTTGAAAAATGTTGTTTCTATATAATTTTATCTCCTTTTACAACTCGTGTGAATTTTTCCTTAACGAAAGATGGGTACCAACTCGTATCAAGTATAATACAATAACGTGTATAATAGGCACATATTACATTAATAACGCGCTAAGACAAAAAAAAATGACCCGTATATTACACGATTTTTCGGAATAGAAAATATTGGCAGTATCGCTCAGTGAGGGACCGCAATTCAGAATCAATCTGCGTTGCTTGAAATGACTTTAGCTATGTTCAGTAACCAGATAACCACGTGCTTCGTCTTCTGCCCACTATTTTTTACAGCCTCGCAACATTCCCCAAACAAAGATGCCATAGTTCCACTGACCCCGGGCAGTTGAAACGCGCATAAAAAGCCATGATGTGAAACTAATTCTTCGTGAACTTGCAAAGGATAATGTTACTCACTTGTTTTAAAAATAGTCTTATTTGAAAATGAAATTCTTTCCAGCCGATCGCTATCCGGGGAATGGTGAATATTTCAATGTAGGTTTAGTAAATCATTCGTTGATAATACGGTTTAGACAGGCCGCGGCCGTAATTATCCAGAAAGTGAACAAAACTGTAAACTGTAGAACACTGTAGAACTAAAGAGAAGAGTAGCGTAGCGTAGAGTGTAGTGGTTACTTTGATTAATCATTCCTTTAAGACGGCACTACTTAAAACTTGGCGCTTGATAACTGAAAACTAACCAGCGATTTGTTTTTATTACACCCCTCGACGAAATGGCGCCTGGGGCAGTTTGAATTTTTGGTGCTTTTTGGAACATAATCGTCATTGGAAAGGCAAAAGAGCTTAAGCGACACTTTGGTCAAAAATGAGTTAAATATGCAGGTTTGATCAGGTTTTATTTCAGCATCGAATGCTCTGACCCTCGTTTGATTCTGAAGATTTTTGTGGCCCTTCAGCCATCTAAAATATATTTACCATTTGGGAGAAGGCTTGACTCAAGCGACACAAGTTTGGGACTTATTTAAGCTTTTTGTCGCAAATGGTAAATAAGTACTTTTTTTCGAAAATCCAACCAGATACTGAAGACTTATGAATTTTACTGTGGAAACAAAAAAAAAATTCAAGTGCTCTGGTGTAAAGTTCTCAAAATGGCGCTAATTGAATAAAATAAATTTTAATTAAAGTTATTTTAACTTCGTCAATTTATCAAATTGACTTACTTCGGTTATATTGAAAAGGTAGAGGTACCTACGTTTCTCAAAGCCGTTTGTCTCTAAATCTCGGACCAATCTTTATAAACAGCTTTCAATCGGTTTTGTGAAACTTTTAATTACAATCGCCTTTATTATTTTGATAAATTTAATGAAATCCAATTGAATGTTAGGTCTGGGTGGTTGTGCAAATCAATACAGTGCTGTATTATGAAACAAATTATCACAACTTTAATAAGCAACGGTCGATTTTGCTTCCAATCAAAAGTGAGATAGGTCAAAAATAACGTCAGTGCGAGATTAAACTAAGGATTACTCGTGAAGCCAGTGGGACTATGGCTGAATGAGATGGGAAAGAAAAAGGTTGGGAAGTGCCTGAATTTGACTGACGAAAGAAGCCTAAAATGTATTAGGAACTTCGCGTTATGTTAATTATTGATTGTGAGGTCAGTCTTTTTCTCAGAAAGAAAATTGATTTTTCTTTGGCCGAAAACTGCGCGTGGTTTCATGTCTTACCTAGACTTGCGTGTCCATCTATTACGACTGAATAAATAAATTTGAGCCGTGGCATGATGAAGAAACATTGATTGCCAGCGCCAGGGCGGGGGCGGGAGCTAGGGCGGGGGTGGGGCGGAAGGCTTATCGGCAATTACGACGTCAACTGGAAACATATCGGTCACTTTCCAGGTCGAATTGGAGAGCTACGAGTCTGCGGGGTGAACTAACCTTGACTGCCTTGACTTCAGAATTACTCCAGTGAAAAGTTAAATGACCTAAAAAAGATATTCATAACAAAGTCAATATTATTGTTCGAACAGTTAATGTAATAAATCGATCTGAAAAAATGGTTTAAAACAGCAAATCTAAACGCTTCGGCTTGGGTTTTTCTTCATAGATACAATGCGAAGCACCACCGCGGACGAGAATGATAACTGTGTGACATCATCTGATGCAAAAACCCTTGGCGCCACTTAACACTTCGAATTGGAGCATTATTCCGATTAAAAGATTCGAACATTGAATATATATGCTACTGTTAAATGTTATTACTGGCATTTATGTTAATTTGGTGAATATTGTAAAAAAAATGGCTACACTCAGTGACGGCTCGCGACTTTTTATTGTGCTAGAATATTAAGATTGAAAAAACGACGTTATTGATGTGATGTTATCGTAGCCAAATACGTTTTTTTGCTGAAATTCTGTTATTTGTATAAAGATTTTTCAGCGTACCAGCAATGCACCACCAAAACTCTTATAAAAAAAAACATGTATAATAATCTTTTTCTGCTACAACAACATCCATAATGTAGCACTTTAGCACGATAAAAGTCACGAGCCGCCACTGAGCCGAAGTATAGCCTACAAGCCTTGAAGTAACAATATATGGAGAGAGAGCTAATTCTTTTTACCCAACCTATACAAATTTGGAATAAATCACCTTCTCTGGGTTTTGCGTCGTACACCATGAGAAAGAAAGAGACAATAAAATCCCCAAATTATCACACCGCTTTAAAGTATTGTTAGAATGTTCTTCGTGTCTCGTTGACTCCGCCCACACGTTTTGATACGCGAAATAAATTAACATAACTTAACGGTTCATTAGGTTACATACTATATTTTTGTTTATGATAATACTCCGAAAAAGTGGTTTTACGAAAAAACAAAAACATTATGTCGACATGTGCTATGAATGGATGAATAAATACCCTAGCCCTAGTCCTAGCCACGCCCAGGTCTAGCCGAGTCTGGCAAACCTCATAAAAACTGACTACAGCAGCGCTCTCTATTGTATATTATTGCTCTGAGCTACAAGCCTACACTACCTTATTGTGGAAAACATAAAAAAAATATTTAAGGTTATCTGTCTTTACAACATGTTTGTTACTTAAGCACTTATTGATTTTTATGTAAGGTCAATATTGGTAGTATAAACATAAAAAAAGTACATTCAAAACACCTGTGCAGGTACGTAACATTAAATATAAGGGTTTTTATTGATTATTATTATAAAGAGTTTTGTTACCCGAAGTAGTATTAATGCCTCTCAAGGCACCACGCGATCGTCTAATTATGTTTTTTTAAAGTACATCTGTCAAAAATGCTTCACTTGATCCGGTACATTTTTAATGATTACAATTTTATACGCTCAAATGTACTTTTTTATGTACTACGTGTGTCAAATTTTTTGCAGTAAATTTTTAATGAAAAATATCGTTTGGAAATCAATGTAACATTTTTCTTAACCCGTGACCTCTGGATTTTTAGTCAAGGATCTTAACCTCTCAATCACGAAGACCGCCATATGTAAAATTGGTTAAAAAAAATTATAGTAAAAATATTTAAATATAAGTTTTTCATGAAATTTTGGACTGCTAAGTTGTACATAATACATAAGGAATCATTTTTTATAGTCGAAGAGTGGCGTTAAATTTTATAACTTATACTAGCGATTTATTTTTATTATTATGAAAATTGAATCAAATAAATGTATATATTTTTTTAATTTTAACAAAATTGTCACAGTCGAGAATCGAACCCCGATCAACTGCATAGAAGACAACTATGCTGATCATTACACCACCAACTATTGTGAGAACGACGGAATTAATTTATTATATCTATGTACTGAAAGAAAAACAGTTTTTTTATTACGTACTCACATCACAACCGATATTATATTATTTTAATATATGTTTCTCAGATTTTTAGGTCTAGATATTAGACGTTTTTAATAATATTACATAGCACTGCGTTTTAGTCTTCCCTAGGAAGTTTGAAGAACCATAATTTACATATGGGTTAATGGGCATTATACCATTCTAAATACTAAGGAACATGTTTTTATTCTTAATTACCCTAAGAAATCAGCACTAATGATAAAATCTAAATATTGAACTCTGTAAAGAAACGTTTTAAAGATATTCCTAACAAAAAAACTACGTCTTAAATAACTATTCCAATTACTTGTATTTATTGTTCCGCGGATGACAGTACAGTCCATGATAGTTTTTTGTTTGACAGGCCCCCAAAAGGGCACAGAAACAACAACGGCTCGGAGGGCTTTGAATAAACGATTACTGCGAGAGAATCTCCTCTTGGGTAAGAATAATCTCGTAGAATTTAATGTTTCAAAGACCCAATCATATCTGATTATGACTAAAAGGGATCATCATGACAATTTAGTCTCCTTCAACGGAAGTAATCTTCCCAACAAGCTTTCCATTGACATGCTTGGTGTAACCTTAAGTGACCAGCTAAAGCACGGGGGCTCCATCAAAGCCAGAGTAAAGTTAGCCTCTCCGAAGTTGAGCGGATTGTACAGGGCCCGCAGATGCTTCAATAGTACACAACTGCTGACCTTGTACAATTCGCAAGTGCGCTCCACCGTAGAATTTAGCAGCCACCTCTGGTCCTGAAAAAAAACCCTTGACTCTGTGCAGAAACGGGCGGTTAGTTTGATAGATCCTCCTATCTTAACAAACGGATTGTAATTTTTGGAGCACATACGTCAGGTGGAAATACTATCCTCGTTCTACCGGTATTTCAATGGAACATGCTCCGAGGAACTTGCGTCATTGATCCCTTCGGCACCGGTGCATATTCGGGAAACTCGCCAAACGCACAGTCAACATTTTTACACACGAGAACGGGTCGCTTTTATGTTCAACAGCTCGGCTATGGAACGATTTGCCGGCCTCTGTATTTCCTCCCTCCTTCAACATGGGGGCCTCTTCAAGGCCCAGGTTAATGTTAAAAAAAAATCACGTAACAATTTTATATGTACGTTTTTATCATCTACATTAGGACTGTATACATTTTTTAATTCTAGGCACAAGCAAATGCTTCTAATTTAAGAGTTGTATGAAATTTGAAATTATTATTTTATGAAACGTAAAATGTACGAAACATATTATGTATGGGAGAGAGATGCAGGGGAGTACAGTCATGTTGTGGAGCTGAATGTAGTGGGGACGGAAAGGAGATAGGAAAGTTAATGGTTGAGAAGTGCCTGGCTATTCAGATCTTGTCAAAAAACATGGCTAAAGTAATTTCAAGAAACATTTCAATTTTGAATGGTGGTCTTTCACCAGGGTGATACATAAAGTATATTCCACTCTGGAACGTGCCGCTCATATACTGTATATTATTTTTAATAAATTAATTTGAAATAAAACAAATTAATTGAATAATGTTTATGTTAGAACATAATATAAAAATACCTAATTTATTTAACGCTATTTTTGAGAAATATCAATCAATCAAGGACGCTTTTGTGTAACCATTGTACATATTTGTGTACTATTCAAAGTTAAATAAAGAAATAGTACAATATATAATATTAGCCCCCTGGAGTAACAATATATGGAGAGAGGGCTAATTATTTTTACCCAACCTATTCAAATTTAGGGATAAATCACTTTCTCCGGGTTTTTACGTCGTACACCATGAGAAAGAAAAAGACAACACAATTTCCCAAATTATCACACCGTTTTAAACTATTGTAAAAATATTCTTCGTGTCCCGCGTCTCCGTTGACTCCGCCCACACGTTTTGACATGACACATAAATGTACATAAGTCAACGGTTTTTTTAGGTTATATGCTATATTTTTGTTTATAACAATGCTGTGAAAAAGTGATTATACGAATAAACAAAAACAACATTTCGACTTGTGCTATGAATGGATGTATAAATACCCTAGCCATAGGCCCAGCCACGACCAGGTCTAGCCGAGTCCGGCAAAACTCATAAAAACGGACTACAGCGGCGCTGCCTCTTGTATATTTTTGTTCTGATATTAGCGCTAAATTTCGCGGAATTACCGCAAAACACGGTTTATATGAATAGACATAAAATACTCATTTTTTGCAGAAGTAAAAAATCGAAGAACATACAAAAACGGGACTAACCTTTCCAGTTGTCAAAAAAAACCACTAATCCAAAATGGCTGATAATGCTAACATATGTGTACCAACATAACAAAAAAAAATCGACAATCGAACGCACACAACCCGCGAAAATTCTAAATTCACCTTTTCTTTTTGAACAGACCTCGTATGTGCCAATAATAATAAATTCACTATCGCACAAACTGCACCTTTATTTGTCAATCTAAGTTCCCAAATTTATCAAAACACAAATCTTTTTATCAGATATGAAGCCCTATCTGTAGGTACTTTAATATTAATACCGGGATAATTTATACAGCGCCTTTATCATTCTCGAAAGCCGGCTCTGAGTATGCTAGGAGCGTCACACTGTGGCGTGATGTTTTTTGTGACGGTGTGTTTGTTTGCATGTAGTGGTGCTTGTGTAAGTACACTGCAATGGCCTCACCTTGGGTTTTACGCATCGCTATATCTCGAGTTACCTGCGATATTGTTTGTACACTCTACAGTCAAAACAACTTTAAAAAAACCAAATCGTGAACGGAAACCTTTCATTTTACTGCGACTGATTCATATTGCATGGACGGAGTCTTTTTGGACAATTTAGCCATTGTTTAGACTCGGTACCTCAAAGGTGAACTAATATGTGTTTTCATACATTTCAATTCACTTACAATTAAGTCAAATATAATTTAATTTTATCCAATTTAATATTGATATTATTAAATTCTACTATTTTTAGTGATATCTGTTTAGTACAATACCTATATCGTAATGGGGGAAAAAACTGAGTAAACTGTGCTGAAGCAGTAAAAACAACTGTAACGGTGAGTTCTGGCGTCGTGAAATTTGCACACCTTTTTCAGTATGTAATTTTCAGGCTGACTCAACTGTTTTCAATTCGCGACGAGCAGTAAAAACAACTCTGGAATGGTGAGCGTGTTTTCAGCATGCAACGTGATTTCCATCATGAGCTGTAGAGCTTTGAAATTTACATTTAGCATTCGTAAAATGAGACGCCATTTTTGTTCAATGCTGTTCAAAAAAGAGAATGGAACAGCTCGACACGCTTATATTTGTAGGCGGCCGAAACGAACTATTTTTTAAATCCGTTGAAATTTTGTAGCCGCAAAAACTACACTGTGGCCACAGTGTAACTTTGCAGTCACTGACTGTAAAGTTGTGTGTGTCGTTCTGTACTGGTGATTATATATTGGTGTAACCAATTACGAAGTTGTATTGTGTGACATTTAACTACCGTCAATGGTCATGCATCAGTGGCGTAACGATGTAAACGAATCCAAGGCCTCGCCCACTGGAACAGCCGATCGCACTATCAGATAATTCAGTACGTCTAGACATTAAACTTCGCCAAATATTACGTCGGGCGTCTCGTCAGCGCTGCTTATCCCTGAGGACAAAGGTGATGATACGAATACCCGAACACCGTGTACCACCTCATATCTTTATCTAACTTAATCTTAGTAGGCTTGGAGTACATTTTTCACAAAAGCGATGCAATAAATATTACATTATTTTTTTTTTACATTACACACCTCACTAGGTCATAAGAACCTGTTCTGATGTAGGTGACAGTGAGTACAAGTAGAATAATATAAAATATGTTGATATTTGTTACACAATGCTAGATGATACGAACAGATACTGACCGTAAAACTCTCGTGATACCATATAAGATACATTGACAGTAGGTAAAGTTGCAAGGCACTAAATCCTATAATTAATGACAGTGGGTACGATACAAATATACATACATTGTACGATTTTAACAATCCTACAATTATTGATAGTGAATACATTACCTAAAGAAAAAACAAAAAATGCTAATTTTAAAGTAGTATATAATAATAATGGAGTTAGAAGAATTATTATAGAATTATGATGCAATATTTATATAATATCGTGTTATTATGTAAGAGAAAATGTAATTCTTTTAGGGTCGGGCATTTTATAAAGCTGCTCTAGTTAGTCATGGAATAAGTGAATAATTTCAAGTGCTATTTTAGGAAGTCTTCAATTTCCTTGCGGTCCTTACTCATTAGTCATTAGCCATTTAGTAATGTGTTTATTAAAGGAATACATATTGGTGATGGCTACAGTCTGTGGTGGGAGTTTGTTGTAAGTGTGAGGCGCGATGTACATATGGTGTCTTTGTGCAAAAGCTGTATTGTATTTTGGGCACTAAAAGTCTTTCTTGTTGTTTGGCCCTTGTTTTTTTATTATGTGTGATATTCATTAAAGATTTTGATGAAAGAGTTATTTTTAACACTATTTTAAGATATAACTGTCTGATATTGAGGATTCCTAAAAGTTGAAAGAGTGGCGTTGTTGGGTGCCTGAAGGGCTTTCTAAATACAATTCGTAAAATTACTTTTTGTATTTTTATAAAAGGAATATAAAAATACAAAAAAATACATTTTTATACTACCTATTTTTTGTTATTTTAACACGAAGGGGGTTCTAATGTCACCCAAACGAAACTGTTGTGCGAAGCTTACAGAAATATAACGAACAAACTTCTCGCTAAGTTTTTTTTTTTTTAAAGAACGACAAACATTCCCTGATAACGAATAACCTGACAATATTTGAAAAACTCTTATTGCGATCATAAGAAGCGGAAGATGTTGCTTGTGCTATGATGGATGACTTAGCTAGCAGACGAAGTGAACCCACGACGCCCGGATACTAACCGGCTTTAAATTTAATATTATTTAGTTCTGCTAGTTTAAGTGATAGCTGTTTCGGCGTTTAGGGTCATTATCAAACTGTCTGTAAACTAAAACCGGCAGAACTGAATAATTATAATATTTAATTGAATTATATATTTTTTTAATGGAGTTCTACAAATTGAACACAAAAACTATAAAGTCTCACTAAGTATTACCAAAAACAAATTAACTAAAGTTGACGGTCTCCGTGGTCGAGTGGTAAGACGCTAGGCTACGACTACAGAGGTCGCGGGTTCAAACCCAGCTTGCGCAAATTAATTTTATTCAATAGTATCGCCCTGGTGAATGACCACCATTTAGAATATAAAAGTTGCTTTAAATGGTTTAGGCCGTGTTTGGTGACCAGATCTGAATAGCCAGGTACTTTCTCACCTTCCTCTTCCCCATCTCCTTCACCTCCCCACTACCTTCAGCCTCACAACATACCTCAATCGGGGATGTCATAGTCTCAATGGCTCCAGACGGTTGGGAGCAACTGGGACTCTTGTGCGGTATTCACTATATAAAAAAACCTAAGATTATGTCATGAAAATGCTGTAATAAGCAATATAAAATGGGGTGTCTACGTTACCCCCCTTCGGATTTAAATTCAGGTACGGAAAGGTTAATAATACTCAAGCGTAAAATATGCTGTAATCACACGTAGCACTTATATATTATTATGTTGTCCCATTCCGTGTAAAATATACACAAGTTTAATATTTTTATTAAAAAAATACATGTTACACCTATGTTGCGTATAAAATTTGACATATCGTCGCTGGAAAGGAAAAAAGGGCTTAAGCGACGCCTCGGCCAAAAATAAGTTAAGTGTGCAGTTTTGGTTTTTAAAAAATCTGCATCGAATTATCTGACTCGTTTGATTCTGAAGACTTTTGTGGCCCTTCAGCCATCTAAAATATATTTTCCATTTGGGAGAAGGCTCGACTGAAGGGACACAAGTTTGGGACTTTTTTTTAGCCTTACCATATATCGCTTCAGGTAACTTAGTGGGAAGATTAAGTTTTTTTTTCTAAATCAAACCAGGTACTGAAGACTTGTGAATGTTATTGTAAAACAACAAAAAATAAATAAAGTGCTCTGGTGTAAACTTCCCAAAATGGCGCTTCAGCGTTTTTGTCTTTCCGGTGACGATATTTTCATGTAAAATACGCTTGAAAAATATTTTCGGGAGGTAGTTAACGTCTACAAAATATTCTTTTGTAACGCGCTTGGTTTTTACTACGACCTGCCCCTCTAGAAACTCTCTTTTCATTACTGGTATCTCATTCTGCTCATTTTTTGTTTGTTTACCATACAGATAGGCACATTACAATGCAAATTTTTACGGTACAGCGCCAGGTACACTTTTTGTCCCTTTCAATGGCAACTTTTTGATGAAGAGAATTGCGCAGTAAGCCCGAATGGTACTCACACTATTATCATGTTTAAGTACCCGAAAATGATAAATTAACCATTCCGCATAAACAGATGCTAAAATTAATTCAAGACTAGCAAAAAATACAGGGTAAGTTCACTTGTTTTTGTTTTTAATTTATTTAAATCTGGTTTTTACTTAAATATACGAAAAAAAAAGTAATATTGTTTTTTTAATAAAAAAATCTTTATCTGCACAATTTTACTGGAAGTTATTTTTGTTTCGTAGCGAGTTTTAAAACATAGCACTCAATAAAATAGTTTTAGAGTTTTTTATGTATGATATTATTTTTTTAAATTCGAATGTATTGGTGTCCAATTGGCTTTAATTTCAGAAAAAAAAAACAATCAACAAACAAATATTCAAAACTTTTTATAAAATCGTATTTTTTTATTATTTTAAATATAATATCTAAATACCTGCATAAGAGTCCCAAATGCTCCCAACCGTATGAAGCCAGTGTGACTATGGAGTATATTGTAGGGCTAAGGGTAGTGGGGAGGAAAAGGAAATCGGGAAGAGGAAGGTGGAGAAGTATCAGGTTATTCAGATATGGTCACCAAACATGGCTAAAGCCATTTCAAGCAACATATCGATTCCGAATGGTGATCTTTCACCAAGGCGATACTGAGAGTACCTTACAATCTTTACGAATATGCTTCGATTGATACAAAACTTTTCCTGCAATTTTTATTTTGATAATACATATTAGCTTCGTGCATTGAAACATTTCAACATTTTTTCTCGAACCCACGAATGACACCCTACTCTCCATTGTTTCAGCTCCTTCCAAGCCTACATGGGGTGCTCAGAGAAGGCAGTACGGGTGCAGTGTGGGGAAGAATCTGCCGCCTTCACCAGGGAGTTTCTGCACAGGATGGGAGACACCCTCATCAAGGTAACTAACCACCCTTAACTGTTTCACAAATTATTCATCACAACCACTTGTCGTTTTTATTTCTAAAATCCGGGACTCGACCAGATATAGTTTTGAGTCAAAATATGTTACTTTTATCTGCTAGGTCCTGCAGGCAACTTATAAGGCTTAATTCTATATATCCCACATCCGAAACTAACTGCCATAAGTCCAAATATTTCAAACTGAAATAAAATTCTTTTCTATGTTTTTACATGTATTATTGTAATTTTTATATTGCATTTTGTATTTACCACTGGTTATATATTTATTTTGATTTTTTCAAGAAGCATGTACTTTTTGTTTTATTTTTTAATGTATCTTATACTATCATATAATACTTTACCTGTCAACATCAATACATTGTACAAATTTGTTGTAAAAGCCCACTAGGGCGTTAATAAATAAATAAAAAATAAATAAATAAATAAAAAAGACTATGAATCAAGTTATATAAACGGTGTTACGATTTGAAAGTATATAATTAAATGATTCTATTATTTAGAACTATCAAAGTTGAATTTAATTCAAACAACAACAAAAAGTTAAGAATGAAGATTTAAGTTTATTTATTGAAGCGACCACATTAGTGAGCATCCTTTCAATTGTATTGTATTACAATATGAAATGTAATACTCAAAACACTTATAGAAGCTTATACGAAATAGGTGTTATAAAAAATTCTAAATCTAATAAAACACAACATAAAATATTATTACTTTTTGTAGTATCTGAAATTAGCTTCGTCATATTCAAAAATAGAATTTTTCTGCCTGCGAAATTTGTGGCCTTGCGCGGTTTTTTTGCTTTTCCGTATTCCGTGGACAGAGGCAGACGCAGATCGGATACTAACCGGCGACCGGTTAGTAGCCGAGTGGACAAATGAGACGGGTTCCCACCCGGGTGTCGTGGGTTCAATTCCTCTGCTAGCTAAGTCCTCCATCATTGCACAAGTAACATTTTACGTTTATTATTATTGTGCAGCAGGAGTTTTTTTTTTAAATATTATCAGGATATTCGTTTCCTGGGGATGGTTGTCTTTCTTTAAAAAAAAACAAATGAGTTGTTTATATAGATTATCGATGACTCTTTCTCATTTCGACTGTTAGAAGTTTGGGAATCGAACGAAATTCGTCATTGATAACTGCATGCCTAGAGCAAATAAATTTACAATTATAGAATTAAAACTTTTGGATTTTGTTTTTCAAATGAAAGATCATCTACGTCAGGGGTTTATCGATGATAAACGATGATGAACAGCAAATACTCGAGACAAATGTGAAATCTGTTGTAGTTTCAACCCTTAATTGAAAAAGGATTCAAAGTAATTACCATATAATTTTAATTTTTTTTACCGATTCAAATTTAATCAAATCAATAATGTTGATTATTAGGTTCTGTTAGATTTATTTTTATTATTATGGTGATAGGTTTTTCGGAGTTTAAAGACATTATCAAACTGTACAACTGTCGTTAACGCCGAAACGAGACTCTGTCACAATAAAAATAAAGTAAAAATTAGCAGAACTTAATATAGAACATTATTGAATTTGATTAAATTAAAATTATAAAAATGATTTGAAGTTCCACAAGTTAAACATAAACAAACTATTTGGGTAAATGTTATGATGTGTTCATTGTCAATTGTAATGTGTAATTTTTATGAAACACTTAGTTTGCTTGTGAAATATGTTGCCAAAAAATGGTTGCATAATTTAAGAACTAGTTCATTTAAGACATTTCTAATTCTTTGATATTTAGGTGAAGAGGTATATGTCACGAAATATCCGGAAATGAGTAATGAGTATGCAGTTCTACTTTAAAAGGTATAAGGATGGTCGGGTAAAGAGATACAACTCGGGCATTAGATTTGTCTTAATTTATGAAATAAACGTGTCGTGGAATTAACTTTGCCTCTAAGTTAAAATTAGCTGATAGAACTAAAAACTAACTAACTTTAGTGAACTTCAAAACGATTTTTCAAATTTCAAACAACTTTCACGGTCGTCTTAAAATCGGCCCACGATTCACAGATTGACAGTCTCAGATGCATCACGAGGAGAAGTTCATACATATAATAATAAAGTATTTCTATATGTAATAATGATATTTCTCCTGTAGCATAATACTATGCGACGTCATGTACATAAAATGCAAATGTGTCAATAAAATATGGCGTATGACGCGCTCGATTGGCTGGAATTCATCACCCGACTGGTGTGACTGGTTTATCTGAATTAACAATGATGTAATGATGCAGGACCGGCACGTGTCTTTTTCCAATCTCCCAGATTTTTCCGGTAAATTGACTCAACGCTGGGAAAAAAAATAATTTTAAATCATGATTATATATGCATTTCACAACGCATTAGAGGAAAGTAGCCATATTTCGGATACCATCTTGTTTTCATGATGTAGAATTAAAAATACGAATCTTTCGGTTCAGGATTTAGCGTTTATTTATTACTTCATTTAGTATTTAAGGGCCAGCACCCAAATATGACGATAAACGTCACTTTAAAGCATTCTAACACAAGCAAGGTGCCCCCACTGTATCCAAAATTAAGACCCTATTTTGTTCTCTAATGACAAGATTTTGTACAAATATTTTTTAAATATTGTGATTGGTGTTCAAATTTTTAGGATCTATCAAAGGTCAGCACCCAAAAATACACACTTTTGGTTTTCTAGTACTAGCAAAACTACAAATTCTTTATCTGTCAATTCTCTACTGGTAGTTATAAAAATATCTGAGGTAGTGGAGGGAAAGGAGATAGGGAAGAGGAAGGTTGGGAAGTATCTGGCTGTTCAGATCTGGTCACCAAACACGTTTAAAGCAATTTCAAACGACGTTTCGATTCTGAACGGTGGTGTTTCACCAGGGCGATACTTAAAATATTTACCACTCCGGAGCGTGCCGCAAATATACTATATATTATATAGGGATTTTAAAAGATTACTTTTAAATTTTGATCATTTCAACTAACATCAGTTACAAATTTTAAAAGTACGGTCTTCCGTACTCACATTTTTTTTGAAATTATAATTTTTTTATTTTAAAATGAAGTCTAAATTCAAACCGATTTTACAAAATTATTTTATTTATCTTTTCATAAGCATAGAAACACAAAAACCAGCCTGTAAAAACGCAACAAAATAAATAACAATTTTTAGAATTACAGTTTTTGCATTTACTTACATTTTATTATATGGTTTGAAAAATATATTTCTTAAATTTTTGATCAGAAAATATTTTAAAGATTTGGGCCTGAGGTATTCAATCGTTTTTTTAGCTGTCGTGACTAAGCTATTGCAATCTTTTTGCGACCAGGGCGAGGAGGCCACTCAAGAATTTCAAAGTTTTTTCTGAACGTGTCGACTAAACAATGCAATTGTGTCAGAACGATTCTATTCTAACTTTTTCCCCTGTTTTTGATACCACCCTGTAGTTGCTAAAAAAACGAAATACTTTTTCTAGAGCATATGTTTTTCCTTTATTTTTTTCAACTCATTCCTAGTGCGATGCATTTTATTAAGCGTTAAATTTTTCGAAATTTATGAAACGAAAAAACTTTTGAATTGCTCACGAAAACCCGTTCGAAAGGCCCTTACAGCTATACGTGAATCTGTGCGAAAGTTTTGAGAAACGAACTTCTGACGTTCGGCCGAAAACTGTTAATTTACAGTTTTTCAATAAGTATTCTGTACATTGAAATTGAAAATCGTATTCAAATTAAATAGTGTGTACTAGTTATATTTTTTATGCATGGATTATCAACTTTTCTGTAAAACAAAAATGATGCGAGCGGGTCAGAACCATTGTAATATCAGAGCAAGAATATATAAATTAGGGCGAGAAAGCGGCGATTCATATGATGAAATTGAACAATTATTGAAAATGTCTTCATTAGAAAAGCGAAGGAAAGACTTTGATTTAATTTTCATGTACAAAATTATTAATTGTTTTATTGACTCACCTTCTCTGTTGCAACTTATCCAGTTCAACATTCCTTGCCGTAGACTCAGAAACAATGAATTGCTGTTCCTCAATCATCACAATACTAACTATGGGTATAATTCTCGACTGTCCAGAATGTCAAGACTTGTTAACTCAAGCCATGGTCTTGAAATTTTTGGTAGCAGTCAAAGTGATTTTTGTCATTATTTACGACTCTACCAAAACTTTGACTAGACCATGGCTTGAATGTTCTCTCTTATGTTTATTTTACCTTATTTTTGTCATCGCTTCATTTATTATTATGTACATGCTATTTCTTCTCTGTTGCGTTTTTTTCCATTTCGTGTTTAATATGTATTTTTTGTAATTGGACTTTAGTCCGTTAATTTATAAATAAATAAATATATGGAGAGAGAGCTAAATATTTTTACCCAACCTATACAAATTTACGATAAATCACTTTCTCCGGGTTTTTATGTTGTAAACCGCGAGAGAGAAAGAGATAAGACAAGTTCTCACACAATATAGTTCCGCTTTTAGGTATGTAAGCATTTTCTCTTTCTCCCGCGTCTTCGGCGACTGCCCACTATATGCGACTTGACAGGACAGAACTCACAGTTATTATGCGACATAACAGGACAGAACTCAACAGTTCTTTAGGTTATATCCTACATTTTTGTTTATGACAATACTGTGAAAAAGTGGTGACACAAATAAACAAAAACATTATGTCGACATAGGCTATGAATGGATGTATAAATACCCTAGCCATACCACGCCCCAGTCAGGCAAAAAACATCAATACTGATTACACTAGCGCTCCCTCCTGGTATATTATTGCTCTGAGATTGTAATGATTGCGGAGGAAGAGTCCAAGATGGCCGCCACATGCACCGTACAGATAGGCCGCCCGTTAGGTATATCGTCTTCAACGATCATCGCTATTTCACGCTTTTAGTCTTGCATCAAAATGGTCGGTAAAAAACAAAACAAGCAACGTTAAACGTAATAATTTATCAAACTGATTTTTGCTATTTTTTCTTCCAGATGCATTGCGGAGAATACCCCGAGGGAAGCGAACATTGCGCTAGCTATATGGACAGCAAGGCCACCTACAGTATGGTGCCGAGCCTACTTGCAGTCCTTCTGCCAACCCTCATCTCCATTGCAGCCCTATTCCATGGGCGCAACCTCCGTAGCTAGGGTTGTTAGACCCCCGGCGGCCAGCGCCCGGCGGCACACACACCTTACATTATTAGACTTACAATAAAGACGATGTTACATTGCGTCAATATGGCGTGCGGTTAAGTTGAATACGGTCACGTCAAAATGTACGCCAGCAAACTCGATGCAATTTTATTTTCAATTTCGTAATCTGAGAATCTCATAAGAGCTATAAGATCAGTTGTAAACTCTCCATCTTTCTCATAAACGACAAATGTAACTGAAAGATGAGTTAAAACATAGCTGACAATGTCAGACCCATAAGGTTAATTCTGAGAATTCCACATTCTTCGCTTATATGAGAATTCCGCGAAGTCATTAATTGATTTAATGTTTCCCTTTTTTAAGTCGGCCATCGATGAATCCACATTCATTGAAGTTACGATACCTGGAACGGACTGTGTTCCATGTTAGCCGCACACCATCATAATGTATCTCGAATTAAATTGAGGCGTTCAGTTCCATATTCACGAGACACTAACGAAACCGATACGCGAGCTGCTAAAATATAAAAATTAAACAATTGTGTAGCGTATTTTTAACATTACGAAGACGTTTTTGAACTAAACGCCTCAATAGTAATTACTAAACCAAGCTTTATATTATTTTTGTACCGTTCGATTAATTTGTACAGAACTCCCTGTATACGCCTAGAGTCGCCTACTAGGAAAACATATTAAAAGTATATAAGATGAATTAATTAGAAGTTAATAATATTATCAAAATTGTAAATAAACCCTGTATTTATTAAAATCTTTAAGAGAGTGTTGGGAATGAAAGGAAACATATAAATATTATAGAGTGGCAATGAAGAAAAAGTTTTTTGTACTCAAGTGTGGTAACTGCAGCGGTTCATATCAACAAACCAAATTAGTGTTTTTAAATAAAACTTACTTTTATTTATTTTATTTTCGACATTATGGTATATACAAACATTATACCTAACTAGAAAATTTGTGTTGTCTTTAATTATGGTTATTTTCAAAAACATTTAAAAATTTCATAATGTTAAATCGCTTTTGTACAGTGTACTACTACTAATTGATTATTTCCATTCGAAATCAAATTTCATCGCCGGGGAATTTCCAATTCGAAACAATCCAATTAACTTCATCAGTGTCCCAAGAGAAGCACTTAATCTTTTGAATGCAAAAAACATTTAAAAGTTTCGAAAAACTGAAAAATTCCCATCCTCTGTAAATGACCTCTGGAGAGATAAACATATAGAAATGTGTTATTGGCGTATCCGTGTGCCCCCGAAGTAAGGTAATTTTTTTCTTACTTATGCGAAAAGTGAGGAAACATTTGAAATATCAAAATTCTTTTTTGAGCCGCTAATCAATTTCTTGAAAAGTCTTAAATCAGTATGGTTTTTCTGTTCAGTGGAAATGACTCGACTATTCTCGATTATTCCCGTTGCTAATCGTTATGAAAAATAAATGTAGCTTATGAAATTAATTAAATGCTTTAAGATTTTTTTGTTTTGTTTAAAACTGCAATTTGAGGAACAGGGTGTTATTTTGTAGGAATGTAAAAAAAATAAAAGAAGGTGCGTACAACTCACTTTTTCTACACGGAAAATCCGATATTTACCTGCTTACAATATGTGGGTACTTCAAATAATAATAACATAATTATATAAATAAGTATTATATTTATGGCAGGTTGATTAAAGAAGCATTTTGTCGTTCTTGCAGATAAAAAATACACTTTTTGTAAGACCTAATTATTTTTTAATATCTTCGAGCAACTATCCGTCTTAAAAACAGTAATGACAGCTTAATGGTAGAGTAAACTACAATTGTTTCGTTTCCAAACACAATTCAAATGAATTATGCATGATTGAAAAAAAACACCTGTACAACTTTTTGGGGACAGTAATTAGTGTTGCTCGATTGCGTATTTCATCACAAGTGGGAGGCGCCTGGCGGCATCTACCTGGCAATAAATTCATGATTATATTATATTGCTAACTTCAAAACACTCATGAATTAAACTGACTATGTCAAAAATAAAATAAATTTCATGGTTGAGAAGTGTTCGATAGCTAATTACTATCTGTATTGCTTGTTGGTAGTTGGCAGTGTTACCATTGAAGCGATAAACTGATGGACGTGTGTTATATAGTGTGCCCAAAATAAGGTAAACATCGAAATGCTCTATTGAATAGATAATTAATTACATTGATCTTCATGGGGCTCAGGAGTCGGGAGATCTAATGTAATATGGAAAAATTGTGTTTCTTTCAAATCGATTTAGATCACACTTCTAGGAATTTTGTGTTCAGCGGTAGTTGGTACTCAGTTCCCAAACACGTTAAATTAATTGTGTTTTTATTTAATTTATTTGAAACCGTTTGCAGCTGGATATAGGTAACATATAATGCCTCTAGGTTGGTTTAATTCTTCAGCATTATTTGTGTGTTTGGATATTATTTTTAATTTAGCAAGTAGGAGCCAATTTCAAACATGAAAATATTATTTTTAGTTAGTAATATTACTGTGATCTGCATTCCACTCCGTTTATTCATTTTGTTGTCTTTTTTTTTAAATTCAAAATATAGTCGTGTGTATCTCAAGCATATTGAAACATATTTTAATCGTCTGTAAGATTATACAACAATACCATGTTTAATTAATAAAATAGAATCCGAAGAAAATTTCAAAATCTCAAAAAAATGTCTTGCTTCAAAATTATTGTAAATTCAAGACATTATGTTTAGAACTCTTCCCTAAATCCACATTTTTATATTCCTATTAATATTATAATTCATCACAAAAACTTAAAACAGTATTTTAACTCGGCTATTACGAGATTTTCTTCGTCATACGTGGTATTGTTGGATAATATTTTTTTGTATTGTTTGTATTATTTTAAATTATCATAAAAAAATATCACAACGTAATTTTAAAGTGTGAAAGCTTTGTCCCTGCACTGCGTACATTTGTTTTTATTTAATTATAACTTTTAAAAATTATAATTCACTCGAACTAGTGTTTACGTTTTGGGCTGCTTGTAAAAGTTTGTATTGTTTAAAGGCATAATCGAAAAATTAATTCGATTTTCCTCACAATAACATTAGAGAATATCTTAAATTTAAAACAAGTACCTTGTCCACCATAAAGTTTACGCTAAAAGCTCATCAAATCTTAAGTGAGCTTACTTCAGAACCGAAAATGTTTATGTGATTTACAAATGTATAAATAATAATTAATATTTCATGTTCAATTTAGACCCCGGAGAGTTAGTATTGAATTTTAAAATAATTCAATTATACCTAAAATATTTCACAACCTTTTTGATCAAACTTAAGTTCTTGAATTGAACTTCCGAAGTTATTGAACCCCTTGAACGTGAGATGTTTTCTGCACTTTGAAAGTTGCAAAACTCTCGCGAAATGACTGCCTATTTTTTCAATAATTTAATTGATACAAATTGCGAAACTTTTGATTGAAATAAAATTATTTTAATTGTGAGCTTTTACATTTACATTTAGACAACCATGTTTCAAAGCTAATTTATTTAGGATATTTTTCTGCTGTCCTGTCCTGTGTTATTTTTCTACAAAGAAATAAAGATGTTTGATTTTTTGCTGCTAATTTTTTACGCATTTTAATTAATCAATTATTTATTTTATTATCATTGTTAGATTTAATTATTAATAAGCTTATCAAACTTTAATTAATTGATTATTATTATTATTTTTTTAGATTTAATTAATAAGCTAATCAAACTTCCTGCATGTGAAAGCAACAGGTCGTTCCTACATATTTTGTATCATAAGATGATTGGTAATAGTATTAATTTAAAACGCTATGTATTTGAATTCAATACACAAAACCGCATATAATTTATTCAATTTATATCGAAAATATACCTAATTAATTTTTGCAAATATTATTTTAAGTTCTGCTAGTTTTGGTTTATTTTATTTTTGTTACTTGACTCTCATTTCGGCCTTCAAATCCATCATCAAACTAATATTACTACTCAAAGTGAGTTTTTATAACTAATCGGGATTGGTATGTAGCAAGATATTTAAAAAATAACTAAGGGAGTTGATAAGGATTTCCTTACTTTAAAATCGCTACCACAGTTTGATCAAGGCTTCGAATGCTGAAACAGTTAATGCTGTATGCAAACTTGCGGAATTTAATAATAATATTCTTTTAAAGATTTCTTTTAAAATTTTTGGCATAATATGGATTTTGAACCATAAATAAATTTAATAAAACCTGATCATTTTTGAGTGATATTCATGAGGAATGTATAGAAACTTAAAAAATCCCGAAACTAATCATATTTTGGCATATATTAAAACCTAACAAAAGGATGCATCATATTTTTTCTCATAGAACTATTGTTAAAATTATTAAATTTATTTATAATTAAGCAATATATCGACTGTTTAAAGATAAAACCCTTCAACCCACAAGTTTAAGGGATGTCAAATTTTAAGGGAAAATAAGGTAAAATAATGTTGGATGATTAAAAATATTTCATACAAAAAAGAAAACTATAAAATTTTTAGTAGTAACTCTCAAATCTCTTATAATTGCAACTACAATTGGAATATTTTACATAGTTTCAGAAAAAAAAAAAACAAATATTTACCATCATGTAAGCTTCCAGATATATAAACAGTTATATATATAGTAAAATATTCGTTTGCATGTTTTTATTTTGTGGTTTAAAGTGTTTTACCTTTATACAGTAGATAAATAATCATATTGCAACTATTGATTAAGTAAAATACTAATGTAAAAATATCTAAGATTATTTTTTGTGATATGTTAATAAAAGTGTTACATTTTAATGAGTTTTGATTTTTCAAATACAAACTAAGAATGAAGCAGACTGTGCTGTACTGACTGAAAGTGCATCGTTATAATATCAACAGCAGGATAAACGAATACGATTATAATAAATAATAATATTGTTTATATGGCATCACCAAGTGAGGTATGTTGTGAGGCTCAAGGTAGTGGGGAGGGGAACGAGATGGGGAAGAGAAAAATGGGAAAGTACCTGGATATTCAGATCTGATCACCAAACACGGCAGAAGAAGTCATTTCAAGCAACATTTTTTTTAAATACACAGGCCCGGTCTTGTGCAGGCGCAATTGGAGTAGCCTGCTCCAGGCGGCGAATCCCTAAGGCGCTGATAGTATATAGTCACACTGTTTTTTTTTAAATATGAAATTGAAAAAAAAATAATACTATTCATGGACAGCAATTGAACCCGTAGGTTCCTGGCCCGACGGCGCGGAATAAAAACTCGCGCCTCTTAAAAAAAAATCATAATTATAATTTTAAGTTAATTAAATGATTGTGTCTAACTGATGGGACCTGCCAGGTAAGTGTACTCCTGTATATTTTCTCTGTACTTTATGTAAATAAGCATTAATAGAAACTAGGAATTAATATTAACTAGAAATTAAGATCTGTACAGCGCCCTTGAGGTAATTTTTCACAAAAACGGCGCTATACAAATTATCCAAATATTATTTATTATTATTATTCAAAATTTTACTCGCGTTAGTCGCCGTTTGACTGCGGGCCGGGCCTGGTAAAAGACCACCATTCGGAATCGAAACGTTGCTTGAAAGGGCTTTTACCGTGTTTGGTGACGAGACCTAAATAGTTAGGTACTTCCCAATCTTCCTCTTCCTCGTCTCCTTTCCCTCCCCACTACCTTCAGCCTCACCACATACCCCTATTGGGGATGCCATAGTCTCAATGGCTCTAGACAGTTGAGACTCTTGTGCGGTACTCACGTAAAAAAAAAAATATTGTAAAAGAAAAGAAAAAATAATATTAAATAACTGGTCCAGAGTTGAATATTTCCCAATTGGGGAAAACTCTTGTGCTATAGTGAAATAAAAAATATAAGAAAAAAAGACATTGAAGAAGGTGCTAGCTACTGGAAAAGTATACCAGGAGCACAGGCGCGTGAGAAGGTGACTCATCAAAATTATTGTTCGAATATTGTTGGATATTTTTTTAATATTTTGTTGTGTGAATTCAGTCAAGTTCGGGCGTTTCTTAGCTCCCGGTATCCGGAGCGCAGAAGTGGGCGGAGTAAAATTTCGGCAAAATAGCGGTTTAATTTGAACTAAATTCCGTAGCGGCGCTAATGTCGCAATAAAAATAACAATGTTTCATGTAGTCAACATTGTTAGAAGAACAAAATACCAGGAGCACAGAAAACTGATCGGGTGTTTTTGTTGGTTATTTTTTGTTAATAACTTTGCTGCGGCCAAAAGAGGAACTAACAATCGAACTAAACAAACTAACTTAAATTCAATGATTTTATGTATCATAATATTTAAAGTGGCGACTTGCAAAGTTTTTCGCCTTCTCGCACGCCTGTGCTCCTGGCATAATCTCCGAGTATCTAGGTGCTAGGCACCTCATAGGTCGGTTTTTTTTTTAATATATTTTTTAATTTCATATTACTACCGCACTAGAATCCCAACTGCCTGGAACCAGCGGGACTATGGCACCCCAATTGTGGTATGTTGTGTGTTTGAAGACATTGATAAAAGGGAGAGGGAAGGTTGGGGAACGCCCGGCTATTCAGATCTGGTCACCAAACACGGCTGAAGCCTTTTAAAGCAACGTTTTGATTTTGGATGGTACTAAATCACTAGGCATATAAGTTAATTTGTACAATAAACTATAAAATTCAAAACTAAACAAATTTACCTACCAATATGTATATATTTATTTACGGGAATACCGCACAAGAGTCCCAACTGCTCCCAACCGTCTAGAGCCAGTGAGACTATGGCATTCCCAATAGGGGTACGTTGGGTGGCTGAAGGTAGTGGGGAGGTGAAGGAGATGAGCCGTGTTTGGTGACCAGATCTGAATAGCCAGATACATTCCAACCTTCATCTTACTCATCTCCTTCCCTTCCCTACTACCTACAGCCTTTCAACAAACCCCATTTGGGGGCGTCATAGTTTCACTGGCCCCAGACGGTTAGGAGCGCTTAAGACTCTAGTGCGGTATTAACTATAAAAAAAATAAAGAAGTTTCTGTTTTTGCCCACAGGCGGCGGCACCTATTGTGTCTCTACATAGGTTGAAGGTAATGAAACATGTACAGTTAATAATTAAAAGTCAGTTTTGTATATATTTATTGTTCATTAATATTAATGTAAAAGTAAATCTTATCATAAAAGAACATTAGATATTTAATGTCAATAATCACAAAGTAATTTCTTACAAAAAAGTTATTTTCTTTTTACGAGTAACGTTTTTTCTCGTAGTAACGGTCAGAGCTGTCTCCAGGATCCTTCGCGGAGTCAAACACATCTTATAATGTTACGATTTTTGTTTAAGAAGACGTTTCGATGTAGGGGGTAGTTTGCAGGCCAAAATTCTGGTTTCATACTCCGCCACGGGAGACTCGCACTGCGTCTGAAACATAAATAAAAACAAATTAATTAATTACCTCTCATTCTTGATTTGTTGTTTAGGAAGCATTTTATAGGCATTCCGTATTTTTTTAAGCTTGGAAACCACAGCAAAAAAACTATCGAAATTAAATGATCTTTATTGACATGACAACCACAAACATAAAAAAAAATTGAGCACATTTTAAATTTATTTTTTATAGTGATTACCTACTGCACAAGAGTCCCAACTGCTCCTAACCATCTAGAGCCAGTGAAACTATGGCATCCCCAATTGGGGTATGTTGTGAAATATTACTCACCACCGATGTGACATATTACTCGCCACTAATGTGACATACGAGGCCTGTTCAAAAGAAAAGGTGAATTATGATTTTTCGCGGGCTGTGTACATTCGATTATCGATTTTTTTTGTTATGTTGGTACGCATATGTTTATCATATGTTAGCATTATCAGCCATTTTCGATTAGTGGTTTGTTTTTGACAACTGGAAAGGTTAGTCACGTTTTTGTGTGTTCTTCGATTTTTTACTTTTGAAAAAAATACTACTAAATAAATACGACATACTACTCGCCACCAATGTGACACATTACTCGCCACCAACTCGACATATTACTCATTAGCTTTCTAGTAGATCAATCAGGTCGAGGGTCTCTGTTTCACTGTCGTTGGATTTCGACTTGCTCGACACGGTTGGAGCACTACGATATCGCCCGAGGAAGTCGACGTTCACAACCGCGATGAAGGTTTTATAGCCTCGTATTCCCTTGATACTCCTTATGTTGTACCTATTATTGTCCAGTATCCTAGATACTTTATAAGGGCCGCCATACAGAGATTTGAATTTTCTACTCAAGCCTACCAAGTTTGTTGAACTGTCTTTCCATAGTACAAGTTCCCCTTTTAAATATTTTCTAGCTGCCTTTCGCCTCCTGTTAAAGGTCTTTTTCATCCTGGTGGCAGCTTTCTTCAGATTCTCCATTGCCTTTGTTCATCTTGACTCTAATAGTTGCAGCTCTTGCTGTGCACTATTGGTACCACCAGCTTCCAGTTCGGGTAGCAAATTTCCCTTGTGGGCAAACATTATCGGTTTTAGATTAAAAATTCTTTAAAATACCTGCTGATGAATGAAAGTCCTCTATCCGAAACAACCCTTATAAAATATACAACAATACAAAATATTTCCTTGAAGAGTTTGATGCTCTCAATGGACCTCACACTACGAGATGATTTTGATACCAAAAACTTCGAAAATGAGTCAATTGTCATAAGCAGGTATTGGTTTCCTTTATTACTTTTAGGGAAAGGGCCCAAATGGTCTATACGAATAGTGTGGCTGGCTTCAGGGGTTTTTGAACAGGGTGATGTTTTCCTTTTGTACGTCCGTACTGCCCCCCTTTTATATGCACAATCAATACAACCTTCCAGATATTTTTCAATGAATCTAGTCATTTTTGTAAACCAGTATTTTTCCTTTATGCTAGTATCACATTTTTTCAATCCAGGGTGTCCAATCTCATCATGGTGTTTGCGCAGTAGATTCCATTTTGCTATTTTAGGCAGCACGAGTCTCTCTCCATGCAACGTCTTCCTGTACAGTTGCCCTTCCTGAAATGTGTAATTGTTGTAAACATCTTTGTTTGGTTATGAGCTTTTTAGCTAGTTAACGTTGGAACTTATAAATTGGTCTTGCAACTGAAGCGATAGAAATCAGTCCACTGGATTCAACATAGACGTTAGGCTTCCAATTTGTATTCTATTTTTATATCGAAATCTTGAATCGATAGCCACCATTTTGCAATCCTGGGATTGAGGCCCTTCTTAACTAACGTAGAGAGAACCGCTACGCAGTCGGTTACATTTAAAAATGTATCTCTGTTAGATAAATGCTTAATTTTTTTTTATGGTTTCTACAACCGCGATTGTCTCCAGTTCGAAACTGTGGTAAAAACATTCTTCTTTGGAGGTGACGCGACTGAAAATGGGCGACGGGTTTCAACGCCGAGTCTTCTTGGACTTGAAGTAAAATACCTCCTATGCCTAGCTTTCTGGCGTCTGTATGTATTTCAGTCTGATCTTTGCAGTCGTAGAGTGCCAAGACAGGGTCTGAAGTAAGAATAGTTTTTAAGGAGGCAAGCAACTTACTCTGGTCTTGCCACATACCCAGGGATAGTTTTTCTTTGTAAGTCCAGTCAAAGGCCTTGCAATAGTTGCAAAATATTCCTCAATTAAAAATTACTCCTTTTCCGATTCCCGACATGACGAAGTTTGATAGTGGTAGCAGCAGAAATTCAAAAGCCGAAACACGTCGAAAATCAAAATGGCCACGGACACGATTAAAAAAAATTGTGATTTCGGCACGGTTTGAATTATCCCACTTCTGATATGTAGAACTAAGGAACTATAATAATTAAATGTAGAATGTAATTGACAAATGATTTTTAAGGTTATGTAGATCACGTTTATTTACAAATTAAAACACACGCTAACGTAAGTAATCGCAATAACAAGAGGTGTTTTCTATCACGAGGGATAAACGGGAGTGGCAGAGGAATAATTTCTTCCTTCCCCGTCGGAAAACATTCCTCTGATAGGCTGTCAGTTGCGCCCCGTTGGTGGCCATATATATAGGCGTTACAATATCACTGAAATATAAAAAAAAAGAGAAAGTATCCTATGCTTTTGCCAAAAATTTTTTTTTCGCAACTGGGAGTTTCAATTCATGGGGTAATGCGTTGTATTGTGTTTATGCGACGTATTGTAAGGCGTTAATTCTAAATTTTGTTGTGTGAGTAGATGAAGATAAAAGTGTTTTTGATTTTGTGATCGTTTTTGTTCTGGTATATGTCTGAATTAAAGGCTGGTTAGATCCAGGTTTACTCCTTTCTTTCCTAAAAAAATACCTTCCACACAACATCCCTAAAGATGAAACAGGTCCTGAGGGAAAATATTTCCCTCGAGGCCTCCGTACGGAGTTATTGTAAAAAAAAAAAAAAACAAAGTATAAATCACACTTCTGGAGATTTCGTGTTTAGTGGTTGTATTCCTACAGTCTACAGTCTCCGGGGTTCATATCGGCTTCATTAATAACATCCTGAACGCGAGTTCGCCCCTACTTTGCTAGCGCCTCCCTCGAAGCTACCGATGGTCCCTTATAATGTACGCGTCACTGATTATAACTTTCCCAATGGGCGCCATATTTGTGAAAATGTGATAATATTGTGACCTCCGGAGTATAACTCCCCCCGGGTGAATCCCACCCCTCGCCCCACCCTGCCTCAGTTCATAAAGCCTTTACAGCTTTGAATGTACGGAGTCGCCATAGCGGGATTTATTTATACCACAATACGCCGAGAGATATCGCTTTATCTTCGACGGAATCCGCTGTTGGGATAGTCTACGATCGGAGGAAATGACGGCTGTTGAAGGGGATTTTATTATAGAATGTCTGAATGTTCACGGATGGAGGGTGAATTTAGTTATTGTTTTACTAACTAAATAAGGACTGTTAAAAAGCAAGTACTCTTTCCCTACAAGTTCATAGTTAAGGGATGCCATAGATCCACTGACTTCTCTTGTGATTCTCAAAAAATAAATGCCTGTTCAAAAGAAAAGGTGAATTTTGAATTTTCGCGGGCTGTGTACATTCGATTTTCGATTTTTTGTTGTTGTTATATTGGTACACGTATGTTTATCATATTTTAGCATTATCAGCCATTTTGGATTAGTGGTTTGTTTTTGACAACTGGAAAGGTTAGTCACGTTTTTGTGTTTTCTTCGATTTTTAACTTTTGAAAAAAATGGATCAAAGAATGAAATCCCTGATTTTTTTTCCACAACTCCAGGACGCTCATCGTCATTAACATCTTCTCGGCCTTCTGTAAAGCGCTTGTACCACTTATAAACACTTTTTTGAGACAAAGTAGACTCGCCGAATGCCACAGTCAACATTTTAAGTGCGTTGGAGCACTTTATTCCATTTTTAACGCAAAATTTAATACATATTCTTTGATCCATTTTTTTCAAAAGTAAATGTACACAGCCCGCGAAAATTCTAAATTCACCTTTTTTTTAACAGGCCTCGTAAATACACTGTAATCAATATTATTACAATTTAGAAAAAAACCTTTAATTTTATTTGGACCATTTACAGGTTGACAACAAAACACTATACTTAGAGAAAAAAGGTTGCTAGCCCAATAACCCAATCTTTACCTCATCCAAACCATAGACATAAAATACAAGACACGTCATATTCATACAAATCTTACGAAAAATGTAGCATTACTAGTTACGTCGTATATTCCGTTTGACCCGCATATGAAAAGGATAGCCATTCAAAGAATATGTGTGTACGGATGAGATAGCTATATGAACGTCCCACGCTACTGTTAAAATCGGGTATTGCGCCACTAGCTCTGGTTGTCTTTCATACACTTATGTATTTCTGCATTCGCTCTCTAACACCGTTTTCGTGAACCTTTAAACCTTGTGAATAATTGTATTTATTGAATTGAAATAATAAGTGATTTGTGGGTAATTATGAATGGAAAGAAACTCCATGAGATATGTTTTTTGCTCCCGAATAATTTTCACACCTCTCAAGGCATTTTTTCTCGGAAAGAAGCCCACAGCGACGGGTTTGTAGCAGCTGGTGACAGCTTGTCTGTCGAACAAATGTTTGTGTGATACTAAACGTAGTAAATCTCAGGCATGCGGACTCGGTTTAGTGCATCCACGCGCGTCATCTCAGTAACGTATCTACATTATTTAATTAATCTAAGATCCAAACATAAGAAATTCACTACAAAGTCATGTAATGAAAGTAAGGAAAAAAGTTTTATATTTGTTCGGAGTATATTTATCTATTTTAGAAAGTTGGTGAAATTAAATTGAAAGAACAATATCACAGTAATTTTACCGGTTCTCGAAAGCGATCAAATATTGAAATCATATTTCGAGGGGTATTTTTAAATATGCTCCTAGGTAATAAATCCTCCCAGAGTGGTAGATGGTCTAAGTATCGCCCTGGTGAAAGACCACCGTTCAGAATAAAAACATTGTTTTAAATGTTTTTAACCGTGTTTGGGACCAAATCTGAATAGTCAGGTACTTCCCTACCTTCCTCTTTCCCATATCCTCCTCTTCCGAACTACCTTCAGCCTCCCAACATACCCCAATCGGGGTTGCCATAGTCTCAGTAGCTCCATATGGTCGGAAGCAGTTGGGACTCTTGGGCGGTATTTAATTGAGAAAAAAAACTCGAACTTGTACGCGGAATTCGCCGTTTTCACACAAATATAGCTATTTTTGTATTTTTTAATATGAATAACAAAAAGTTTAAGATACCATTAAAGAAATATATAATCTAATACGGTAATTAAAAAAGTTTTTTTTTTCATTACGACGCCACGTAAACAAGTTCATTAATTAAGCGGTAACCAAAAAGAACAAAGGTGTTCATTTATACAGCCCTTTTGAAGCAAGGGTGTAAGGGAAACCTTATTGAAAATATTATTTATAAATCTTAAAAATAGGTATTCAATTTCTTGTATTATTCAACACCACGAATTGTTCTCTACGAAAATATAAATACAACAATAAATTGATTAAATTTTATCAAATTATACGCAATACCTTGGCGACCTCCGTGTCAGATTGGTGAGTGGGTATCGCCCTGGTGAAAAAACATCATTCAGAATCGAAACGTTAATTCAAATAAACCAGTTCTCAATTTCCAAACGCGTCCCGACCTTCTACTTTAACACCCCCTTTCGTTCCTCACTTCCTTAAGCCTCACAACATGCCCCGAGCTCATTCCATAGTCCTACTGACTCTGGGCAATTTAACCTAGAGGTATGTGATATGCCTGTAATCTGCAATTACCCGGCAGTTTTCGGCCAAGTTCAATAAACAGTTCACTAATACTTTATGAAGTTCAATTACTGTGTTTTTTTTAAATTGCTTAGAATTATAATAAAATTCATTCTCTTTTTTATGAACATTTTTTTTAAATAATCAAATAAATAACCTTTTGTGGGACATTCCAATCTGTATGCACACTTTCCTTACGTTTTGTATATCGGTTTTCGTTATATTTTTTTAGGCAAAAGAATAGTTAGTTGGAGAATATAAATTGCTTCATTTTACGAATAAACTCGTTATTTTCAATTTGTTTTTTCTTGCTAAAGGCAGCTCCCAAATAATTCTAAAAAAAGTTTTCAATTCACGAATGTACTAAAACCTAATACGAAGACAATAAGAGATATTAAATTTCGTCGGAAGATTCAAATGAATAATTTAAATGAGTTTTCTCGGAAAAGGTAGTCAAATTAAGCGGATTCATTTTTAGTTTAAAAACGGTCCTTTTTGAAAAAACCTCTTGAAATTTATATGGGACAGTGGATTAGCGTATTTTCGGGCGGACTGGGCAACTGCCCGGGGTCCTGGCAATTTTGATACAATAGCAAAACATCAAATACAAAAACGAAAATCGTCGCCGGAAAGGCAAAAGGACTAAAGCGCCATTTGGGGAAGTTTACACCAGAGCACTTTAAAGTTTTACAATAAAATTCATTCAGTCTTCAGTACCTGGTTGGATTTTTGAAAAAAAGTTAACTCAGGTAACTCAATTCTCTCACTGAGTTACCTAAAGCGAGAAAAAGCTAAAAAAAAGTCCCGAACTTGTGTCGCTTGAGTCGAGCTGTCTCTCAAACGAAAATATATTTCAGATAGCTGGAGGGCCACAAAAGTCTTCAAAATCAAACGAGAGTCAGAGCATTCGATGATGAAAAAAAAATGAAGAAAAAACTGAATAAAACTGTATATTTTACTATTTTTTTACCAAAGTGTCGCTTAAGCCTTTTTGCCTTTCCAGCGACGATATATTATTTTTTTTTTAATATTTTACACTACAGATTCATTTATTTTCTGTGGAAAATGTTCGTATTTTTACTTATTGAAATATTTAAATGCCACTGAGTTTTGGCTACTTTCAACATTCCACAGATGCAACAATCTTGGAGTAACAATATATGGAGAGAGAGCTAATTATTTTTACCCAACCTACACAAATTTGGGATAAAACACTTTCTCCGGGTTTTTACATCGTACACCATTAGAAAGAAAGAGACAACAAAATTTCCCAAATTATCACACCGCTTTAAAGTATTGTAAGGATGTTCTTCGTGTCCCGCGTCTTCGTTGAATCCGCCCACACGTTTTAATATGCGGCATAAATGGACATAGGTCAACGGTTTTTCAGGATATATGCTATATTTTTGTTTATAATAATACTGTGAAAAAGTGGTTATACGAATAAACAAAAACATTGTGGCGACATGTGCTATAAATGGATGTATAAATACCCTTGCCCTAGTCCTAGCCACGCCCAGGTCTAGCCGAGTCCGACAAAACTCGTCAAAACTGACTACAGCAGCGCTCTCTCTTGTATATTATTGCTCTGAGGTAACAATATAATAATGTACTACACATAATTCACTATTGCATTATTAAATATTAATAATTATTAACACAATCGGGACTTAAGTAAAATTCAAAATTGGAAACAAATAAATAAAAAAAATACTTGGCCAATTGTATGCATGTAATAACTTTGTTCTAATTTTCATTTAATTTCATCTTTCATTTCTTTTCTTCTTTCTCCTTTTTATTTATTTTAATTTTATCTCCATTAATATTTACATTTAATATTATATAATTTATATAGGTACACCACGTCTGTCTCGAGACAGGATTATCCCAGTGAGACAGACATGGACCAAAATCATCGAATGAAAATTTTGTTAAATTTTTATCAACACTCTGGGGAGACAATATGATGACTGCAATGATTTTAAACAGAATAAATATTTTTAATGTTGTTTTTTTCTAATCTAATCTAATTTGAAGGTCTAGTGGAAAAATCTTCGTAGTTGGACAGGTAAAAAATTATTTAATTAATTGCTCTGTAATATTTTCTGTTTCTAATGAACAAATAAATAAATTTAAAAAAATAATTTATTTGGAAACCTGTTTTGCGGAAATTTTATGACTCCACTGGTTATTCCAGTTCGACGATTCGTTATATTATTTGGTTTCCAGTAATTCTTCTGTCTCAGCTTTCCAAGATACAAGAGTTATATCTGTCTGGCAATAGTGGGAATATCAACAACATTTTCCAGTGTTTTTGTATAGTTAAAGAACGAGGAGATGTAAACGGGATGGGAATAAGAAAATATGGTAAATATGGCTATTCAGATCTAGTCACTAAACATAGATTAAGTAATCTAAAACAATTTCGCTTAAACAACTAAATATCAATTCAATTTTTCAGCTACGGTATAGTTGACCCAAACAACGTACACTTATGATTGTGTGTATTGGTGCATATATATAAATATACACTTCCGACTGTGATGTCCTTGCCAAACGTAAATGAGAAACAGTATTTGTCTTGTTTACGCCTGATAATTGTCATCAGCGAGAAAGAGATAACAAGTGTACGCTTTAGTCGAATTTGAATAGACGAAAAGTCTTTACAGCGTGTTTCTTAAATTATTATATAAACAAACTCTTTTGATGGATAACCGGACGCTGTTGGCGCAAATAAAAAAAATGTCCAAAGAAGTTAATGTAGCAGTTCACAGTGGAGTGCTTATACCAACCCTGATATATGGCAAGGAGGCATAGAGTGTTGAGCTGGTAGAGGAAGGATGAAATTAGACTAAATGCTGACGAAATTAGATCCCTGAGGCGTATGTGCGGTAAAACCGTAATTTAAAATGTGGATACCCGGAAAGAATGCAAGGCTGATGTAAGCGTAATGAACAGGATTAATAAAGGGAGGCTTAGATGGTTTGGGCATGTAGAGTGGGTGAACGAAAAAAGAAACGTGAGAGAAATATATAACGCTAAAGTGAACGGTAGAAGTATTCGGGGACGCCCGAGGAAGACTTAGCACGATCAACTGAATCAAATACTTGATTCAGGCCATGTCGAGAGTCAGAATAACAGAAGAGTGTGTATGAATGTGAATGTGCATGAAGCAAGGAGTGTGTGCCAAAACAGAGTTGTATGGCGGTCCATCCTCTCTTCCTACCCCTGCAGAGAAACGGCGTGATGGTTACTTAGTTAATAGTAAAAATTAACTTTTTTTCATTTAAGTCGAATAGTAAGTTTGAAGGATGCTGTATGCAAGCAATGCATCGGCGGCGGCGTCAGCAGCAGTGGTTATGGCAGTGAGAGTGGCCGAGGAGGCAGTGGGGCCGGGTAATGAAACGGTTCCATCATCTTCAGGCGGACGGAAGCTTGTTTTCTGGGGTGAAAATATGAAAACAAATGAACGTCCATCATGTCTGACGATTACCCCCACCCCCAATTCTCCAACTCAGAGGGTGGGGACAGGACAGGACTGGGGATCATAGCACGGTAAACACAACTCTTGAACATCCACTATTCCTTGAATTATTTATTTTGTTTATGTTCTCACTGAGTTACCTGAAGCGACAAAAAGCTAAAAAAAATCCTAAGCCTGTGGCGCTTGAGTCAAGCCTTCTCCCAAATGGTAAATATATTTTAGATGGCTGAAGGGTCACAAAAATCTGAAGAATCAAACGAGAGTCAGAGCATTCGATGCAGAAACAAAAACTGATCAAAACTGCATATTTAACTCATTTTTGACCAAAGTGTCACTTAAGCCCTTTTGCCTATCCAGCGACAATATATGAATGTTGAAATGTTAGGTTAGGGTAGGTTATGTTTATTAGATTACAGTGAATAACAATTAGCGGAAGATCTTGTTGTTCAAATCCCGATCGCGACAATAACCTTTTTTATATAATGTAATTTTCTAATACGTGTAATTTTTATTATTTCAATAATAAATATTTAAAAAAATCAATATCTTTGCATTACAGAATCTCATCTAATAAAACAAAACGATAGTAATTTAAATTCTTTATGAACCTATCATAAAATTGACAGAAATTGAGAAATTTATAGTTTCAAGCCCTGTGCCCTAAATTATTCGAATTTTCTTTATTTTCAAGAGTTAGAAAGAACTGATTCACTTGGGTGACAAAAAAACATGTATTATTACCGCGTGCTCGGAGTAATACACTCTTTGTCAGTGGATTGTATTGATTAAAATCGGTATCATCATCACGGTATTAAATCCCAGGGTGAGGATTGACCTTCTACACAAATATTCTCTACCGGATCCGGTCCCTGTATCTAATTCATTGTACATCTGATGGTATTAATACGCTAAGCCGTCTTCTGTACACGATTTGTAAAATCGCCGCGTAGGGCAAAAACAATACCGGTAATTTTCGCTCACACGTAAAAAAGTTTGAAATTTTATTCCGACTACGCTACTTCACGATTTACTCACAATGTGCCTTTTGACGTGTGTATCAAAACTAAACTAGTGATAGATTAATAATCTATCTCCTTGATACATCTCAAGAGTACCTGCCTACGAAGTATCAAAGCTCGGATTCCGGCCCTGCGCCCATTCTTATAGACGTAACAACTAAAACATCTGTAATTTCCGGTTTTTCACTCCCGCAGAACAAAACATCTCCCCCCGGGGGGTGGCGGGTTGCAGGAGGACGGGGGAGCAGGGGGTGGGTGGGTGATATGACGAGCGAGACAACACTTCGACTAGGAAATTGTGTTTTGTTATTTATGTTTGTCTGAACGACTGACACACTGAGGGTAATTGTGTGTCAGCCCTATTGGGTGCCTACACACTTCGCTACCCAGAATCAAACAAAAAATATGTGAAATTTTCTACTTTATTAAACAGAACAATATGTCAAAGCGAATTTGGCAGCGGAAAATTCAGCATCCCTGCGCAAGAGTAATACAAAGCATTTTTCACGTATGATACAAAGCACACAGATTGATATCGAAGATGTGTTTTTAAAAAGATCCTTTCCGATGCAAGAATAACCTACCGTATTATCTTTAAAATAATGTAATTCGAAAAGATAAATACCATAATATTTGACTGTGGGTCTTTTGAAAAGCTTTCTCGCTAATGAAAATATGCATGGAAGGAACGTGGTGAGTTATTATCATAGTGCTGTCTTTTTTACATTTCCTCATATGGTGGCATATAATTAGTAAAGGTATTCTTTTTCTCTAATTTTCTGTTTGGCTGGTTTTTTGTTGTTGTGGAAAATTATTAGTTTTTTATTTATTTTTATATGAATACCGCACGAGAGTCTCGACTGCTCCAAACCGTCTAGAGCTAGTGAGACCTAGTGAAGATAGTGGCGAGGGGAAGGAAATTGGAAAGAGGAAGGTTGGGAAGTACCTGGTTATTTAGATCTGGTCACCAAATACGGCTAAAGCCATTTCAAGCAACGTTTCGATTCTGAATGGTGGTTTTTCATCAGGGCGATACTTATCTACCACTCTGGAACATGCCGCAAATATATTTTTTTGTTGTTTTAATATTAAATAAATGTGTTATGACACATATTAATTGAATAAAAGTTATTGACCTTTGGAATCGTAGTCGAGCGTCTTACCACTCGACCATGGAGGCCGTCAAGTGTGAGGAGTGTGCAGTTATTTGATGACCAAATATTTGTCTTGTCTCCAAAGTTAGGCAACAATTATAATTATATATAATATTTAAAATTCTGTAACTTAAATTTTTTAATACCTTATAAAAGTCTCAACTCCTCGCAACCGTCTAGAGCCAGTGAGCCAATGGAATCCGTAATTGGGGTACGTTCTGAGGCTGAAGGTAGTGGGAAGGGGAATAAGATGGTGAAGAGGAAGGTTGGGAAGTACCTGGCTATTCAGGTCTGGTAACCAAACACGGCTAAAGTCATTTCAAGCAACGTTTTGTTTCTGAATGGCGATACTTAAAGTATCTACCACTCTAATTAGCTTGATCATTCAATCTGATATTATTAATACCCTAAGCTGTCTTCTGTACATGATTCGTTCAATTGCCGTTTGGGGCCCTCATCATTTTCGCTAATTTTGTGTAGGTTTCTTTTTGTGGAAAATTAATAGTGATCTGATGAACACATAGCTCTTTTCCACCAAAGGTTTATTTTTTAATGATCTCTGATATCTGAAGGAAGTGGGAATGGGGGTGAAGGGAAAGAGGATGGTTGAGAAGTATCTGACTATTAAAATCTAGTCGCTAAACAAAGTTATAGCTATTATAAGTAATGTATCGATCCTTAACTGAAGTACACCAGGAAGTTGGTATTCTGGAACGATGTGCACAAATACTAAATATTAGTTTATTATAATTCTGTAAGCAAAAAAAGCACATGAATTTTATTGACTTGCCGGGTTTCAACCTGTGGCCCTTGGGTTCAGAGTCAATGAGGTTACCAATCTGTCGCGGAGATCGTCAGTAACAATTCACAGCAGTAAATGCTTGGAGTAAGAATATATATGGAGAGAGAGCTAAATATTTTTACCCAACCTATACAAATTTACGATGAATCACTTTTTCCGGGTTCGACGTAGTAAAACGTTAGAGAGAAAGATACAATACAAGTTTCCACATAATATCGCACCACTTTTAGGTATGTAAGCATGTTTACCGTCTCCCGCGTCTCCGACGACTCCGCCCACTACGTTTTATTATGCGACATTAACACAAAACAAGAAAAAAAAAAAAAAAAAAGGATATTAGCTTGATTATCCAATATTCATATATTCTTACAAGAAATTTGACTCCAGCAGCAAACTGTGGCCATAGGTATATTAGATAATGTCACCAAAAAAAATAAAGTTTCTATAATTTTTAAATTATACTATAAAAATTGAGAATAGTACATCCTACTGAAATAATGCCTTTTTTCGCGTTCAGGTATAAATTTAATCTTTTTCGGTAGGTACCCTTTCAAGATTCCGTGATGTATTGTCTAAATTTATGGGGCAAACGTCAACAACAGATTCATTCTCATACCAACTTCGCTCTTACTAACATCTATTACCTATAGGGTATAATTTATTATACAATCAACCGTCCACCATTATTAGCTGAAAGATTTTTTTAACAATTTAGTCTGATGTACCATTGATTACTGAGGAAACTCCATTAACGGAGGACTGAACGCTGTTGGCGCAAATAAGAAATTGTCCAAAGAAGCGAAGCTAGCAGTCCACAATGGAGTGCTTATACCAACCCTGATGTATGGCAGTGAGACATAAAACTGGCAGAGCAAGGATGAAAGTAGACTGAATGCTGTGGAAATGAGATCCTTGTGATGTTTGTGCGGTAAAACCATGTATGACCGTATTAAAAATGTGGATATCCGGAAAGAATGCAAGGCTGATGTGATCGTAATGAATAGGATCAAGAAAGGGACGCTTAGATGGTTTGGGCATGTAGAGCGAATGAACGAAGAAAGGAGTGTGAAAAGAATATATGATGCGAAAGTGAATGGAAGAAGAAGTCGAGGTCGCCCGAGAAAGACATGGCACGATCAAGTAAATCAAATACTTGAATCGGGTCATGTGAAGAGTCAGAATAACAGAAGAGTATGTATGAATGTAAATGAAGCAAGGAGTGTGTGCCAAGACAGAGTTATATGGCGGTCCGTCCTCTCCAGAAACGGCGTGATGGTTAGTTAGTTAGTTAGTTAGTTAAGAGTGTATTTATAGATTTAATCTCAGTTTTTTTATACTATTACAAGGATTTGGTCACGATTGTGAAAGCCCAGTAAAACGCACACTACGAGCACAGTAAAGTAAAGCAACAAATTGTAAATACCGTAGGTCCCTTTATCATAGATCCATAGTTCATAGGCATGTAATGCGAAATGTAGATTATCTAGTGAGGATACAGGGGGATAAAACAAATTAACGAATCAAAAAAAGCACCTGGGTGCCGTTTCAGGCATACGGATGACTTCAGTAATTGAATTTGCAGGAGATTTAGCTCCGGAGCGAAGATGGGATGGAATCTTATTCATCACAGTCGTCATTCATCTCACCGTTCCCGCCGCGGCAGACGGTTAGCTCGATAACACAACGCAACATAACGTAACAACACCGAGCAACAAATTACAACATAATGCAACAACACCGAGCAACGTAACAGGGCGCTACAGAAAACCACAAATAATAAAAGAAAATTACTTCGACACTTCTGGTCGATTTCGAAAATCTCAGTAGGAGATATACAGTTCTGGAAAGAAATTTTTTCATTATTTAAAGAAACATTTTCGCGTCATATATTCTTCTCACACTCCTTTCTTCGTTCTTCCGCTCTGCATGCCCAAACCATCGAAGTGTTCATTTCTTAATACTATTCATTACGCTTATATCAGCATTGCATTATTTCCAGATTTAGACATTTTTAACACGGTCATACATGGTATTACCAAGCAAACGGCCTCCATAGTCGAGTGGTAAGGCGCTCGACTACCAATCCAGAGGTCGCGAGTTCAAACCCGGCGTGCGCAAATACATTTTATGCAATTAATATGCGTCATAATACATTTGATTAATATAAAATAATATACAGTATATTTGCGACACGTTCCAAAGTCGAAGATACTCTGGTGAAAGACCACCATTCAGAATTGAAACGTTGCTTGAAATGAATTTATCCGTGTTTGATGACCAGATCTGAATATCTAGGTACTTTCCAACCTTCCTCTTCCTTATCTCCTTCCCCTTCTCATTACCTTCAGCCTCACAACATACCCCAATTGGGGATGCCATAGTCTCACTGGTTCTAGACGGTTGGGAGCAGTTTGGACTCTTGTGCGATATTTACTATAAACAAATTTAAAAAGATGAAGAGTGTCCGGGATGTTAGGCAGAATAACTTCCTAGTGATGGTCATGTCGCAGAGCAGCCTGCAGATCTCCTTGTCATTGCGTATGACATGCTAGATATTGCGGAAAATGAATGTCTTGTTGTTCCTGGCGGTATTGCCGGGAGACTTGTCTCCAACTTTTCCCAGGAAATTTTTATGTTCTGATCCCCTGAATTGAACCCGTTAATATCTCCTCCATCACTCAGTAAATATGTCGGCCAGTCGATTGCTAAGTTTTTCGGCGGACTGCGCATCGCGTATTCTGTCTTCTGAGCCGCTTCTTATTAGTGATGTCCGTGCGTAATAGCGTTGTGCGTATAGAATTGTGTAGTGCGGTAAGTACTTTTAATCAAACTACAACCCGTTGGATCATATTTATCCTCCATATCGCAGCAGTCTGCGCATTTGACTTTGAGTAGGGCGGTAGTAGTTTTTAACGAACGTATAAACATGTTTTTTTAATGTAATATTATGAGCGGTGGGCGCTTTAACTGACAATATAGCAGGGGAGAACTGTAGGTGATAGGTAGCAGCTAGATGGGTTGGAACGGTCTACTCCAATTACGCTTGCGTAAGACCAGACCTACATATTAGCTAATAATATAGAAAACAAAATATTGAACAGCATTCCATGCTAATAAGTAGGATTGAAGAAAGATATCTAACTGACCATCCATCAAGCCGTTTCCCCGCAGGGGAGACAAACCGCCAAACAATTCGCTCTTGGCACACATTGGTTGCTTCATTCACATTCATGCATCGTCTCATACATACATGTACTCTTCTGTGTTTCTGAGTCTTCACATGGCCCGACTCAAGTATTTGATTCCGTTGATTGTGCCATGTCTTCCTCTGGCGTTCCCGACTTCTTCTACTATTCTCTTTCGCATCATATGTTCTTCTCCCACTCCTTTCTTTGTTTGTCCGCTCTACATGCCCAAACCATCTAAGCGTCCTTTTCTTGATCATATTTATTACGCTTACATTAGCCTTGCATTCTTTCCAGATATCCACATTTTCAACACGGTCATACATACATTTTACTACACATACACCTCAGGGATCTCATTTCTACAACATTCAGTCTTCTTTCATTCTTTGTCTGTCAATTTCATGCCTCACTGCCATACATCAGAGTTGATATCAGTAAAGATAACATATAAATAAGGATAATAAGAAAAGATAATTGCCAAAATAATTTTGGCATCTGGGCTAGCAGGAGGTGGAAGACATGTGCAGGAGTGGGTGGTGGGAACATATTACTCGAACAGGCAGTGGGCACCAAATTCCGGCGGTACGTGACATCTGCGGCACACATCCGGCTGCCATCTTGCGGACACGGAAACGTGTACGGCTTCCGAACACAGGAACCAAGGAAGATGGCACGGGCGCCAGATTAGTAATGGCTGTTTGCAACTGCACTTAGATTTCACTGCATAGAGGCGTCTTAATCGCCTGTAGCACTACCACTGCCAGAGTTAATACTTGGCTAATTTAAATAGCGCAATTTTTGGTAAAATATCACGGGGCGCCTAATCAGATTTTCAGGATTTTTTACTTGCATGGAGAACTTCCCTAGATTACCTACAAAAAAAAACAATATATCCTCGCCAGAAAGGCAAAAGGGCTGTATCGCTATTTTGGGTAGTTTACAATAGAGCACTTTAAATATACAAATATTTTTTTAATAAAATAAAACATAAATTTTCAGTACCTGATTGGACTAAAAAGTTAACTCAGGTAACTCAATGCTCTTACTGAGTTACCTGAAGCGACAAAAAGTGTATAGCGCCGTTTTTGTGAAAAATCACCTCAAGGGTGCTGTAGCCTTTCCCAAATGGGAAATATAATTATTTTACGTGGGTCACAAAAGTCTTCAGAATCAAACGAGGTCAGAGCATTCGATACAGAAGAAAAACTGATCAAAACTGAATATTTAACTCATTTTTTACCAAAGTGTCGCTTAAGCTCTTTTGTCTTTCCAGTAACGATATACATTTTTTTAAACCTTTTCAACTGCAACAACATCAATAATATCACGTTTTAATGGTGCTACTGTCTGGAAGGCATTTATTTTTATAATTGTTATGTTCACTTACTTATTATTATTTTATATAATACCATTATTGAATCTATTGTGTTTTTTTTTAATAGTAACAATAACAACTAATTTAAAGGAATATGACCTATTGGATATTGCATCAATCACCCAGTCCTGCAAAAAAAAACACTTCCAGATTCAAGCGTGTCGGTTATAAGGAGAGTTCAATTTTACAAACCACATAATAATTATTAAAAAAAAACGCAATAAACAATACTATTAACACTTCTGATTAGGAAAAATGTAACGGCAAATTATATTTAATAGGTCGCTATTTAAGTACTAAATATTAAATAAAAATCAAAATACACATTTTAATAAAATAAAATATTAAATTACGCAGAAGTTGAAAGAGAAAAAAAGTAATAATGGAGAAATAAAGGTAAGGGAGAGAAAAAGAAAATACGAGGGTTTATAGGTAATATAATTACGTATGTGGGGCTTTAAGTTAGGTTTATTTGATTATATTTCTAACGAATTCATCATTAATATTGAGAGATTTATTTTAAGTTCTCCAGGATATCAAATCATTATCCCTCATTATTGATATGTTAAATATCATCTACCTGTCTTTGTCAAAATTGTGGTTTATGTAATTGGCATATTCATAGAATCTATTATTTTTAAGGGCTCTCGAAACTGGAGAATTCTTTGATTTTGTTATCTGAATTCCCAGCTCTTTAGGCGAAGACAAGCATTTCAATTTAGTATGAATTAGGTGTACAACTTTGCCTTGGCCGTTTTTTTATAAATGGCTTAACCGGTAAGTAGTGGTCGAAATAAATAGATCACAGACATCATACAATAAATGTATACATCTTTCAACATAACCTCATAGAAACGTTAGTTGATTTGTGTCTGTATCAAGTTATTCTCGATTGAAAATGTCAGTTTACAAGTAAAATTCTCGACATTTTCAGGAGGTGCAGCATGACAATGCTCGACCTCATCTTGCGAAAGTGGTCAAGGCATACTTGGAAACATTGAAATGCGAAGTCCTACCATACCCGCAGTATTCTCCAGACGTTTCTCTCTGACTATTATTACTAGTTTCGATCAATGGCATACGACCTGGCTGACCAGCACTTCCAGTCTTATGAAGAAGTAAAAAATTGGATCGATTCGTGGATCGCTTCAAAAGATGACCAGTTTTTTTAACGCGTAGTTTGTACGCTGCTCAAAAAATGAAAAAAAGTAGTGGCCAGCGATGTACAATACTTTACAATCATAAATGTATAACAGTTTTTTTACAATAAAGCCTCGAATTTCGGAAAAAACGGCGAAAGCAAAGTTGTACACCTAATATATGAATGCCTTATAAAATTTAGTTTTATATGAAACTACTTGACTTCAAACGCAAAATAAGTGTTGTGCTCAAAGATATATAATTGATAATTTAAATGATGTTCTACCTAAAATGAAATCGTTTTTAAGGATTCTTAGGATCCAAGTACCTACTGTTGATATGGAAATCACGTAAACACATTTTGTAGCACTGCCACGTAATTATCTACGTTTCCAAGCTTTTGATTCACTTTGGATCGAGAGGTTGTGGTTTCAATTCTAGGCGAAGTGTAAAAAATGTTTTGTCATAATTTTTTCTGTGTACATATGGGCGCTTTCTGTTCTGGAGTTTTGATAAAGTCTACGAATGTACAGAAATAGCTTTAAGCTACGCGTTTAATGCCATTTTAAGGAACATTCTAATAATTCAAAAATTAAACCATATCGAAAAGTTAAGATTTCATCAAATATACAGTAATATTAGCGCCTTTGAGGTGATATTTCACAAAAATGGCGCTATAAAAATTAGCTTAGTATTATTAGTGCATACAACAAGTCCGAATAAAATTTTTTTAATTGCAACGCAGATAATGTTCATGAGTCTAGCAAAAAAATCGCGAACGGTTAGTGCTAATATATATATATATATATATATATATATATATATATATATATATATATATATATATATATATATATATATATATATATATATATATTTTTTTTTTTTTTTTTTTAATGTTAAACGCCTTTAAATATTTAATATATATTTATATATTAAATATTTAAAGGCGTTTTTAAATATAGCGAGTAAGTGTATTAATACACAATACTCGTAAATATAAGTCAATTGATTCTAAGAAATATAAATTGCAATGAATGCAAAGTATAGACAGTAAAAAATAAAAATAAAACAATTTAAACATAATATTTCATCAAAATGATGTATAAAAAAAAATAAAACCAAGGAATGAAAATAAAAAAAAAAAATAAAAACACAAATAGCAGGAATGCTTGTCGTTTGAACGAAGCTTAATTTATGCAAAATATATCGACATCCGAAGCGATTCGATTCAACAACAAGATTGCCCTCCCCACCGGCATGGCCATTGGCAAGTTAGTCCTGCAGGCCGGGAGATAAAACAATCTATGCTGCCGATGGCGAAGATAACCACCAGGAACATAGAAATAAATGCTCTTCATGATAGCTGAGTTTTCGGACCATCCACGAATCAATCTGAAGAAATGTGTTGCAATGTACACATCCTTTCTGACCTCTAAATGGTATGTTCCGAGCATACCTAAGAGAAAGCCGGTAGGATAGAGCCAGGTAGTAACCATACTCCCTCAAGTAAAGAAATCTCAGAAATTTCTTCTGAACCCTCTCCAACATGAGGGAGTACTTGACCTCGTGTGGACTCCAAACAATCGACCCACTCAAGTCTACTCCTTACTAATTAATGAGTTAAATAAAATTTTAAGAACCCAAATGTCTCTGAACTTCCTTGCAGTGCGTAGGACAAAACCCAGCATTCTCAATGAATTGCCACGAGCCGTCTGTGTGGAGGGTCTTTTTGGGGAAATAAACGAGTTGACCTTGGTATTGAAGAGGCCCATGTTGTAGGAGAGACTAAACAAAGAGACCGGTAAATCATTCCACAGCCGACTTGTTGAACACAAAAACGAGTCGTAGAAGCGACCCGTTCTCATGTGGGGAATTTCGGCCGTGTACAAATTTAATGTTGATCGCGTTGTTGCATAAGGGGTTTTAGGGGAAAAGAAAAATTAATATTAATTTATCTCTCAAAAACAAGGCAAGATGTCAAATTGTTTGCTGTATATTTTTAAACAAGGAAAAAACATGTATGGAAAAGAAAGGTGAAGCGAGGTAGTAACTTCATAAAGCGATAATGGGTACTCTTAGGGTGTAGTAGGTGATTTTCGTATTCGTTACGTCGCTTGACTATGACTATATACGAAAGGGAAAGAAAATCAACTATTTAAATTATAGTAAAATTAAAGAAATTAAAAAATCACTTTCAATCAAGACCACGAATACTTTTTTTTTAATTTTATGACCGTCCGGTTACGCTTAGCCAGTAGCGGTAGTTAGAAAAATGTATGACGTCTCTAGTGAATACAATTTTAGAACTGCAATCCTTTAAATTCTATGAAAAACATACAAAAATGTCAGTAGGTGGTGCAGTTTTAAAACTAAAAAAGCATTTTTGAACGTTTTACCTATAGTTATAGTATGCATTTCATAAATAACCAAAAAGATTACTGTTTAATAATTGTATTCACTGGAAATCTCACATATTTTTCTAACTACCCATATATAATTAACATATCAATCATTCGTAGTATTGCTTGCATTAGAAAGCCAAAAAGTCTATTTTGGGTGCTGACTCTTAATATCGAAATAAAGCGTTACGCTCGAAAAGATAATTGAAATAAAAATAATAAAATCGATCGAAACGGATTGGCTATCCTAGTGAAAATTGTGTCAATCCACTACCTCCAGTAGCACCCTTTCGTAACATTTCACCCTCAAAAGAAAAAACACCTTTAAATCTGATAAAGTTAAGTGTATCAATCAAGATGCCCTTTGTGTTTGACTTTGAGAGGTGAGGCCAACTTTAGAATACTTTCATTTTCCTCAACCCTCAGACAGAAGTGGAGCATTAGTTTAGGGTTGGGGACAACCAAACCTCTCAACCGAGGGGAGGAGAACTTTTTACTTAGTGTCTAATGCACAACCCTGCGGCGACTAAGTTTCACACATTGCCACTCGCGGAGACTTGGGAACTTTTCGACAAATTCTTTAAAAACGTACCACCTTACCAACGTAATAGCACTTGAAGACTACAAACTATTTTTTTATAGTTTATACCGCACAGAAGTCCAAACTGCTGCCAACCGTCTGGAGCTATTAATATTATAGCATCCCCAATTGGGGTATGTTGCGAGGATGAAGATAGCGGGGAGGGGAATAAGATGGGTAAGAAGAAGGTTTGGTTTGACAGCCTCCATGGTCGAGTGGTAAGACACTCGACTACGAATCCAAAGGTCACGGGTTTACATGCGTACGGCATAACACATTTATTTGATTTAAAAAGTATTTTTGCGGCACGTTCCAGAGTGGCAGATACTCTAAGTATCGCCCTGGTGAAAGATCAACATTCAGAATCGAAACGTTGCTTGAAATGGCTTTAGCCGTGTTTAATGACCAGATCTGAATAGCCAGGTACTTCCCAACCTTCCTCTTGCCAATCTCCTTCCCTTCCCCACTACCTTCAACCTCACAACATACCTTATTTGGGGATGCCATATTTTCACTGACTCTAGACGGTTGGGAGCAGTTGATACTCTTGTGCGGTATTCATATGTTAAAAAAAAACCTAGCTATTCAGATCTGGTCACCAAACACGGTTAAAACCATTCAAGCAACGTTTTAATTCTGAATGATGATATTTTACTAGGGCGATACTTAGGGTATCTAGCACTCTGGAACGTGCCGTAAATATAGTATATATAATATTTTATATGAATTAAATGTGTTATGACACATATTAATTAAATAAGATTTATCTGCACACGCCAGGTTTGAATCCGCGACCTCTGGATTCGTAGTCGAGCGCCTTACTACTCGACCACGGAGACCGTCAAATTGGTGTATTTTATTTCACTCTTTTTATTTATTTTTTTCAAATTTAATAGTATTATTGTAATTATGTTCTGCTATTTTCAGTGACAGCTGTTTCAGCATTCAAGGCCATTATCAAACTGTGGTTAGGCCACGGTTGTTTAGCCGAATTTCATTCAATTCACTCCAACATACCGACTTTGATAAAATTCGGATGAGTTGTTAACTTTTTTTCTTTGATTCATTATTCAAGTCCTGTAAATGTCAAATTCGATTTAAAGATTGTGTACTTTTTTCCAGTTTTTGCTTAAATTTATTTTTATGTGGGTATTGTACTACCAGCTTTATTCTTTGATTCAACCCTCATTTTAAGTAGACAGATAAAAGCCTTAATTCTGTAAAGGACATAATGATGACATGAGATTTACTGCTTATTGTGTTTAAACAACGTATACGTGAAGTGTTCTGCGACCCACTCTGCTTCGTGTATTCTTAATTTGTTAGAAAATGTTGGGATGCAGCGTATTCTTTACAATTAACGTTTAATATTGTTTATTTATTAGTATCTGTATATATCTGTGTTTTTTCTTAAATAAAAATGTAAAAATGAACCCAAATATTATTTTCAAAAATGACGCTATATAAATTAGCCAAGTATTATCATCATTATTATTGATACGCTGATTTATTTTTGCATACAAAATAATTAAACTAACTTAACCAGGAGGGTAGCTTATGTAGTCAGGATTGTTGATTTTTTCCTGACTCGGACGTGGCTAGGTATAGACGTAGCTATTTATACATCCATAAATAGCACATGTCGACATAATGTTTTCTTTGTTTATATAACCACCTTTTCACCGTATTTTAATTGACAAAAATATGGGATATAATCTAAAAAACCGTTAAGTTATGTCGCATAACAAAACTTAGTGGGCGGAGTCACCGGAGACGTGTGAGACGGAAAATATGCTTACATACCGAAAAGTAGTGCGATATTATGTGAGAACTTGTGTTATCTCTTTCTCTCTCACGGTGTGCGACGTAAAGCCCGGAGAAAGTGATTTATCGTAAATTTGTATAGGTTGGGTAAAAATATTTAACTCTCTCTCTTGCTCTGAGATTTTAACTATCAGCAGCTAAACTAGAAATCAGTCTGAAAATCAAACTGTTTACCAATCAAACAGTTTAACTAACTAGAAATTAAACGTCAACCAGTTTAACTACCAAACAGTTAACCTATCAAACAATCTCACCATAAGCCAACCGGTAAAACTTATCAAACTTTAATATAATCGATTATTTTAACCGTTAAACGATCAAATTACCAAACAGTCCAAATATTACACAATAAAACTTTTAATCAATCTATCTAGTAATCAGTATAACCATAAAATAGTTTAAATATCAATCAGTCTTCAACTTCAAAGACATGTTACTTTTAAACAGGCTATCTATCAGACAGTCTAATTACCAAACAGTTAAACTATCAATAAATCTCACTTTTAACCCTTATCTTGGCAGCGTAACATATATGTTATATCAAGTTTGCTATCTTTTCATTTTTTCAACAAATATTTTAACATTTTTGGTAATGACAACACTCAAGTAAATCTCTTCTTTATCATCCTGTCAATTGCTGATACCTATGGTCAGTTTAAAAAAATGATGTAGGATATTATTTTATCTTTAACCTTATATTATATTTTTTACCTTGCCACGATAGGAGTTAATCATTCAAACTATCTAACAGTAAAACTCTCAACCATTTAACTATTAATTTTACTCGACTACGTACCTAAAAGCTGCCGGTACATATCCCTTCGTGCGCAAACAAATTGTATGTACTCAATTTGTGCTATTTCAGAATGAATTCACTTAAACTAATATAAAGTATATTTGCGGTACGTTCCAGTGTGGTAGATATTCCCAGTATCGCCCTGGTGAAAGACTACAATTAATAATCAAAACGTTTATTGAAATGCCTTTAGCTGTGTTTGGTGACCAGTTCTCAATAGCCGGGTACTTCTCAACCTCGTCTCATTTCCCTCCCCACTACCTTGTGAAAAATCACCTCAAAAGCGCTGTACTTTTTTTTTACGTGATTACCGCACAAGAGTTTCAACTGCTCCCAACAGTCTGGAGACAGTGAGACTATGGCATCCCCAATAGGGGTATGTTGTGAGGCTGAAGGTAGTGGGGAGGGGAAGGAGATGAGGAAGGGAAAGGTTGGGAAGTACCTGGCTATTCAGATCTAGTCACCAAACACGGCTAAAGCCATTTCAAGCAACGTTTCAATTCTGAATGGTGGTCTTTCACCAGGGCGATACTTAGAGTATGTACCACTCTGGAAAGTGCCGCAAATATACTGTATTTTATTTTATATCAATCAAATGTGTTATGATACATATTAATAAGATCAAATTTATTTGGGCAGGCCGGGTTCGAACCCGCGACCTCTGGATTCGTAGTCGAGCGTCTTACCACTCGACCATGCAGGTCGACAGATAGTACAGATCTTATTTTATATTATTAGATATCAATTCCTAGATTCTATATACGTAATATATCTACGTAATATATTCACGTAATATATCTATATATTACGTGGGCTAAGTCGTTTATTCACAAATATAGCGATTTTTACATTTTTTAGATAAATTGCACACATTTCGTCATTATTGTGCGACATACCGGTGCTTAAAAAAATAAAAATAAATTCTTAGAAAGCCTTAAAATGTTTTATAACTTTATGCAAAAAAAACGTGTAGCGTTGTATGACGCTGTAAATAATATATTTATATTTCCACAATTTTGTTTATATATTTTGATCACTATATCCCAGAGCTAGTGTCTAAATTAAACGAGAATCGCAAAGAACACTAAATATTTTTACTCTTTTCAAAAGAACGGTGGAATGTCAAATATCTTCCGGAGAGCAAATTTACGTTGGAATAGCGTTCTGGGCAGAGTATTTAGCAATTTAGATGCCAAGGCAACATTGATTCCGAGAGGTTCTTGCCTTCTAGCCTTCCGTCAGTTAGTAGGAATAATCCCAAGGAAGAAAACGTTGCCGAAATTGGCCAAATGCCAATTTTGATTTTTTAACCATGGTATATAGCGTTTTTTTTATGTTTGTGTGCATTTGTCTCATGTTAATGAATGTAGGTGTAATTGCTTTAAAACATGATTTAATAAAACAAGTTTTTAACTTTATTCCACTTTTATTTTATGACTGGACCGGTTTCAGCCTATGACGGCCATCTTCAGACTAGTACAAGTTGTTGTTAACCTACGGCTTATATACTATTTTTGGTTAACAACAACTTGTACTAGTCTGAAGATGGCCGTCATAGGCTGAAACCGGTCCAGTCATAAAATAAAAGTGGAATAAAGTTAAAAATTTGTTTTATTAAATCATTAAAATGGAATTCCACCACGAATTAACAGTTTCAAAATTAGAAATAATAAAAAGCTTTAAAACATATTTTCAATACTCATTTTTATTTGTTTTATTTTATAGTAAATACCACACAAACGTCCCGACTGCTCCCAACCGTCTAGAGCCAGTGAGACTATGGCATTCCCAATTGGCGTGTGTTGTGAGGATGAAGGCATGGGGAAAAGGAAGGTTGAAAGTACCTGGCTATTCAGATTTGGTCACTTTTGTGGATGTTTTCGTAATTAGTTTAATAAAGTTTCAATGTCTTGCAAGATAAGGAACACATTATTTTGGTTTAGTAACTACCTTTGTAGTACAAACGTAGTATATTTTTCTTATGGGTGAAAGGCTTTGTAGCAAAGGCATTTTCGTATCCCGAAAGTGCGTTTTATTAACCCAATACAAGGTGTTTGACTCTCTTACTCTTGAACTGTTGTGCGATATTACAAACTTATTGAAATTCTTTAAAATTTCTTTAAAAACGTCTCTAATTTGCTTGGTTTCGGTTTTCTCCTTACTTCTATCATTATAACTCAATGTCCTCACCAACTACTGAAAACCATATACTCATTGTCATAAAATATTTATTGTTATTTTGTTACTTGTTATATTTACACTGTTTGCGTTTTTAGAATCGTTTACTTATAATACTTGAATATTAATGTTTTGAGTACCAACATATTAACTGTCCTCAATATAATTTTCTTTTCTTTGATTTGACAAATATGTTAATATGAATTCATACGTTTTATCTGAACTTTTATACCCTTAGCTTCTGGTAAATTGTTTTTTTAATCTGTTGATGTCCACACGCACTGTTATACCCATATCTGAACCTTTTTTCTCATGATTTATGATAACGATTATGATTTTCGATAGTTTTAATTTGTATACATATTATATATTATTTTGTCTTTGTTAGTTAGTCTTATTAGCATAATTTATTTAGTATGAAGCGCCCTTGAGGTGAAATATCACAAAACTGCGCTATATAAATTTACTGTAATTATTATTATTATTCCAATATGTATTTGAATATCAATCGGTTATCATGAATACTATCACCTAGGTAATAATAAGAATATACGATAGTTTGCTGAGGGTGTGTTGTGCCATTGAAGGGTTGCTACTGGTAAAGTTTGTAAAACACGACATTCAGAGTCCGCCGATTGACGCTACAAAGAGACCAGGGCGCTCAATGGCTCCAAGACTCGGGTGGAATTTTCCCGTCAGTTTTCCGAGCACTACCACCCCTTATCCCACATCCCACCACCCCCCAACTCCCCTCCTGCAACATTCCTCCCCGCCAGCTATTTCCATTTACTGTTTGTACTTAGTTATTCGCGCCGTTTGAAAGGAAAGGCAGAAGGTTAATCATTGAGACATTAAATAATGACTACTAATTTAATTTAGATACGATGGCGGAGGTGTGTTTTGCTGCTTCGGCCGCTGATGGAGGAATGCCAACAATTTTATTTCAGGGGGCTTTTTTAAAAAATACCTCGAAACGATTTGTCACCCCCGCATTCTGAAATGTTAATGATGCTATGATGTAAGGTAAAAACACAAATTAGGAAAAAATCACGGAATGTAACTTGACTTGCCAAGAAAAAATATTGGTTGCTTTAATTCACCCATTCCAAATATAGAATAATATCTCCTAAAAATACATTATGGATAGGAACTTTATTAGATAGGTAAGGATTTGAAAAGTTGATACTCGTACATACGTATTCACAAAGGAAATTATTTATAATATTATATATGATTGTTTAGACCATTTGAAACATAATTCATTCCATCTGGGGGTCGTGGGTTCAATTCCTCTGCTAGCTATATCCTCCATCATTGCACAAGCAACATCTTCCACGTATTATGATTGCAGAGTTTTTTTAATGTTGTCAGGTTATTCGTAGTCCGGGAATGTTGTATTTATTTTATTTATTTTTATTTTTATCGTTTTTTTGTAATTGTAATCTTAATATTGATTATTCTGAAGGCACCCCACGCAATATTTAAAGAGTATTTATGAAAAATTGTTCATTTGCATCTGTATAGAAAAATGTGTGTTTTTAAAAAATATTGAGATTTTTTAAATGATGTGTGCAGGCGGCCCAAAGAAGAACTAACGAACGAACGGTATGTGAAATACAAGTCATTAAGAAATTTCTTGTAGAATTGAAGAGATTAATTTCAATACAGTAAACAGGGGAAGAATATAAAAAAAAATAGAAAAAAATAAACAGTTAAATTAAATTCAAGTCAGTGCTACTATTTGTATGCAGTCGGTATATTACGCCATTAGAAAATCATATAGAATATTATGATATGAAAAGGCTTATATTTAGCTTGGTTGGTACCTACCCATATCTCGTATCTTTAAAATAATTAGGTAGCTACGATTTTTTTACGATTCTTCCACATGAGAGAGTTTGGTTTTTATCCATGGCTGTTTCCAACAGCATTTATCTCGGGAATGCTGGGTATCTGCAGCCTTAGTTCAAAGAGGGATATTGCATTACTGCTTTTAGCTCATTAACTCTTGAACGGTGTATTATTAATACTTGATATCCTGACGGAAATTGGATTCTATGTCCCTGATAATTTCACGCGAGGCCGCCAGCACAGGCTTCTGTTTCTTTCCAGGTGCAGAACTAACTTACCAATGGTGATACCTCTGGGAAGACTTGCTAGGTTAATTAACTGCCTCTCAGGAAATGTGGATATTTTTCACATGACCTACAACAAGTTTAAGTAAGAACTAGCTATTCAGTTTAACTTTATTATGTATTATTTTTACCTTAATCACTGTATAAGTATGATTAGAATTTTTGAGTTTTTTTTATCGCTTTTGCAATGTATTGGTATAAAACTGTTTTTGAAAAATAAAATAAATAAATAATCACGCCGCCGGGCGGGGAAAGCGTGTCAGGTAAACCTGGTAAACCACCGTCTACTTCTCCTTGATCTTAACTCTCCTCTGTCTCGATGTTGACTCTACTCCACCCCGAACCTGACTGTGAGTTCCTTATGAACACGGGACCCGTGACCCGTAACCTTACCTCTCACTTCACTCCCTCTTCTATAACTGACCTTTCAACCTATTTCTGTCAACAATTGTGTGTTGATGCACAAAGAAGTGAGATGTTCATATAAAAAAAAAATAACAATTATTTTTTAAACATGTTCGTGATGAAATATGTTTCGTTACACTACAGCACGGAGAACTGAGAAAGCGCTAGGAAAACTGGAAGTATTCATATATTTATGAATACAGTCACCTCATTTTTATGTGGGAAGTTTTAGCAATGTTTTCGTTCAGTAAATGTAATCTCTACTTATAAAACACTCTCTGATCTACGCATTTAGCTTTTCCTCCATCAGATATCCACTTCACACAACCCAATAAAATGTGGAGATTGTCTCAGATCACTTTACGACCGGAGTAGGAAAGGGGAGACTTCCAGCGGTCGATATGAAACAAGTGGAGTGGAAATGATATCTTCACCTGTTCCAAGCCCCTCCTGAGATCATCCCTAAACATCCCCTTATCGGTAAAAACAAATGTCTTCTATAAATAAGTGAAGCTTCCCCTGAATCAGGATCGATACCTATTATATAGCAATCAGAAATGGGGGCAATGTGTTACTTGGGGTGAGATTGGGTGGGGTAGACTTTATAATTCAGTGGCTGAATAAATATTATTACTACGGTAGACATTATCCAAGTGAGAGTTTAAACTGGTAAGTTCAATTTGTGCCTAGGTAGAGGGTGTTAGATGAATACCTTTACGGGGAATAGTGTCCCATAATTTGAAAAATTATAACATTTTTTAACTAGTATTAATTACATCGAATATTTTACTAAGATGTCGTCGCCGGAAAGGTGAAAGGGCTGAAGTGCCATTTTAGGAAGTTTACACAAGAACACTTTAAAATTTTTTCTTTTAATATAAAATTCATAAGTCTTCAGTACCTGGTTGGATTTTGAAAAAAAAACTCAGGCAACTCAATGCTCTCACTGAGTTACCTGAAGCGACAAAATGCTGAAAAAGTCCAAAACTTGTGTCGCTTGAATCAAACCTTCTCCCAAGGCTGAAGGACTAAAAAAGCCTTCAGAATCAAATGAGAGTCAAAGCATTCGACGCAGAAAAAAAAGCTGATCTTTGATTCTTTTACATAGTGGTATGGGTACATTTTTGCATTTAATAAATATATTATATACAAATTTACTTTATTAACAGACAATCAATGCTTTGAAGGGCATACATTTTTCTAAACAACTTGTGCCAGCAAGTGCTGCAGTATTAGGAGTTCGGGTTGGGTTAGGTTAGGTTAGAAGCGGGACGTTGGGGTGAAAAAAATACTTACACTAAATTAGCAAGATTCATTAGGAATAGGCGGTGTTAAATTGAACGAAAATAAATCTTTAAAAAATCCTTTTTCCCGAGGGCAGCAAAAAACTCTCGAACGGTGAACTCTGGAGTGATGAAATTAAAACAACTTTTTTCTGTTTTCTAGCTCAACGCAACTATTTTATAGCCAGTAAAGTAATTTCTATCATTAGCTATGGAGCTTTGAAATATCCATTTAACCATTAAAAAAATAGACAAGGCGTCGTATTTTTTATTCCATAATTTATAGTTTTTTTATCAAAAGTGAAATCAAAGGCTAAGCCGAGTAGTGAAGTATGAGTTATAAAAAATAATTGCAACATACTTTTTTTTTTTATGAATTGAATCGTGCTATTTTATAAACATAATTAATTATTTGAATGCATTTAAAAGTGAAATAAAATTGTTTTTTGTGTATTTATTAATGTTAACGAATAAATTTGCTGATCTGCATATTTGACTTATTTTTTAGTGTTGTTTTTTCATCATTTTAGTTACTTAGTTTTCAGCGATGATATGTCTGTCCAACTAAGAATTCTCAGGTGTACTGCATACAGTTCAGTGTATTATATATAACGGAGTAATTATTTATCGAAAAATCTTATTGAACATAGAACTATCGTCAGATTCTATTTGTTCCAAAGACTGCGGTTGGTAGACCATGTGGAATATATTTCTAATTAAATTTAGAAGACTGGAGACTAATGGTCAAGAACTGGAGCTGGTGAAAACAATGAATTATTGTGAAGTTAACGAAATTGCACGATGGTATGTAGTGCCATTATTTTTTATACCTGATTTGTTGGTATTTGGTAGTTTTGTTAACAGATTTTTAAAGTACTTGCCTACATTAAAAAAAAAACTGTTAGGCCTGATGTATACGGATATACTAAAAAGAAACTGAGCTGATTAGTGATTAAAATTACTAGCCGGTTACTAACTTTTCGCACACGCGGGCTACTCAGAAGTGATCGAAATCGTTAGTTTTCTGTGTGGTGTGCAAGGAGGTGAAATTATATAAAATGTGATATTTTTCTACTTTTCCCACTAATTTTGTATTCACTTTTGATCGTTCATTTTCGCGAATAAAAATGAAATTACTCTAAAATGAAATATATACAATAAGATTTTAAAATAAAATTATGTGACAATAGACGTTGATGTATTCGGACGAAAAACTAGGCAACTCAAGGCTCATGTCAAAAACCAGTCGACGAGTCGAGTTTCCTACCAACTGGTTACTAAAGCGTTAGTGGTTGTTTAGTGACGGTAGCGCCGCGTGCGGTGTCTCATTTAATTACAAAGGTTGAAACTCATCGCGGAATGGTTAGCAATTTGCGTTCGTGTATTGAGTTTCTTTTGAGTATCTCCGTATGCAGAAGGCCTTACGTTCGTTTTGATTCTTTCAAATTGATGCAAGATAGCTCAGTAAAAAGTCTTTCCAAAGAAGTTCCACCAGACCAGCTTCCAACTACTAAGTGGTTGATGTTTTGCACCCGAGCCGTTTTTCTTCCATTATTATTTGTCGATTAGGGCCCTCTTTTAACCAAAATGCGGTTGGCCCACTTTACTCACACAAAAACACAATTTGGAAGTACTTTGCCATGCAAATTATATACAGAATATTTGCGGCACGTTCCAGAGTGGTAGATCGCCATGGTTTAAGACCACCATTCAGAATTGAAACGTCGCTTGAAATTGCTTAAGCCATGTTTGGTGACCAGATCTGAATAGCCAGGTACTTCCCAACCTTCATATTCAGGTCAGAAGGGATGTGTACATTGACACATTTCTTCAGATTGATTCGAGGATGGTCTGAAAACTTAACTATCATGGAGAGCATTCATTTCTATGTTCCTGATGGTTATCTTCGCCATCGGCAGCATGGGTTGTTTTATCTCCTGGCCTGCAGGACCAACTTGCCAATGGTCATGCCGGTTGGGAGGGCAATCATGTTGTTGAATCGAATCGCTTCGGATGTCGATATATTTTGCATAAATGAAGCTTCGTTCAAACGACAAGCATTCCTGCTATTTGTATAATTATTCCTTGGTTTTATTTTATTTATTTTTTCATACATCATTTGGATGAAAAATTATGTTTAAATTGTCTTATTTTTTATTGTTTTATTTTTTACTGTCTTTACTTTCCATTCATTGCAATTTATATTGTTTTAGAATTAATTGTTTTATATTTATGAATATTGTGTATTAATACACTTACTCGCTCTATTTAAAAACGCCTTAAAATGAAAATTTTGTAATGTTTTTAAAATAATAAATAACTGAATAACTAAATTCCCCATTTCATTCTCCTCCTTACTATCTTCAGCCTCATAACAGACCCCAATAAGGGATGCCATAGTCTCAATGGCTCTAGACGACTGGGAGCAGTTATATATATTTAATACAGTTTGTAAACGTTCAATTCTTATACATAAACGAAACATGATTTATAAATTTTGGTGTCAAGTCTAATAAACTTTCAAAGATGATCGACATTCCCGTCAAAATCTCTACATTTTTTTCTACGGTTGTTGAAAATCCAATATGATCTGATGGTATTCCTGGTTGGTAAAAATAAGCAGAGGTCGTCCATATTTGAGATAGGTTGACGATCTAGAGTTCTATTACTGTACTTCTCTCGTATCGGCTTCAAATGAGTGAGAGTTGTCAAATTAATCAGAAAAACCTGAGACATTTGAAAGAAGCCTGTCGAAAGCTGGATTTTATTTTTGTCTGATATCGTTTTGTATAAGTTATGTTGGGTGTTTCAACTAACGTCACATTTAATGCTCATATAGTTGACGGCTGAACAAAATTTGATCAAAAGCTGAAACGAGTCGAGAGTTCAAATGTGAAAAAATCAAAATGCCGCTGAATTGGTCGATTTCAACATCAGTCAAATGTGATAAAAATGAAACACCAACTGACCATCTTTTTTATTTGTTTTTTTATTCTTGTTAAAATATTTTTAAAACCATGGGTTTGGTCCATGTCTGTCTCACTAGAATAATACTGTGTCGTATTCTGGCTCGTTGTTTCCGTATTATGATGAAATAAATAAAATAAAAACTTACCGTATATTTTCTACGTATATACACTGGGTTTCAGAGTGATACCGTGAAGGGGCGATTGTTCATGAAAATCTAATGAAAAAATAAATAAATTATAATATTTTTTCATAAAGACTCAAATAAAAAGGTTATGATATATTTTGTATTTTTGTGCGGTAATTGTAACCGACCCTCTATAGTAAACATTATGCCGCCCACTACTTATATTATGCGAGATCTGTTTGAACAACCGTAAAACATTTTTTTTATAGAACTCCATTCTTTATTAAAGTTTTTTTTATTGTACTTATAGTATAGTAGTAAATTTTAATGCTGTTTAGCCTTACGGAGGCATTTAAAACTGGCTACGCGCATATCTACCTACACAAATTTGAAGTAACAATTTATGGAGAGAGAGCTAATTCTTTTTACCCAACCTATACAAATTTGGGAAAAATCACTTTCTTCGGGTTTTTACGTCGTACATCGTGAGAAAGAAAGAGATAACAAAATTTCCCAAATTATCACACCGCTTTAAGCTATTGTTAAAATATTCTTAGTGTCCCGCGTCTCCGTTGATTCCGCCCACACGTTTTGTTATGCGACATAAATGGACATAAGTCAACGGTTTGTTTAGGATATATACTATATTTTTGTTTATAACAATACTTTGAAAAAGTGGTTATACGAATAAACAAAAACAACATTTCGACTTGTGCTATGAATAGATGTATAAATACCCTAGTCCTAGGCCTAGCCACGCCCAGGTCTAGCCGAGTCCGGCAAAGCTCATCAAAACTGACTACAGCAGCGCTCACTCTTTTATATTATTGCTCTGATTATACAAATGTGCGGTCAAACCAGATGTTAGCGATGACGCAATTTATTTATTTTCATAATATTGAAAAAAAAAAAAAAACTTGAATTATTATTCTGTTTAAAAAACTTCTTGGGGTTTTTCTCAGAAAATCTTGAATAATTTTCTCTATGTTTCGCGGTACCCAGAAACAAGGTGTGTTATTTGGTGCTCCCGTTCTCATATACTTTGCACATGTCTTGAAACATATGCCCCAGGTATAATATTATGAAACAGGGAACCGAACAATGCGTTTATCAAAGGTGGAATATGGAATTCGTTTTCTGTTTACTTTCCGGTCTTTCCATGTTTAAATAAAAGTGTTCTCAGTTCCCAATTTCTGTGCGCAAATATCACAATGTTTTTTTTCTGTCTGCGAAAGCCTTTGGTATTTTTATGCAAATTCGTACCATTGTTATCGCTTATCTTTGAATTATACATAGACCGCTTTCCGCCAGGGCAGGCGGTGCGAGGCGTGTGCAGGAGAGCGAAGAGTTTTGGGGACTTGTCAGGATTGGGGTTTATTCTTAAATAGGTCAGAGTAAGAAGAAATCTAGAGAAGATAATTATTCCAAGATACAGTAAAAAAAGAAAGAACCAAAAAACAGGATGATGCTTGGTAAAAAAGCTAAAATTAAATTGTAACTAACCCCCTTTTCTAATTTATGAATCACTTTGTTTTAACGAAATTGTTAATAAACCTCTTATTAAATTGTTTTCTTTTGAGATCCTTTTATTTTTTTGAATAACAAGTTAGCTTTGTTTTAATTTCTGTATTTTGTTTAAAACAAAGTTACTTAATTAATTCTAATTTTGAAACTGTTAATTGGTGGTGGAACTCCATTTTAATGATTTAATAATACCAAATTTTTAACTTTATTCCACTATTTTTTATTTAAGACCTGACCGGTTTCGGATTATGCCGTGCATCTTTAGACTGGTACAGTTTTAAGTAAGTCTATGGAATATATACTATAAGGTCCGCAAGGGGGAAGAAAATAAAGCTGACAACTACAGATATTATATAATTTAAATAAAAAACCACAAACGCATCTAACGCACCCCGTGTAAACCGTCTCCCAGAAAGTAATAAAACTACCCGAATGTTTTTTTGAAGGGATGGTAAAGCCACCTGTCAGCCATAATCTTTAATTCACAGATGATTCACTATGAATATCAATATTCATCTCTTCCGGACCTAATAATATATATTCCATAGAATTACTTAAAATTGTACCAGTCTGAAGATACCCGTCATAAGGTCAGATCAAGAGGTCTTAAATAAAAAAATAGTTGAATAAAGTTAAAAATTTGGTATTATTAAAATCATTAAAGTTGTTTTGTTATTATTCATGTCTAATTATTTTATTATCTGTCTAATATATAATATCTAACATAACTCAATGTTATTTACATCTTTTGTCAGAATTAACATCTGGTATAGCAAAAATTATAGCCTTTCTGGTTTATAAAATATGCTTTGTTTTCTTAGATAAAATAATAATTATATTTAAAAAAACAATTAAAGATAAATTTATTTTTACATAATGAACCCTTTCCGAACTAAAAAAAACACATAGTACAAGTGACGTAGTAATTGTTTTTTTAGAAATTGAGGATATACAATTTGTTGATTTGGTATTCAAAATTATTATTATTATTATTATTATTTACTGATGCACTCACCCATCGGAAGTGCTACAGCCCGGAATAACTCTGCGGAACTACACTCGTAACAGTCATGTAGATTACGAAGTTATGAAGTGGTTCTTCTGCTTCGTCTTCTATTAATCGGATGATCTTGTTTTTTCCGTTCCTCATAATACGAGCAAAATATTGAAGTTTCTTCATTTTACAGCTGGATCAATTTCACACGTATTCGTCATTCGATTAATAACTTCTAAATAGGTTCATATACATATAAATTTCAAAGGTTTTTTTCTCCCGGGCTAGTGACTAGTTTATTAGAAAACATAATAATAAACCAATCTAATTTTTATATTTATGTAGATTGGCGAGTAGTTCACGGTTCCAAACACTTTTTTCATGTTGAGCACTCAAAAATGGCGCTAAACGTCACTAATAACTAATACAAGCTATACTACAAATAATTATCTGTAAGTTTTTACACGGGTAGTTAAAAAATGTCTATGGTTTTTCGTAAATAATTTGTGTAAACTGTAATTTTTAAATTCTATGAAAAACATACTAAAATGTCTGTATCAAACCAGCGAAGGCATTTTCAAACGTTTGACCTAAAATTGCACTATACAGTTCGTATAGAATTTAAAAGGCTAAAGTTTAAGAATTATTTTCACTGTAAACTTTAGACATTCTCCAAAATAAAGCTAAATTTACAGTATTGCTTGTATTAGAATTCTACAAAGTGTGTATTTTTGGGTGCGAGATGGGTAAGAGTTCTTTTATAACCCTGTCGTACTCGAATATAAATATGAATATTATTAGATTAAGTATTATGAAATTATCGCAAAAAATAATTCAAATTTTTTAAAAATACACACGAAGTTTAGCTAATTGTACCGCCGCGAGCGCCCCACCGATTTCCTGCTATAACCTGTCAAAAGCAGTAACTACATATTATGCCCAAACGCCACCAACGTCAGAGTGGATTATTCTATGTTTACTAGACTATACAAAATATGTATACATTTATGCTGTGAGCTGTGTGCGTGTTCAAGTCTTTCGTTTGTGTTAGTATCTTTGTAAGTGTCTTTGTTAGTGCTTTTACAGAACAAATGCAATAGCAATCAGTGACATCTCTCGGTACCTATCTCGATTATTAATTATCCTGAACAAAAAGTCTGTGCACGCCACTGATTGGAAACCCTTACTTTTGGAGATGGGTCCCATTTTTCGCTAACCCAAGTTCCTAGGAATTTATGTTGAGAAATTTTTTGACCTTATACTAAGATACAATATAATTTGAAATATTCACACTTAGTTTACACTATTTTTACACCACTGTATGTATTTTTGTGCTAACCATATAATAGCCATTCTGCACTGATAATTAACCGGTGCAGAATATTACAATTGCAAAGCAGATTACAGTATTTTCCTCCATCCGCACAGAGCGGGGCTTGGGGAGAAGGGGCAGGAGAATGCGGGGGAGGACTGAGGATCATCCCCTCTTCGTTATTAACCAGGAGCTTGCGCGGGAACCTCCGCGAGACCTCAAGCGAGAAATCCGGACCGGAAGGAAAATTCTAAATTGGAAGGCTACGGCGTTGGGTGCTTCATGGATTTGTTTTTATTCATCCACAAAAACGTTGAAAAACAATGTTGAAAAATGTGTGTGCATAACAAAAACGGACATGAACTTATTATTTTATATCGAATTTACAGCAGGAGGCGATTGACTGTTACAAAATCTGTAGCACCAATTATGTAGGTACATAGTAACACAATAAACAATATAATGTCGGTTGTGATGTGAGCACGTAACATTGTAAAATTCAATAAAAAAAACTTGATTTATTAATTATTAATGATTTATTACATATTTACGAGTATGCCACCGTTCTCGCAATAGTTGATGGTGTAATAGTCAGCATATTTGTCTTCCACGTAGTTGATCTGGGTTCTATTCTCAGCTGTGGCAATTTTTGTAAATGTATTTAAAAAATTGAATTATGTTTTATTTTACGATAGCCTCCGTGGTCGAGCGGTAAGACGCTCGTCTAAGAATCCAGAGGTCGCGGGTTCAAACCCGACGTGCCCAAATAACTTATGTTTAATTCACGTGTGGTAAAAGAGAACCATTCAGAATCGAGACTTTGATTTTTGTGACCAGATCTGAACAGCCAGGTACTTCTCAACCTTTCTCTTCCCCATCTCCTTTGCCTCCCCACTATCTTCAGCCTCACATCATACCCCATTTGGGAATGTCATAGTTTCACTGGCTCTAGACGGTTGAGAGCCGGAACCAGACTTGTGGCACGAGCCTTACATGAGAATTTTCTCGACGCTAAAATAATCACCGACAGAAACAAAGGAGAGCGAGTTTTTTGTTTCTGTCGGCTCGACTTAAAGCCCAGCGATTCTAGCCTACCCTTTGTAAATATAAACTTATAGATCAGGGCTTTTTGGAGTTTGTTTAAACATATATCCAGTGCAGGTTCTTTTCGGTGAGTAGATAAGATCTAACAAAATCGCAAGGGCAGCTACTGATAAAAAATCTGCCCCAATGTTCACTTATTTTCCCATAAGTTATGGAAAGTGGTACAATTAACATGATACCGTAAATATATGGGAAAATCGATAATAACCCTTCAAAGGCTACAATATATTTTTACTAATTTTCCCTACAGATATTTCACATTAAACCAAAACCATTTCACTATAGAAAGATTATATTGACGGACATTATATTAGGCACTATTAAATGATTGTACTAAAGCGTTGGATCTCAGAGTAACAATATAAAGAGACCGTACTAATTTGTGACAAATCGTTGACAAACTCGCAAAATATAGCTCTCTCTTTATGCTCGGTTCTATACGCATATGAGAAAAAGAGACAAACAATTGTTGAAACCAATACAGGATTTGGGGCGGGCTAAATACCATGTCCGCGATATTTGATCTGTACGAACTTCATTCACGTTTGGAGTGTCAGGCGAACGGACTGTCAAAAGTGCGTAAATAGTTAAAAACTTGAGTTATTTTTTGTCCGATATCTAGCAAAACATCATGGCCATATGTGCTATACTTGGTTGCTTCAATCGAAGTACAAAAGGACCAAAAACAAACAGTTTTCACACGTATGTACCATAAAAATCGTCTTTTTTAGTTAGATCTCAAATATTTAACATTCTAACCTACAAAACAACTAGTAACTTACACCAATATGTAATTAATCTTTGGACTATTCGTTCCAATATAATAAACTTCCGTTTGAAATGAGTTTTAGTGGATTCGTAATATTTTTAACTTAGAGATATTTACTAGGTGTCACATAAGAAACCATTACAAGGGGGGATACCCATATTGTACGGCTTCTGAAAGTATCCCGGTCTCTTTCTTTCTCATGATACTAGCGCTAAATTGTTGGCAAACAGATAAAGACAGAATAGTGTTTATCTCTTAGATTTTGGTTGCCTCCCGAAATTCAGGGCTATTATTTTTAGATTTCCAAAGGATGAAAAAAGACGAGAAAAATCTAATTTCTTTTTCTTTGATTTAACAAATATGTTAATATGAATTCATACGTTTCATCTGGATTTTTATACCCTTAGCTTCTAGTTAATTGTTTTTTTTTAAATCTATTGATGTGCACATGCACTATTGTACCCATTTCTGAACCTGTTCTCTGATGATTTATGATAACGATATGCATCTAGATAGTTTTAATTTTGTATACATATTATATATTATTTTCTCCTTGTTAGTTAGAATTATTAGCTTAATTAATTAGGTATGAAGCGCACTTGACGTGAAATATCACAAAACTGTGCTATATAAGTTCACTGTTATTATTATCTGCATTCGAAATTTCCTTACAAAATAACGCGGGACGGAAAACATCCCTACAATACTTAAAAGCGGTGTCATGTTTTGTGAATTTTTTGTGTCTCTTTCTCTTCATGGTGTACGACGTAAAAACGCAGAGAAAGTGATTTATCGCAAATTTATATAGGTAAAAAAAATTGATCTCTCCATATATTCTTACTCCAAGGTTAAGAAAATGATTTAACATCTGTTATCACCGTACATTTTTTTTTTTTATTTTACTTTTGTTTGTAAACTATTTTGTTGATGGAGACTGAAGTTCATTTTATAATATGTATTATAAAATGTTCTGTACTAATAATTTAATTCGTTTATATTTTTATCTATAAATAAGATTTTAATAATCTTATTGATTAATGTATATTTGAATAAACAAAAAAATATACAACATTCATTCTTTTTAATGATTTACAACTACCTACTCACAACAAAATACCTAATTTACTTAATTTGTGACAACCCTGTTAGTGATTTTACTCCGAGTTTAGGCCACACCCTTTGGTCATTGCTTGGTCAAAAAGTGCGGACAAAATTTCGCAAAGTTAGGTCTCTAGATATTGTTACTCTAAGCGTTGGATGCAATAATCTTACCTAAGAAGTAGAAATCTATTCATACGAGGCATCGAAAATTCTCGAACCCTCAATTATGACGTTATAAAATTGGCACAGATTTTTCAATCGGGAATTTCAAAGACTTTTTTTTTTTTCAATCTAAACGTATTTTAAATCATAAGCTATGGAGCTTTGTACCCATTTTACTGTAAAAAACAAGACAAAACGCCATATTATTTATATTTTTGATAAGATAAAATATATTAAAAAATATTTTTCCCGACGAAACTGCGTAGCAGATTACTTTCTCTACACATTTGGGCTACACAAATTATTCAATCAGTGATCGATAGTTTTCTCTCGTAAAATGTATAATGCTGGAAAAGATAGATTATTTTATACCAGATTTCCTGAAACTACGCACTACAAAAATATAAAATTTATATCAAATATAGTAAGTTTCAAAGTTAATTCGAATTAAATAAAATAATAAATGTTATTTATAAGTTTTAGTCTTAGTCATTTTATTTTAGTTATTTATTCACCAATGTTTACAGAGTAACTAATTATTATATATACTTTTTGATTTGACGTTAATAACTTGATGTTACATACTAATGTATTTTATATGGTTCTTACAGGCGATTTTAAATTAATTAATTGATAATAATAACGTATATAAAGTAAAAATTATTTATAAATCTGTCCCTCTAGTAAACTGATGGTCACAGAATTTTGAAATCGTGTTACAAACGTGAACCAAATCAATAAATTATGAATGCAACGAATGTTAGTTTCTTGTTTGTCCACAATGTTGACATTTACTTCGTACCTGGTACAGCAATAATGTCATCGGATACAATTGTTTATGTTTTCAAATAATTTATTGCGTAATATAATTAATATTTTTACCATATTTTGAACATTAGTATAACGCCTATTTAGGCGTATTATAATATGTATTTACATGGCCAGCAACGGGGCGCACCTAACAGCCTAGCAGAGAAAGATATTTCCCGCGGGAAAGATGTATCTCGCGGGAAAGGATGAATTTGCCCGCTGACACTTTGGTTTACCTTTCGTGACGGAAAACACATCTTGTTTTGTGATTACTTACGTCAAGGTGTTTAAATTCGTAAATAAACGTGATCTACCTAACCTTAAAGACTATCATTTGACAATTACCTACTACGTTATTTCTTTATACTTCCATAGTTCTACATTAGATTTTATTACGTACGGGACCCAAAAATACCCACTTTTTGGCTTTCTTAAAAAACAATACCACAAATCATTTATATTTAAGTTCTTTGTGGGTTGTTAGAAAAATGTCTGAGGTTTCGATTAAATACAATTCATAAACAGTAATCATTTAAATTCTTTATGAAATTCACACTGAATTTTTCCGGTTAACGTTCGAAAAGGCTTTCGCTGGTTTTCAAACTACTCCTTTTACTGACATTTTAGTATGTTTTTCATAGAATTAAAAAAATGTGTTCACAGAAACTTTAGACATTTTTGGAAATTTGCAGTTTAGAAAGCTACAAAGTTATGTTAAACGTCATTTTTGACTTCTAAGACTTCAATATAGACTATAGGGGAACGAGTTTCAATATACCCTCATTATAACGTACTAAACCAAAACACTTTTAACGGATAACCTGACAACAGTTGTATTTATTAAGTCAAACGTTCCCGGGTTACGAAATACCTGACGATATTTGAAAAACTCCTACTGCCATCATAATAAGCGAAAAATTTTACTTGTGCAATGATGGAGGATTTAGCTAGCAGGGCAATTGAACCCACGTTGCCCGGGTGGGAATCCGACGAGTTTGTCCACTCAGTCCGGTTAGTAACCGGTAAAATGCATTATTTAGATTTTTTATTTTTTTTTCGCTCTGATGATGTTGAAGTTAGTAGGATATATAGAATAATAAAAATACAGAAAAATGTGGTTAAAAGAGAGTATTTGCATCTTTTTTAAAACAATTTAAAGTTTATTCACACATCTAGTTCGATAACTTGAAGCAGTGTTACCATCAAACATGCAATGTACGTATTGGTTAATCAGAACAGATCAATAGGTTGCCTCGATAGGTAATTACGTAGTGGAAGATCCAGGAATTTAAATCCCAATCAAGTCACCTCAAGTCGCAGCAATAAACATTTTCTCATTTCAAGAATAATTTGGTTATTTTTTTTTCGGTTACAAAATATTCTCAGAGAATTTAGGAAGGTTTAGATAGTCTGTGTAAGTATGATGGGCCTTGTTTGTAGTCTTGTCCCCGCTATCAACTTCCAACTAACCCCGTATAATGCGTGTTTAGATTAACATGTCCAAGTTCCCCTTTGCATTCCTATTTTACAAATCCCGGAATACCAGGACAGCAGAGGCCAGCGGGTTAAACCATTAACGAAATCCTTTCGAAGGTGTTTCACTTAAAAATAGGGGTCTGGCTGGCGCGGGGCAAACGGGCCCGAATACCGCCTGAGTAATGCCGCCTGCGGTTTACCCCTTTCTAATATAGCTACCTGTCTACAGACAAATTTTAATAGGAAATCCTCCCGTATGATCCTTTCAGCCTGCGACGGCTTAGATGGATAAAAAGAATGTGTTTCATTTGAGTGGAATTCCCCGGAAAACGAAGTGCGGTGTTTTTTTTCCAATGCGGTTAGGAAGAGAATTATTCAAACGCGCCCAAAACAATTCGTTTTTCGTTTTTTTTTTGTAAAATGGTATGCTAATACATTTTACTTCCTTGCTTCATACGGTTTTTTATATGACCCTTATATCAGAGTCCCAATTTCCCGGAGCCGGTGGGACTGTGGCATCCCGAAAGGGGGTATACTGGGAAGCGGGTAGAAGACAGAGGATAGAAGATATAGGGTTGAAAAGTACCTGTCTATTCAATTTGGGTTACTAAACTGAATTGTGTGGTCATATACAAACTACAGAACGAAGAAGAATAGAAGAGGGGTTACTAAACACAGGCCGAACACAATTAGACAAATTCCTGATACCATATTGTTATTATTTTGTTATACTAAAATAACAATATGCTTTTACTTAATTAGAAGTATTCACAGTACCTAGTAGCGATTCGGTATTTGAACATACAACTGAAACACTTCTTCATATCAAAAATATATTTTTGTTGTTTCATCTAAATATTTCCTTTCTTTTTTTAACTTTTACCTTTCATCACTCATGTTAGTTATTTTGTTTTCCAAAATATATTTTATAAATTTTACAAATGTTAAGATTTTTAAATTCTCTCTAGTATTGGACACGTATAAACTAGTTACACAATTAAATAATTAACATTTAGCTTCATCTCTTAAAACTGTGTTTAGTTAGTTCATCATTTTTTTTTATTATTTCCTACGTATTATGTGATTCTTTTTTACTTATCTCATTTTAGTTTAAAAAAATACAACTGTTAGTTCATTTTATACACTTAATTTATTGTTATGTAAAAGCCCCATGGGCGTTTATAAAAAAAATAGCAACGCGACACGTTTCGATTCCGAATGGTCAACTCTTAAATGAAATGTAAATATAATTTTTCTATTGATTCGAATTTTTTCCGCTTTTCGCCTCACCCCATCTTACCTCTGCCAACATTTGTTCTTTATTGCGATACATACAAGATACAAGTAACCTTTCCTCCGAGGTATTTTGAAGAAAGATCAAAATAAAAGAATATCAAAAGAAAATATTTCCATACAGTATCCGACAGGGTCATCTGCCGTGTCCATTGAAGGTTGCGGGAGAGGAATCTGTAGATGCGAACGGGTGGGAGGGTATGGGATATGAAATATGAATAAGGTAGCAACTAGAAGCATTAGCTAATATATTTATTCGCTGACTCAAACACACCACACCTGGCCGCCCCTACCTGCTGCCACCCGAGGTCACCCTTCACCCCTTCCTCTCTTCATCCCTTGCTTTCCGTCTAGCCTCTTATACTGGCCGAGGAGCGTTGTTATTTTTTTATTGTTTCTCTAGGTTTGCATCCTCGAAGTTTTGTATGTTATTTCACAACAAAAGCGTAGATATATTTTTTACATCCATTGCATTTGAACGATTTTTTGTGAACAGAATATTTGTGCAGCGTGAGCCAAAGTCACGTCTCCGTTTTGAATTTAAATATTTTTTCTTAAATTTTCACTTTGATAATATTTTATTACTATGGTGATCACATAGACTTTAATATGGCCCCGAGTCAAGTAAAAATTAATACATCAAAGCATAATATGTCAAATGTGTAAATAGTTCCTTTCTGCATGCTCTTTACTTTGTTTTCGTTGGAAAATCACTGTGTTTAATGCATGTATGTATATATGAACCATGAATATGAACCAAAACACAGTCTTAGACCTTAACGATAACATAACGGCCATGCTGTTATGCTTGACACCTGATCATTAGTTGATTAAATGCTGAAACGGGACGGGAATCGGTGGTTAACGGAGGCGATAATTCGAAGTGGCGGCGGTAAAAAAATCCCTATGGCGCTATTCATCCATTTGCGACAGTATAAAATGTGACAGTGGTTCAAACCACTAGGCCTAAATTTGCTTGCAAAAAATGTGGAATAACGCCCTTTCACCTAAATACAGTCGGAATATATAAATAACATTTGTAAATCGTCATTGATCGAAAAAAACCAAAAAAAATATCATTGCCTAATTTGCGCCATTTGATCCCCATTTAAATTTTCATGATTCAAAGGTATCCTTACTCATCATATAAGCGACAAGATATGCACGCATATTTTTACTGTATTAGTTTGTATTGTATTAATCTACAAAGATGGGTGAATTAATATGTTTCTGTGATGATTTAAGATGGCGTGCCGATTGGCCGTGGGTGAAGGGCTTTTAAGAAGCCCTATAAATGATCTATTGAATAGACTTAATCAGTAATAAAGTTATGCAATTATTCTGACATCAAGTATAAAGCGATGTGACAAAACTTACATTACAGTATCGAAAAATCATAATATAAAAGAAAAACGGATTCCACTAGGTATGTTACGAATTTACAATGAAACCGTTTTATTAGCTCTTTTCTATTTCATCTATATAATTCTCTTTCTAAAATAATGACTTGATGTTATTTTTGTTGACAACAGGGCCACCCATAATCCGGGGGCCGGGGGGGGGTGAACCATGTACAGGGGAGGCAGGGGCTGACAAGAAAGCTTAAAGAGGCTTTACCTCTCCGAGTAATATTTATATCTGAATGCCGAAGTCAACAGTGCTATCATTTAGCAGCCGAGAGCCGCCGCATGACAAGGGTACGATCGGTTTATGGTTTCCTGGCCCTTTATTATCAACCCTCACTTTGTAACAACTGCCACTTCACGTTCAATGGTAATCATTAAAATACCTTTATTTCACACTAATGACATGCGACACCTTCAACATCAGCAAGCAGATAACAATGTGTACAAATGTTTTCTAATGCACGTACAAACCAATATTTTAACCACCTGAAAGTAGAGAATTTTCCAATAAAACCCCAAAAAATGTTAATAGCAATTGAAGACAAGTTTCTAATATACAGCACATATACTGCACACTAAAGTGCATCAACCGGTTAGTATAATTTCCTTGCGCTACTATTGTAGTTAATTGCAGTCGAGGGGTTAAAAAAACCGATTTTAAAAAAAGGTTAATATTTTCGCAAGAATTCATGTTCTGGCAAAAATAGTGGATCCAAAAATGTTTGCACTCATAGTTATAAAAGTAAACTGAAAAACAAATTAGCAGGTATAAGCCGTTCATCGGAAATAATGAAAAATATGTTAATAACGCAAAAGCACGGTGAGAACCTTTTTAAAATAACCCATTAAAATGTTAGTTCGTTTTCAATAATTCGAATTTATTTTCGTTCTCTAACTTTTCCAATCAATTCCAAAGCCTGTTCCGCCTGCCTTTTAGGCCCCAAAAGCAATATTAAGGAATTTACATTGGAACAAAACACACTTTATTGCGATAATTTAATTTCCAAACACAATAAACCCTCCCCATAACTCATTTTATATACATTATTAATACAAGCGTCTGATTATAAGTTTCAATTATTATTTAGTGCCGGTTAGGTTAGGTTAGGTCGTTAGTCGTTACATTAGTTTAGATTAAGTTGGATTAGATTGGTTTGGCTTAGGTTAGGAAAGCAAACTTACGGTTGTGGTTAGGTTATACAACCAACATTCGAAATCGGAATCGAAATGTACTAATTGTCGAGATTACGACGGAGAACAAATAGCCACAAGCCAACATTACATCATTACTTCCAGTGAGTAAAATCAGAAATGAAGAATTTAGAATTGAGTTGAAGCGATCAAAATTCTCACAGAAATGTTTGATTCCTTCGAAACTGCGAAGTAAAAACGTTCGGTGGGAAATATTTTGATATGCTAGTATGTCTAATATCATTGATTTAATAATACCAAATTTAAACTTTATTCTACAGTTTTTTTTTATATTAGAACCGGACCGGTTTCACCTTGTAACGGGCATCTTCTGACCGGTACAATTTGAAGTGAATCTAATATATATATATATATACTACTTAATAAAAAAAAACTTTTATAGTGAATACCGCACAAGAGTCCCAACTGCTCCCAATCGTCTAGAGCCAGTGAGACTGTGGCATCCTCAATTAGGGTATGTTGTGAGGCTGAAAGTGGTGGGGAGCGAAAGGAGATGAGAAAGAGGAAGGTTAGGAATTATTACAATGTGTCCGGAATGGACGCTATTAGCTCTATGTAATATTTAACATTTGTGACTTGGTATTTTGTTTTATTGCTGACAGGAGTAGCTTAACAATTAGATTCGAATATAAATATACTCGTACAGTAGAGTACATAGAATAGTATCTATCCAAGGCAGTGAAGTCAGTTTTTGATGATTTTAACCTGACTCGGAGCACCTGGGCGTGGCTAAAACTAAGGCTACAGTATTTATACATGCATTCATATCACATATCGATATAATGTTTTTGTTTATTCGTATAGCCACTTTTTCACAGTATTTTTATCAACAAAAATATAGCATATAACCTAAAAAACCGTTTAGTTGTGTCAAGTTTAGTGGCATAATAAAAAAATGTGGGCGGAGTCCCGCGGTGACCCAAGAGCTTAAGATCATTGTGACAGTATATAGAAGCGGTCTATGAAATTTGTTGTCTCTTTCTCTCTCATGGTGTACGACGTGAAACCCCGGAGAAAGTGATTTAAGTTAGTATAGGTTGGGTAAAAATAATTAGCTCTCCCTCCATACATTGTTACTTCAAGGGAATATCATTATAATAGAGACAAGATACAAGAAGGCTATAACATCATATATCTTTAATCAATAATATTTTTATGTATTTAAACACTATTTTTTACTACTCTACAACTATTCCTTATTTTATTTGTGCATATAATTCTCATTTTTTCACTGTCAATAGTAAATCTCTAATGTAAAAGCCCTCTCGGGCGTAAACAATAAAATAAATAAATAAATAATGGAATTCCGCCAGGAATGAACAGCTTCAAAATTATGAAAAATGATAATTGAGGATTGTATTTACATTTATTGGGTTTCCAGAACCATTTTTTCTATAAGGAATCATAAATGTGTTAACAAAAGTTTTCTTAATTATTACCCTTCGGGTGGTGAAATTGCTACTTGACTTCGGTTGGGGTATTTAAAATATTCGTCTCATTTATCATTCTCACGATTCAACCTTTTTGTTTTTAATATATTTTAATGTTCCCCGTTAAATGTTGGCTCTAGGCCCGTTTCCGCTTTTGATCAACGTGATCAGCTGACAAGCATAACGACAAGACCGTAACGCTTTGCAGCTGATCACAATTTGTTTGAAAGACTGAAACGCATCGACAATCGGCGTTTAACTGGATTGGTCAAATGTAAAAAAAAATAAACAAAATGGCGTAATTCGTCGAGTTTTGAAAACTAGCAGTACCTGCGGAATTAGATTTATTGCAGAAAAATGGTATTTCCCAAGTTTCCGGAACTGTTTCTATTATGTTTGTCCATATTTAATTTAATACTAGGTTATCATTATTTGTAGGTACAATTAAATACTTTACAAAAAAATTTTATCATTTATTTTTTGACATTTGCATTTGGATGAGTGGTATAAATAACGTTGCGAGCTGAAAATAGTTGCATTAATCTAATTTCAAGACACATGAACTTACCTAACAAGAGTTGTTGCTGCTTAAACATTTCTGATTCGAACAGGGCTTCTAATTTGACGGCCTCCATAGTCGAGTGGTAGGACGCTCGACTACGAATCCAAAGGTCGCGGGTTCAAACCCGGCGTGCGCCAATAACTTTTATTTGATTATAACACATTTAATTCATACAAAAATAATAAAAAGTATATTTGGGGCACGTTCCAGAATGGTAGATACTCCAAGTATCGCCCTGGTGAAAGACCACCATTCAAAATCGAAACGTTGCTTGAAATAGCTTTATCAGCCGTGTTTGGTGACCAGATCTGAATAGCCAGGTACTTCCCAACCTTCCTCCTTATCTTCCCTATCTCCTTTCCCTCCCCACTACCTTCAGCTTCACAACATACCCTATTTCGGGATGCCATAGTCTCACTGGCTCTAGACGGTTGGGAGCAGTTGAGACTCTGTGCGGTGTTCATGTAAAAAATTAAAAAAATGTAGCCCCGAACGAGAGTTTTGTGTGACATCTTAGAAAAATATTACTGAAATACTCGTATTATTAATATACTTCTCTTAAAGTAAATTAATATACTTCTCTTAAAGAAAAGTATTACCGAAAACAATAATAACCTAAGAATATGTCATGAAAACGCTTTAATAAGCAATATCACATGGGGTAAATACGATACCCCCTTTGGATCGTACGTTTGATTTTTACATTCAGATTTTCTTCTTTAAGGTATAGAAGTTATAATAGAAAATTCTTGGCCAATCGCTAAATAAATTCAATATGGATCATGAACTCACCATTCGAGGGTTTTTTCTGCTTCATACATACACATTTTGTGCTTTATAGTTAATATTAGATACGATTCATTATAAACTAACCATTATTATATCTCATATTCTTCTGTTATTCTGACTCTTCACATCCAGAATCAAGTATTTGATCGTGCCATGTCTTCCTCGGGCGTCCCCTTCTTCTTCTATTCACTTTCGCATCATATATTATTTTCACACTCCTTTCCGATTCATTATAATGTCGATATTTGTTTTGATTCACTGCCTACACACCTTGTCCATATATCCATATTACTGACAGACCTTTTGGTTCATACAATTTTAAAACAAGAATCAATCCCCCCATTATTGAGCCGAGCAGCCCCCGGGGAGCGAGGGGGCGCCGGGGGTAACGAGGCGGACGAGGGGGCCGGGGGGCGCCCAGCTGCGGCTTCCGAGGAGAAAGTTAGTTCCATTGAAATAAAGGAAAGTTTCCTTGTTGCCGACAGGGGTAGTTTTATTTCCGCGACGTGCACCTCTTAGAAAAGTGTTCCGAGCTATTGTGCCCGATGGGCGAAGTGCGATACGTTGACCTGATTGATAGACGTTTGTTTGTATGTTGAATTTTATACGAAACTTCAAAGCTTTCTAAGTTTCAACTCGTTTTAAAAATGGTATGTATAGTGACTTTTAATAATATTATTTCAAAACTAAATGTTTTCTATTGGCAATATTATATCTGAAGTGTTAAAAACAAAATAAAAAACAAATTATTCCCCGAAACAGTAACCTCTAAAAACCTTTCTATAGGTACCTACATAAATTTTACGGTTTTTTTTAAAGCTACGATATTCCTTTTATTTTGACTTTTCCCATATTCGCTTCGGGTTCAATTCCCGCTGTAAGCGAGGCAAAGAGTACTATGATAATGATAATTTGACGACCTCCGTGGTCGAATGGTTAAGCCGCTCGACTACGAATTCAGAGGTCGCGAGTTCATATCCCGGCGTGCGCAAATAAATTGTATTTAATTAATATGTGACCGCGAAAGACCACCATTCAGAATCGAAACGTTGCTTGAAATGGCTTTATCCGTGTTTGGTGACCAGATCTGAATAGCCAGGTACTTCTTAACTTTGTTCTTCTCTATCTCCTTTCCTTTCCCACTTCCTTCAGCCTCACAACATACCCCAGTTGGGGATGCCGTAGTCTCCAGATGATTGGGAGCAGTTGGGACTCTTGTGCTGTATTCACAACTTTAAAATATTATTGCCATCTATTTTAGACAGTATAATAATAATATTTGGATGATTTGTATAGCGCCGTTTTTGTGAAAAATCACATCAAGGGCGCTGTACAGATCTTATTTTCTATTGTTAGATATTAATTCCTACTTTAAATGAGAAAATATACAGGAAGATACTTACCTTATTAATATATATGTATTAAATTTTGCGTTAAAAATGGGATAAAGTGCTCCAACGCACTTAAAATGTTGACTGTGGCATTCAGCGAGTCTACTTTGTCTCAAAAAAGTCTTTACAAGTGGTACAAGCGCTTTACAGAAGGCTGAGAAGATGTTAATTACGATGAGCGTCCTGGAGGTGTGGAAAAACAAATCATGGATTTTATTCTTTGATTTATTTTTTTCAAAAGTAAAAATCGAAGAACACACAAAAACGTGACTAACCTTTCCGGTTGTCAAAAAGAAACCACTATTCGAAAATGGCTGATAATGCTAACATATGATAAACATATGTGTACCAACATAACAAAAAAAAAAACGATAGTTGAATGTACACAGCCCGCGAAAATTTAAAATTCACCTTTCCTTTTGAACAGGCCTCATATATATTTATATATATATATTTATATATATAATATAATATTTGTATATACTCGTAGTTAATACCGCACAATAGTCCCAACTGCTCCCAACCGTCTGGAACCAGTAAAACTATGGTATCCTCATTTGGGGTATATTGTGAGGCTGAAGTTAGAGGAGAGAGGGAGGAGATGGAGAAGAGGAAGGTTGTAAAGCACCTGGTTATTTAGATCTAGTCACCAAACACGGCTAATGCCATTTCAAGCAACGTTTGCATTCTGAATGGTGGTCTTTCATCAGGGTGATACTTAGAGTATCTACCACTCAGGAACGTGCCGCAAATAAACTTAATATTATTTTATATGAATCAAATGTGTTATGACACATATCGATTAAATAAATAAATATTTGCGAACTTCGGGTTTGAACCCGCGACCTTTGGATTCATAGTTCGCGTCTTACCACTCGACCACGGAGGTCGTCAAATGTATGTATGACCGTGCCAAAAATATGAATATCCGGAAATAATCCAAGGTTGATGTAAGCGTAATGAATACGATTAAGAAAGGGACGCTTAGATAGTTTGGATATGTACAGCAGATAAACGAAGTGAGGAGCGTGAGGACAAAATATGACGCGAAAGTGAATTGTAGACGAATTCGGTGACGCCCGAAGAAGACATGACACGATCAAGGGAATCAAATAAATACGTCGGGTGATGTCAAGAGTTATAATAACAGAAGAGATGTATGGAGGTGAATGAAGCAAGGGATGTGTACCAATACAGAAGTATGTGGTGGTCCGTCCTCTCTGCCTACCTCTGCGAGGAAACGCCCTGGTGGTTAGTTTGTTAGTTAGAGTACATCAAATAATTTAGTGACGTCGGCTAATCAGCATAAAATGGTCTATTTTGTCTATGGTAAAGATCATTGTTTGAACGCGCGTTAGTGGAATGTTCACTAATTATACATTGTGCATGTGTTCCACGGCAGTTGTGGAAGGCATACTAATTATTTTTGTACCCATTGAGCAAATATAGACAACTTTTAAATATATTTTATACATTTAACTGTCATCTTAAATACCAATATATTTTTATTGAAGCCAGTTTTTATTTAAAAAAAGGTTATTTACTCGTTATAACAAGAACGGTTTGAGGTGTCCATCGACCCAAATGATTTTGACGATCAGATGACGTCACTAGTCATTAAAATAATTATTTGATTCGAGTGAATTAAGTATTTTTAACCCTTATGTGACTGAAGAAAAGAACACCTTTTTTAAAATTGATATGAAGGATATGATACATGCTGAAGTTTGCTGGACCACTTTTATGACGCAATATATTTCGACTTAGTTCAATACTTGGGAAAGTGGAAAAGAATTTCACCCAGTACCATCTTTTATTGGGGTTTTTAATTAAATAGGTGATTAAAAACAGTATTAAGGATACGGGTGATGTACTTCGAAAACAATAGTACATCATATTTATCATTTAAAATAAGATAAAATGATTAATAAATATGGACAAGCTTCAAATTTCATATCAAACACATTAGGGTACCCGGGTACTCTTTCAGTCATAAGAAGTTGTTCATTATACGTATGCGTTTTCCGTTAACATACCGCCCACATATCCAACGGATATGTTCATTTTCACTATTGTGGAGAAGTCAGGAAGTTTCAGCCGGTTAGACTTACTGAAACATTAAAAAAAATCTATGTTGTAAACCGAAAAGGGTACCCTTTCAGTCACATAGAGGTTGAAGAAAGGTGTTTATGTTACTATTCGATTTGAGTTTCAAATGTTTATTTGAAAAACTCGAAAAGATACGAGGCTCTGAATTTGAAAACGTTTGAAATTTTCCGATTTTATTAAAATATCGCGATATACGAGGGCAAAGTACAAACAGAAATGCAAAAATCTGGCATAACGGCGTAAGACACCAAATTACAAAGAGAGTGAGACCAGAAACCAACGCGCAATACTGCCACGAATATAGGTAACGTAAGCGCGCTCTGACAACTCAGGCGGCATCTGACGAGCCTGGGTCAAGTATAGATGTGGATTTTATCTCACGAAAATAATTATGGCAGTGTCCAACACTGCCTAATATTTTGTGTACACTTGAATGTTGACTGCTTATGGCTAACCTCCTGTTTAATATTCTAATACACTTTTTTTATACGTCTATAAATTCATCATTATCTTGAAGGAAGAATAAATAAACTTTAAAATAGAGGGAACAGCAACCCAGCTGAAGACTTTCACGGTGTTCCTCGACTATCTCTGTTGTTAGAATGTCAATTGTGAAGAACAGAAACTCAGAAGATTTACAAAGAGAAACATTATGAAGACAGAATAAACACCGGCGGGTGGGGTGGGATGCGAGGAGGGGGGGGGTGTTTCAGCTCCTTTCCACCCACTTAAGTAAAGTTCCCCTAATGCGAGGACCTAGGACAAAGAGAACTTTCGATCCTACAAAAAGTTCCAGACATTCAATTCTTCTTCCGTCCGAGAGAAACAGCTTCGGCTATTTTAAAATGACACAAAAACTTGCCGCCCTACGCGAAGACTTACAAACTTTGCCGATAAAGTAATATTCAATAAATATACTTCTCTAGATGCCTAGTATACCTAGATCTAAGTGTTTGACCTCATCTCTGTACCATTGTACCTGGTTTAGTATATATTTTAATGATCAGTTAGATGAACTTTACTCGAGTTTTGATTGTAGTTAATTTGTCTGTCGAAAGTTCAAATGATTTCGCTATCAGCGTTGTTCAAACAATCCATCGCAGTTATTCATAGAAATACCAATCAACAATTATTTTTCATCATTCTTAAATCTTTACAAAAATAGTTTTCTTGTAGCGCTTATTTTTTAAATATATTAAAAAATCACTACAATTGCACAATACAGATGTATGTATTGCGATCTCCACACAATCACGCTATAAGAGTATTTAAATTCTTAGTATTGTTTGTATGGACCACATCATTCTCCAGAAAAGTGGTAGATTATTACACCTATCTTAAAGAAGAGAAAGTTGTCTACGAAACTAGTATTAAACTTTTTAATCATTAATTAAGTTAATATTCACATACAAATCTGTAAAATGACTATATAATTATAAATAGCTTACCCGAAAACAAATTAATCAAACTAAACCAAATAAATTGATTTCCAGTATTTTTTTAAATAAAAAAAAACTTAAGCGAAAAAAAAAGATATATTTCTAGATATTTTAAATTTTTGACAATATACCGAAAAACAGATAGCCACTGCAATGATTTATGGATCGTTATCCTCCATACTAGGAATTAAGATTTGTACAGTGCCCATGAGGTGATTTTCCACAAAAACGGCGCTATACAAACTATCCAAATATTATTATCATACTTACTGAAAATTAAATAATAACTTTATAAAAGACCAGATTTTATTTTGATTTTTATCACCGACCGGTTTCGTTTAGCCTAAGCATCATCATGGTACAAAATTAAACTAAACAAAAAATACAAAGTGTGCGGTTATATACTCGTATACGTACATACAGAGGAAGCACACAATATAAATAAAGGTGGTATTATACAAAGTTATTATTTTAGTTTAATTAAATATGTCAAACCACAAAGTGATTGCTTTTTACGAAAATATTATTACACTCTTTCAAATAATCCCATAAGACCCCCTTGTAAGATTTGACGGCCTGTTATAGCATTTATGACGATGTCAAGTACAAAGGGCTAAAAGCACTAAAAGCACGAAATCCAAAAGGTATTGAGGGTCAAAAGCTTGCCAAAGAACGTGCTTGAGAACCTCTACAGACCAAATAATAATAGTTCTCTAGTTCCTATTCTCGCTAAACACTTGTCGTTCTCAAGCACGAAAGGCGAAACAGTGTCTGTTACACAAGTAAAATAGTTCCTGGAACCTAGAAAGGTTATTACTTGTACCGTGTCGTTGTACTGTAATATAATTATATAAGCTCTCGAGGAATAATCCCGTTTGCTGGCGTCGTTGTCATGTTGGAAGATTATGGCGAATTATCGATTTAAGTGTCTTGATTCGTAAGTTAAGTTAGCAATAAACTTAGACTTCAAACTTTTGAAAAATTAGAACTAACAGATGTGTTCAGAAAATTATAATTTATTTATTTTTAAGTCGTTACCTTGGGTAGATACTCTAAGTATCGCCCTGGTGGAAGGAAGACCACCATTCAGAATCGAAACGGTGCTTTTTTTCTTTTTTTTTTAAGAAAGACAAACATTCCCCGGTTACGAATAACCTGAAAATATTTGAAAACCCCTACTACCATCATAATAAGCGGAAAATGTTTCTTGTGGTATGATGGAGGACTTAGCTAGCATAGGAATTAAACCCACGACGCCCGGAAGTGAATCCGACGCGTTTGTCAACTCAGCTACTTACCGGTCAGTGGCTTGAAATGACTTAAGCCGTGTTTGATGACCAGATCTGAATATCCAGGTACTTCCCAACCTTCCTCTTCCTCATCTCCTTCCCGATACCTTCAGCCTCACAACATGCCCCGATTGGGGATGCCATAGTCTCACTGGCGCTAGACGGTTGGGAGCAGTTGGGACTCTTGTGCGGTATTCACTATGAAAAAAAATTGAAAAACCTACCTAATAAAGTTCCTAGCCATAATGTATTTTAGCAGACATTATTCTATTTTTGAAATGGGTGGATTAAAGCAACTAATATTTCAACTTGGCTAGTTAAGTTACATCCCGTAATTTTTTACGGGTAACATTAAATGAAATCACTTTCCGAACAATAACAATTATCTACATAATTCCACCGCAGATCTTTTATGGATTCTTCCAATATTATCTTTCTCAGGATTGTCTTGTGTATTATGAATGTAATAATTATTAATGTTATGTGTCCACAGGTAAATCGCTACCGCTTCTTGAGAAGCATGCAAGTGCTGTACTTAGCGCCATTATGTAAAGTTATACAACTTGCATTACCTACGCCTGTAGTAAGTAGCAAGTCGAACGAAGGAAACGATGTGTTCAATACGACCTTTAAGACCACCTCAGACCCAAAGAAATTTTAATAAATGAATTATTTAAAAAGATATTTCAGAGAATCGCGTGTACCTAGATTGCATGTGCTTGGTAATACATACGCAAAGGTGGCTGATGTATTTAACTGCACAGTATGTAGACACAAGAGGCCTTTAATATCAATTAAATGTAATTAAGCACTATCTTTCCTATTTCACAACTATTCTTTATTTTGTTTGAGCAAATAATTTTAATGTATTTCCCTGTTTAGTGTAAACTTTTATATATAAAAGCCCACTCAGGCATATACAATAAGATGTATATATTATCCATAGACATAAAATACAAGACACGTCATATTCATACAAATCTAACGAAAAATGTAGCAGCACTAGTAACGTCTTGTATTCCGTTTCACCCGCGTATGAAAAGGATAGCTGTTGAAAGAATATGTGTGTACGGATGAGATAGCTATATGAACGTCCCACGCAACTGTTATAATCGGGTATTGCGCTACTAGCTCTGGTTGTCTTTCACACACTTTTCATTATCTTTGAACCTTGTGAATAATTGTATTTATTGAGTTGAAATAATAAGTGATTTGTGGGTAATTATGAATGGAAAGAAACTCCATGAGATATATTTTTTGCTCCCAAATGATTTTTACACCTCTCAAGGCATTTTTTCTCAGAAAAAAGCCTACAGCGACGCGTTTATAGCAGCTGTGACAGCTTGTCTGCCGAACAAATGTTTGGGTGATACTAAACTTAGTAAATCTCAGGTAACGTATCTACATTATTTAATTAATCTAAGATATTATCTACGTGACTTGGTTGTATAACCATAAAAAATCTTATTGTAGAAAGACAAAAAAAAATTGTTAAGAATTGATCTGTAGATCTAAAAATGTTCTCTTTCAAACTCTTTTTGGTTTTTTCAATTTTTCGCGTCCAGTTTGACGACCTCAATGGCCGAGCGGCTAGGATCCTTGGCTGAATATTCAGAGGTCACGAATTCTAAACCAGGCGTGTTTAATGCTCAAATATATATTTATTAAATTTATGTAAATGTTTCTTTGACACATAAAAGTATATTTATATACAAATAAGTATATTTGCAGCACATTCCAGAATGGTAGATATTTTCAGTATCGCCCTGGTAAAACCAATCCATTCACAGCCAAAATGTTGCTTTGGATGGCTTAATCTATGTTTAGTGGCCAGATCTGAATACCCAGATAGGAACATATTTTTTAAATATTAATCCATACAGGAGGCTTTGAAGGAAATTATTTTCCTCGTGGTTCATGCCGTCTTTGAGGATGCCAAGAGAATGATGCTGTTATCTTATTCCCACTTGCACTCCCTCCAACTTCACAACATGTCGGGGGTGCCATAGTCGAGTGGTAGATACTCTAAGTATCGCCCTAGTGAAAGACTACCATTAAGAATCGAAACGTCGCTTGATATGGCTTTAGCCGTATTTGGTGACCAGATCTGAATAGCTAGATACATTCCAATTTGTTTTTTCCCCATCTCCTCCCCCCCCACTACTCTCAGCCTTACGACATTTTTTTTTTACATGAGTGCCACACAAGAGTGTCAACTGTTCTCAACTGTCTAGAGCCAGTGAGAATATGGCATCCCCAATAGGGGTATGTTGTGAGGCTGAAGGTAGTAGGGAGGGGAAGGAGATGCGGAAGGGGAAGGTTGATAAGTACCTGGCTATTCAGATCTGGTCACCAAACACGGCTACAGCCATTTCAAGCAACGTTTCAATTCCGAATGGTGGTCTTTCACCAGGGCGATACAAAGAATATCTACCACCCCTATTGGGGATGCCATAGTTCAACTTGCTTCAGCCGGTTGGGAGCAGTTGGGTTTTTTTTCCGGACACTTATGTGCGGTGTTTTGAACATATTGAATAATGATCGCCGTAATCCGACGATTCTCGGCCCGTCAGCTATGTATTCCTCAAACAAAAATAAATAAATCCTTATTAGACATAGATATGTGTATAAACAGAGATCTTACTGACATATTGCAGCCAAAATGCTCGGAATTTGTTGCCTTACCAAACAAATACCCAAATTGAACGCAGCTTGTATTTTTTTTTAAATAAATAAATTGACGAGAAAAACGTTGTTTTAAAACCCTCCGGGTCTCAGGGGGTTCCCAGCCGATACCGGGAATAAACATATATTTACAGGGTGGTCCAGTTTAATCGATAAACGAAGAAAAAATAATTAAGGATTCTACTGGATACATTGCCATTATTGGTAATTGTTATATTTGCAGAAAATATAAGCGGCAAAAAAATCGAAAATCTTGTGTTTTTTATATAAAACCAGTCAAATAAATATTCTATCAGCAAACCAAAATGCCCTAATTGCGAAAAAAACTTTTAAATAATACTTTCAGACATTCACTGTAATTATTATGTTCATAATAACCCAATAAAACTAAAACGTTATTACAAATATACATATTTCAATGTTGTTTTGTAAAGAATTTAATACAAAACATATGAGGGTACCCCGTTAGTCATTAGAAGGTGTAAGTTTTACTTAAGCGTTTTCCGCTCACATACCACCCTGCACATATTCAACGGTTATGTTTAATTTTATTAATAATTATCATTCATTATGTCAGGAAGTTCCAGCCGATAAGAATTACTGGAACATAAAAAAAATCTGTGTTGAAAACCGAAAAGGTACCCGGGTACCCTTTCAGACACGAAGGTTAATTAAATAAATAGCTGAAACTCGAACCATGTTTTATTTCTCATAAAATAATTAAGGGCTTACATTCACCTGAGATGGCTAAAAGTAAGGTTATGTTCAAGATTTTTTTGTGCAGAAAACTGAATTTTATTGAACAACCATGATATACATTTTAAATGATGACCTTTACCTATATTGTGTGAAAATTTTGTTCGGTCCAGTGTTGTGAAAATATTTCTGGTACCGATTTTAAAAACACTGTTTTGAGTAAAACGCGTTTGAAGTCAGTTGAAGTAACGCGTTACAGTTAGTCATTGCTCACCTGGTCAGTTACAAAACGCTATAACTTCGTCATTACTGCGAATTTCCTTATGAAACTTTCAGGGTAGACACTCGAAGAATGAGCACATTTTTGAAAAATATATCTTTTTGACCAACCCATGCGTATATATGTCCATAATCCAATTATAATATTTAGTAAAATGACAACAGATATCACTCCTCTGAGCGTGACAGTATAGTTTTACGTTATTATTTCGTGGTGAATCCGACACTAAATGTATACAAAGTTTTAAGAATCCACCAGGTGTATGGAAAAAATAATTTTCTCGAATTTCGACAAGTTCATTATGAATTCTTTGACCGGGGTGCCATGGGTCTGGCTTCGGGCAGTTGGAACTCTAACGCGGTATCGCATTCATATTTTAAAAAAAATCATGAACAAAAAATTTATTGTTGCACAATTAAAATGGACCTCCAGTGCAGTGTACAACTGTGCAGGTACAGTGCAGTTAGCTCGGGCGGGGCGCTCCAGACTTCACCTGAAGTCGACACTCGCCGGCTTCACTTCGTTATAAGTTTTCAGGAAATCCGATCCACGCCTTTTCCTTCCCGCCCCCCAGTCCCCTCTTCAAGGGGCGCCCCGAGTGCTCTATAAACCCCCCATTGGCTTCGGGCAACTTTAAAACTAAACAATTACATACTTTGCCAACTACCGGTTGCCTGGTTTGATTAAATGGCAAAGGTTAGAACCGGGGCAACATACATACAATACAATGGGTAGCCATTAACTGCTAAACCCTCCATACTTATAGCGCTTGCTACAAAGAAAGTGAATTGTCGTTAGTGTAAATTATAATAAATGGCAGCGCCCTCTACGTTTACGATGACATTTCAAAAATATTAATTTTCGTTGTAATATTTTAATCCCACTGTTTACTAATATAATATTTTTAGACACGTTACTTTTTGGATATTTTGGGATGGGGTTTAATGGTTAAGAGATTTTTTGATATGACAGAAGAGAGTTTTATTTGATATTTCAATAATATCAATAATCTAAAACACAAATATGAAACAGAAAAAAAAACAGAAATTAAAAGAACAATGGTCATAACCAAGACTCGAACTCGGAACCTCTATTCTATCCGGGAGTAATACTCTGCCAATTGATCCATCGATACCTTATTAGAAAGCGGCATTTTTGAACGGTCTCATACTTTTATTGAAAATTATTTCATATTTCAATTTATTCAAGATGGCAGCCTAAAATAGGAAGAAATTGAAATATTAAATAATTTTCTATAGAAGTATGAGATTGTTTAAAAATGCCGCTTTTTAATAAGGTATCAATGGCTTAATTGGCAGAGTGTTACTCCCGGATAGAGTAGAGGTTCTGAGTTCGAGTCTCGGTCATGACCATTGTTCTTTTTAGTTTCTGTTTTTTTTCTGTTTCATGTTTTTGTTTTAGATTATTGATATTATTTAAATATTTGATAATAAATAATCATTAATGCTTTAAAGTTAATTCCAATTTTAACTTTGATATAATAATGTTTTTTTATTAAAATAATAATTGACTAATTTATATAGCGCCATTTTTATAAAATATCACCTGATTTACAAAACTTAAAAGGTATGGCTAAATTTATCACAAAACTATTTAAATATTGGTGTTTACATATTAGTTATTTACATTTGTCGCGAGCTTTGAAAAATTTTTGAACTTTTTGTTTAGCAGTAGATCGAGGGTCGCGAATGATTAGATTTTATACTGGTGAGTTTAAATGCTAACGGGTTAGCCTAGCTGTGTAAGTTAGGGTAATTCTGTTATTTATGGATATGATTTTCTGAAAAGATGAATTTTGTGTTTAGCTCTAAACTCTGTCGAGTATTTTATTATTCTCAGATCATGTGGCAGTCTATTTCAGGCTTTAGGAGCTGACACTCCTGCAGGACTCTCTCCAAACTTAGTATTTGGTGTGCGCTTTGGCTCCTTCAACTTTTCGATAGGCGATGACATTGCCGATCTAAGGGTTGACTGTCGCGAATTGGAATCTTCAGGAATACACAGTTCCGGTAAATAAGCCGGAGCCATTCCGTCAATTGATTTAAATACCACCCAGCAAAGCTTAAACTGGATTTTTTCGGGACATTTAAGCCAGTGAAGATTTTTGAGGCGCTCTGAGATATGGGAATATTTTGATAGGCCGGTGACAAGTCTTGCCGCGGCGTTGAAAACTTGTTGTAATTTGTTAATTTGAAATTTGAGAAGACTTGAATATATCCCGTTTCAGAAATCTAAACGCAAAATGACGAACGAATCTGTCAACAGTGATTCATGTCAACCCACTCACAGGTACATTCATTTTTTAAACTAAGGCTAATACTATTACTAACTGTAGACAAAAACATCATTGTTAATACAGAAAAAAGCATGACAATTATCTACATTTATAGATAATTTATATACTCCACCTAATTGAAATCAATATGATAGAAAAGTTTAAAGTCTAGTTAATAGAAGATTTAAAGGCGGTTTACGTTGATATTAATTATAATTATGTTGCTTTAATCCTAGAGATGGTCGATATCAAAATTGGGTAAAGATGGTCGATATTCCTGTCCCGGTTAAAAGGAACCGGTTCCAAGCCGGTCACTGGAACCGTCGATATTATTTCTGTGAGGAACCGGTTCCTTTTTTTGGAAAATAAAAATCGATATCATTTGTCCGAAGAACCGTATTTTTGTTGATTTGCTAGAACTTTTTTGGGGAGGAACTTTTGTCGATTTGATAGTACTTTTTGATTTCAAATCTCTACCGACTGGTACTTTTTATTGTGAGGAACTTTTATCGATTTGCTAGTACTTTTCGATTTGAATATAAAAATCTTCCTTCGTAGAACTTTTCTGGCATCAGGAACCAGTTCCAAAAAAAGCTAGATAAATAACCGGTTCCTCGCCGGTCACCGGTAACTGGAACCGCAGGTACACTTGATTCTGATATCGACCATCTCTAGTTTACGATGACGTTATGAAATGAATATTCTCGGTAAAGCTGCGTCATATACATAAATAGAAACACGAAACACTAGACTTGGGTAGGACACAAAGACACATTTAAAAAAAGTTATCCCCATGTAAGTAAATTATAAATATATAAAGAAAACAGATTAAATTTGTTTAAAACCACTTTTTTATTAATATTTTATCGACTGGTTTCAGAAGCACCCTTCCATCTTCTGAACAATATTATAAAATTGTCCTGAAGATGGAGGGGTGCTTCTGAAACCGTTCGATAACATATTATTAATAAATTCGTTTAAAAATAAATATCTGTTTTATTTATAAATATGGCAAGCCACAAAGTTAATGCTTTTTACGAATACATTATAAATATCTTAGTTAAATATTAATTTTAATTTAAAATTGTTGTGTTTCTTTACTTGTCCTAAAGATACCACGAAAAAGTGACAGAACTAGTTGGCAACACATTTTTTTTACGAAATAATAATATATTTTAAACAAAAGTGAACAAAGCAAAATTATTTTGTCATTTTTTCACATTTTTTAATACGCCTTGTATGTATTACTTACTCTCTTAAATAAATGTATCTCGTAAAGTAAAATCGTTTTCAATATATCAAAAATAAATGTGAAATACTTAGTTACCTAGCCTAGTTTAGACGAATTCGAATTTTCAATATTATATTTATATATAGACTTATGTAATTGTACACAAATCGCAACTACCAACCCACCAAAGATATTGAAAATAGTCTTATAATTGATTAATGAGTATTTACTTACATTCAATATGTCACAAATTATGCACAAGTAGTTGTAAATTTTAAAGTGTGTGTATATCGAGTATCATTTAAATAATATTTCAACCCAATCCTTTTCCCTCTGCAAATGTCTATATCTGCCAAAACAATTTCTCTTTTCTGATAATCAACAATGTTAAAATGTCTACGCAAATTCACAAACACTATTAATCTTTAACAGGGGATTAATCAAATTTAAAGTTACCCACCCGCGTCTCACCCATGCGCAATTGATTGATACGTCGTCGTAATCCGTTCCCAATGCTGATTGTCCTTAGATAAAGCAAGTTTAAAACTAATATAATCTGCGTGATGAAACTAGTCCGATCCATCATCTCGGCGGTCCGAATAGTTTAATTAAATTTGAAGCGGCAATATTGAAACGAAGCGAGGCTGTTTTTCATCTCAATCGGATCGCCCGGAGAGGAAAGGGCGCAGGGCGCATGGCGCAGGGCTCGGGGCTTACGGCACAAGTTGAGGCAACTCGGCCCAACTCAAGGGAGATTTATTAGACCATTCGTCTCGGCTGTCGGGGGAAAAAATTCTGCAAGTTTAGTGGATTAGTAACGACTGCGACTGGACAGAAGGGTTTCCTCGATACTCCTCCGGCCTCTGCTGTGCTCCGGGGAGCTGTCGGCTGTGACGAGCGGAGACATCTGCCGACTTTGGTTTGATGTCACGCGGAGGAATAAATCACAGCCTACACTTTTTTCGTAGCATTTAAAGTTCTGTTTTAGCAATCTCCGTAGTGTTGTTCCTGCGTGGTCGAGGGGTATGACGCTCGACTACGAATCCAGAGGTCTCGGGTTCAAACCCGGCGTGCGCAAATATTTTTTTAAAACTAATATGTTTAAATAATTATTAAAATATATATTTATGTGAATTAAGATACAACAAAAAAAATATCTTGTTTTTCAGCCGTGCTTGGTGACCAAATCTCAATAGCCGGACATTCCCCAACCTTCCCTCTCCCTTTTATCAACCTCTTCAAACATACAACATTTTGTTTTACTCAAGACCGGATTGATTTATTTTTTATTGTTGCATGAAAAATAAAGTATTTTTTAATATCAATAAAATAATATATATTTAAATATATATATTTTTTAAATATAATACCTTGATGAGGGTGTGTTCCATCTTGTGCAGGAACTCCCTGGTGAAGGCGGCAGATTCATCCCCACACTGCACCCGCACTGCCTTCTCTGAGCACCCCATGTAAGCTTGGAAGGAGCTGAAACAATAGGGAAGTAGGGTGTCATTCATGGATTCGACAAAATATTTTGAAATGTTTCAATGCACAAAGCTAATATATTTACAAATTAAATACTAAAATTAAGTAGTACACTGTACAAGAGCGATTTAACTATGTAATTTCTTACGCTAATAATTGTTTTATTTTTATTACATTTTTTTCTTAATTATTATGTGTCATAACACATTTAATTCATATAAAATAATATATAGTATATTTGCGGCACGTTCCAGAGTGGTAGATACCCTGAGTATCGCCCTGGTGAAAGACTACCGTTCAGAATCGAAACGCTACTTGAAATGGCTTTAGCCGTGTTTGGTGATAAGATCTGATCCCATGTAATTCTTAACCTTCCCCTTTCCTGTCTCTTTCTTCTCCCCATTACCTTCAGCCTCACGATATAGCCCGATTAGGGGTGCCATAGTTCCACTGGCTACAGACGTTTGGGAGCAGTTTGGACTCTCGTGCGGTATCCACTATAGGTTTCCCTAATATCATGGATTCACCCCGCTTATGGTATTTCTGACCACCATGACATTGATAAGAGCCGCCGGGGTGGTCACAAACAGGTGACCGCAGAGGCCGCAGGAGGCAGGTGTCAGGCGTCAGGCGACATCCCCCCCCCCTTGGTCACAGGGGTGCTTGATAGGATAGCAGCCTTGTGACCAATCACATATGATAGCAGATGAGATTGAAATATCAATATTTGTGTTTAAATTGTCGATGTTCTGGCCAGTTAATGCACAGAGGGTGTCAGGGCGGTTACGTAATGAGGTCTGAGAGACGAATTCGATGATTAACTAGTAGGAATAATATACTTAACTTTAGCTAATTTGAAGGTTTTTATTAGAACTATAAAGTTTTCGTTATTTATTTGCACTTTTTATAGTTATAATTAATATGCTAAAATAAACCTACTACCAATTGCGCCATATCTTCCTATTTAAATATAACCTAGTTACTAATTTTATAGTTATACCATTGTTATTATAATCTATTTTTTGTTGTTGTTACTATGCCAAGAATAATACTTTTTTGCAATCTTCTATAATAATACAACAAAATTAAAATATATTACGCTGCAATTATATACTAGCACTGTACCTACTAACTTATTTTAAATTTATTATGCTATGTATTATACACGAATTACACTTATTGGTGCACTTTAATATGGTAATATAATTGTAAAACCTACTACTATTATATGCTTACATTGTTCCCACTAACTTTGTTAAACTCTTGCTATTATGTTACATACTATTAATTTATTTTACGCATTTGTACAACTTAAAATTTATCTATATATAAAAGTCATCAAGGCGTCAAAAAATAAATAAATTGGCCAATTTATTTTTTCGTTTTTGAAACTATGATAGTTAAATTCGTATTTAAAAAATTACGATATTTAAAAAAATACATTTTATTACAAAACTTTTTTTTCAATTGAGGTATGCTGTGAGACTGAAAGTAGTGGGGAGAAGAAAAAGGTTAGAAAGTACCTAGATATTCAAATCTGGTCACTAAACACGACTGAAGCCATTTTAAGCTACGTTTCGATTCTGAATGGTGGTCTTTCACTAGGGCGATACTTTCATCAGGGCGAGTATCTACCACGCAACGTGCTGCAAATATACTATATATTATTTTATGCGAATTAAATTTGAGATAACACATATTAATTGAATCATATTAGAACCCGCGACCTCCGGATTCGCAGTCGACTGTCTCAACCACTTGACCAGGGAGGCCGTCAAATTCTTCTAAACTGCTTTTGTGGTTTGTCAGCAGGTTGACAAAGTTTATCATTTACGTAATTCGACAGTTAACTGTTAGTTTTAATTTCTAAATGTATGTGGTTTTTAAAATGGATGGTTGGGAAGTACCTAGCTATTCAGAATTAATCACTCAACATGGTAAAGTAATTAAAAGCAATGATTTGATTTTGAACCGTTGTCTCTTACATTCTAAAAGTAAATCTCTTCCATTCTTGATTCTGAAACAAGCTGCAAATATGTGTGTATTCATTTAATTTTTTTCTAAATGGGAATTCGCAAAATGAGTTTGTCTAAAGATTTAAAAAACATTTTTAAATGTTTCCAAGTTCAAGTTCACCCGATCTCTGCCACATTTCTCCCGCAGCATCCGCCCGCGCCGGTGCGAGCACGTGCCCCGTCTTTCAGATTTTAGATAAAATGTGGGACATAGAAATAAAATGTTTCAATTTCCGATATTTTGTTATGTGTCGACATTTTGGCGCAAGACTCCGTACTTCGATCCTCGCGCGAAGCTTTTACATACTTCTTTAAAAGTTTATGAATAGGCCGCCCACCCCACCTATACACCTCTCCCTCTATTCACTCAAAGCTAAACCGCGAAGGAGAGCAAATTCCATCGTTGGACTTGATTTTCACATTAGATTTTTCGATCTATAACGCTAGGAATACCGCTTTGTTTTTTTTTTTAAACAAACCCAAATAAAAATATCAAATCTTTCTATTTTCGTAGGAAGCAATTACTTTGTGGTTTGAAATATTTGATAAAATTAAAAAATAGCTTTGTATTTATGCTGATGATGATGATGCTTAGGCCATGTGAAACCGGTCGGTCATAAAAAAAAACTGTGGTCTTATATAAAGTTATTTTTTGTACTAAGGTTAATGAGTTACACATGATTCCTAAATAAAAAAGAAGAAATTTGATTTTTTAGAAATTTCTTGAAATGAGTTGTCAAAATGTTGATTTTGCTTCTGACATAAACGCCTTTTTCTCCGTCCCTACGTGTCGGATTCGAACGGTATTATGTTTTTTTTTAATGTGATTGATAGTTTACAGATGATTCTTTAATAAAAACAGAATAAAATTGAATATTAAGAAATTTCGTCAAATTAGTGAATAAGCCCATATTTATGAAGTTAGGACGCGTGTCAGGTGACCGTAGCGCGGCACCATTATGAATCTGCTATCTATTATCGAAAACATAAAGATAGAAATTTCAAAAATAACAACTATTAAAGATTCCAAAGCCCGAAACCAATTCGAAAAAGCTATTAAACTTCTAGAAATGGAAATACATGGAAATTCTAGAGCAAAAATTGAAAGTGGCAAAGTGGTTTGATACTCTTAACACCAAAGATCCAGAAAAATCTACGGCTTCTTTTGAGAAAACACTTCACGAACACTTAATAAATGCAACAAACACACAAAAACGTTAAACTCAAATCAAAACATAGAAAAATCAAACCATGGATAACCCGTGGAATAGTTACATCAATAAGAAACAAAGAAAAACTGTTCTACCAAACCCGAAAACAACCTAATGACTTAACTTTATTACAATAATTTTAAAATATATGGAAACAATCTTACAAACTCGATTAAAAAAACTAAAGAAAACTACTTTAAGAAAAAATTGAAGAGTGTGGTAAAGATAATAATAAAGTCTGGGATACAATCAATAACATTATCGGCAAGGGAAATACAAATAAACAAATTTAAAAAATAATACATGATAATTAAACAATAGATTCAATAAAAGAACCAACTAAAATTGCTAACATTTTCAACAACTACTCTGTTAAAGTCGGAGAGAATTTAGCCAAAAAAATTACTTCTAACCTAGCCAAAAATAAAATAAATATATCAGCACAACATAGCCAAATATTTTCAAAAATTTTGAAAAATGCAACGATATAGAAATAGAAAAAAAAGGACTTTGCGAGGGTCTGCGAACCCTGGTTTCGACCATATTACGGTTAACTTAGTAAAATAAATGAAACATTTATTATCAAAGCCAATTTCACACATCATTAATAACAGCATTCAACAAGGAATTTTCCCCAAAAAATTACAAAATACAATAATTACCCCTATTTTAAGTTTTTTTATTTTTTTTAGTTACAGCTGTTTCGGCGTTTAAGGCCATTGTCAAACTGGCCTTAAACGCCGAAACAGCTGTATTTAAAAAATAAAAATAAAAAACTTAAAATAGCAGAACTTATTAATAATAATATTAAATTTAATTCAATTGAATTATATAAAAATTAAAATGGAGTTCTACAAATTGAACACAAAAACTATAAATAATAATTACCCCAATATTCAAATCAGGAATTGCAACTGATAATTCAAACTACCGCCCTATTTCCATTGCATACATAGCAAAAATATTTGAAAAAGTCGTTAAGTCGCAACTAAGTACATCTTATCAAATACAATTATCAATGATAACCAATTCGGTTTCCGAGAAAAACTAAGCACTCAGGATGCAATCGCGAAATTAACTTCGATAATATATAATGCTCTTGACTCGGGAAATAAGTGTTCAAGTATATTCGTATACTTAAGAAGAGCATTTGATAGTATATGTCATAGGAAGCTAATAAAAAATAGAAAGTATAGGTATTCAAGGAACAGTCAAAGAATGGTTCAAAAGTTATCTTTTTTTGAGCGACAACAACACGTAAAAATTAACAATCATTTTAGCCAATCCACTTTTTCAGAATTTGGAATCCCTCAAGGAACAGTCTTAGGCCCTATCTTATTTATCATTTATATAAATGAAATGCTTTCAATTCCGAAAACAGGAAAAATTATTTCCTTTGCGGATGACACAGTCTTAAACCTAGAAGAAAACACATGGGAAAAAACATACCGAAGTACGAACGTAGAAATAAACAACCTTAAGAAATAGCTTGACGATAATTATCTATCCGTAAACTCGGACAAAACTTACTTTATGAGATTTTCCCTATCTGACAAAAACCTTCCAACGGTACATTCCAATATAATTATTCATAACTCCTGTAATTTTTTTCCTGAAAATTGCAAATCTTATAATTGCTCTACACTGACAAAAAAGGAACATATAAAATATTTAGGTATTACAATAGACCATCATATTAAGTGGACTGAGCACATTACACAAACTGTAAAAAGAATACGTAAACTGTATTACATTTTCTTAAAATTAAGAAGAATTTTACAAAAACCATTATTACCAAAGACTTACTACGCACTGGCCCAATCGATTCTGCAATACGGAATAATAGGCTGGGGATGTGCGAATAAAACTAAATTAGCCCCTCTTGAAATAGTCTAATGAAGACTAATAAAAATAATCCTAAGAACGCCATTAGATTATTCTACTGACGAATTATTTACAGAATTCAAAGTGTAAGATTTAAAAAATATATATTTAAAAAATTCATTACTTCTAATTCACAAAGAAAAAAGCAATTTGAATTCAGTGAGCATAAGACCAAGAACGTTAAGCCAAATAATTACCCCGAAACTCAATACAACAACAGCACAACATCACTATTCCTACTCAGCATAAGATATTCAACAAACAACCTAAAGACATAATAGATGTACAAAACTACGAAATATTAAAAATCAACTAAAAAATACACTGTTCAATAAAATAACATAAAATTTGTTATATTCATATGATATTCATTTTTAATCATGAATAAATAATTTCAAGAAACCCATGATAGAACTCCCTCCCTAAGCACGAGAATTTTCTCAATTAGGGAGGTTCATCAATAACTAGAAACAAGACATTGTATATAAACTGATTTAATATTATACCTACTGTTAGTATAAAACAAAAATGTTTATTTTTGTACAATTGATCAAATAAAAAAAATAAAAAACGAAAAAAAAGGATTTTGCTTCTAACATGAGCGCATTTTTCTCAGAACTTGCGTGTCGGATTCGTACGATATTGTGAATTTGTAATAAAAATAATAGGTTACACATGGTTCTGAAATGAAAAAGAAGAATATAGATTTTTAAGAGATTTCTTCTGTGGTCAAGTGGTCAAAATGCAAAGATTTTGATTCTAACATGAGCGAATTTTCCTCGGTCTCTACGTGTCGGGTCCGTACGAATTTATGAATTCGTTGAAATAATAATAGGTTACAGATGATTCTTAAATAAAAACAACAGGAATTGGAATATTAGGAAATTCTTCAGATGAGTGGTCTTAATGCAAGGATTTTGCTTCTGACATGAGTGCATTTTTCTCCGTCCCTACGTGTCAGATTCGTGAGATATTATGAATTTGTAATGAGATTGGTAGGTAACAGAAGAAAAACAGAAGAAAATTAACTATCAAGATTTTTCATAAAATTCATGAGCGCATTTTTGTCAGTTTCTGCGTGTCGGATCCGTATAAATTTATTAATTCGTTGAAATATTTATAGGTCCCAGATGAGTCCTTCAATAAAAACAACAGGAATTGGAATATTAAGAAATTTCTTCACATGAGTGGTCTTAATGCAAGGATTTCGATTCTGACATGAGCGCATATTTCTCCGTCCGTACGTGTCAGATTCGTGAGATATTGTGAATTTGTTATGAGATTGGCAGGTTACAGATGATTCCTTTAATAAAAACAGAAGAAAATTGAATATCAAGAATTTTATGAAAAGAGTGGTGAAAATGTAAGGATTTTGCTTTTGACGTGAGCGCTCTTTTCTCCGTCACTACGAGTCTGATTTTTACGATATTGTGTTTTTTTACTGAGGTAGATGAGTTACATATGAATTGCTGAATGCAAGAATTTTCTTCTGACATGAGCGCATTTTTCTCCGTCCTTGCGTGCCGGATTCCTACGATATTTTAAATTTGTAAAAAAAAAAACGTTGAATCTTTGTAATTTACGGACGCTTTCTTAAAAATGGAATGAATTGTGATATTTGTACGATATACGCGGTTTCCAAAATGCGGTAATATGAAATGGAGTCTAAAAGACTCCAAAATATATGTACCTCGCAAAAAAGTGTATATTACCAAAACATGATTTTTGGCGTATTTGGTTAATTTCACTTTATTGTTTCACTAAAGATACGTGAATACTCGCGACGTTCTTATTTCTAATCCTACCATAAGCAGTGGTATATATATTAATAACGTCAAAAATCCCATTTAACTAATATAACTAATAACAAAATATAAATAGTTTTTAATCAGATATTGTTTAAAACGAAAGTTATACGGGCTTATAAACTTGAACAGCTAGGTACCTCGTTGGTAGTTGAATTCCACCTGGTATTTTTACCGAATGAATCTGTTTAAAGGAAGCGGGCTCGAGTAATTTAGATAAAAACACCAATCTGAGATGATTAGGAAAGGTACACTAACCGGTAAAGGACATTAAAATGGTCAGGGGAAAATACCAGTTTCATTGTAATGGGCGTCACGGGCAATTGGCTTTATTTATGTTTTCATTAAATGTCTGTCGAAACAAGAATACCAGTTTAAATAAAATAATTCTGTTTATATACCACCATTTTAGCTACACTAGTTTTACTTTTGCTTATTCCTTTTTTTCTACCCTAGGTTTCGCCAGCACGGGCAACAACCATTACATATATTTGTAAATGTAAATATCGTCGCTGGAAAGTCAAAAGGGCTGAAGCACCATTTTGGGAAGCTTACACCAGAGTTTGTTTTACAATAAAATTTATAAGTCTTCAGTACCTGGAAGGATTTGAAAAAAAAGTCAATGCTCTCACTGAGTTACCTAAAGCGTCAAAAAGCTTAAAAAAATCCCAACCTTGTGTCGCTTGAGTCAAGCCTTCTTTCAAATGTTTCAACATGTTTTAGATGGCTGAAGGGTCATAAAAGTCTTCAGAATTTGATTTTGTTGAGCATTCGATGCAGAACAAAAAACTGATCAAAACAGCATATTTAACTCATTTTGGACCGAAGTGTCGCTTAAGCCCTTTTGCCTTTCCAGCGACGATATGTTAGTTGTAAGTCACTAGTTATAAGTATTAGGCATATTTCAATACTAATAAGTCTTAGTTGTTAGTCAGTCGTCATAAGTTTTAGTTATAAGTCTAAATTTTAAGTCAACTTCAGTTCTGAATTGGAAAACTTCATACCCGTACGGTCGCACGTACTCACAAAGGAAATTATTTATAATTCATTGAAAAATTTGCAAAATAAAACTGGTTTAAAACATATTTTAGGAACATTGGAATGATACTGGCATATTTAATCTAATGCAAGTTTTTTTTTTATTTCAAATTACTGAGATTTTAAGGACAAAACATTTAAAGAAAATTGATTCAATTATGAATAATAATTCTTTCGTTCAATCCTGCATAACCTGTTATTATTTGAAGATTGAACATTATTAGAATTTCCAAAAATCGAGCGTTGTTATTTTTGATATAATGTTTATGCCAGCCACGAGCGAAATGGTAATTTCCCAGCAGAAGGACTCCGCAATTTTCACATATTATTTCAAAGTAGACCAACCTTTGAAAAGCGGCGAACCACCTATTGAAAATTAAGAATAAAACGTAATACCATGGCATTTTTCATGCCTTAAAAAACATATCGTCGCCGAGAGGCATAAGGCCATTTTGGAAATTTTACACCAGAGCACTCTAAAGTTGTTTTACAATAAAATTCAAGTCTTCAGTACCAGGTTGACTTTTGAAAAAAAAAGTTAACTCAATGCTCTCACTGAGTAACCTAAAGCGAAAGAAGCAAAAAAAAAAAAAAAATCCCAAACTTATGTTGCCTGAGTCTAGCCTTCTCCCAAATTGTAAATATATTTTAGATGGCTGAAAGGCCACCAAAGTCTTCAGAATCAAACAAGAGTCAAAGCATTCGATGCAGAAACAAAAACTGCATATTTGACTCATTTTTGACCGCTTAAGCCCTTTTGCCTTTCCAGCGACGAATCATATTAAATAAGGCTTAACATATATTTTTTTTTTAATATAGCATTCTCTTTAAAATCTGTCGATATATTAATATAATGAGACTGAAGGTGGTGAGAAAAAGGAAGGAGAAGGGGAAGACGATGGTTGGAAAGCTTTAAGCTATGGATACCTAATGACTAAACATTCATTTCAAGCAACTTTTGCATTCTTGATGGTAGTTTGAAACTAGTGCAATACTGAGAGAATATTTCACTTTGGAACGAATATACGTACCTACTTTAAATACGTGTGAAATAACCGACATAAACTATATTTTATTTGCACAAGTTTGGTTCCGAACCCGCGACTTCTAGGCCTAAAGCCCCAAACAACTGGTCTAACTCAAAACATATGACCAAAAACTCTCTATTGAAAAAGATAACATATTGTGTTCTCTTATTTCAATAGAAACAAATCAGTAAGAGGCGTTCCCAAAAACATATAGGCGGAGTCTCAAAAATCAAAGAAAATTATTTGCGTATCAAAATGTTATATTAAATTGCGGAAAAATACTATTACCCACAATTTAGTGGTAATTAAAGTAAACATATTTAAAAACGTAAGATTTCACTGAGTAAACCCATAAATAAATTTAATATTCATCGTGGTATTAGGCACAGAGTCCGCATGCCTAACGGATTTCGAGCAGAAACTGAATTTCAAACGACGTAACTCGAAAGGCCTGTTGAAAAATCATGTTTGGAGGTGCATAGGGTCGAGTTTGCCGTAGCTGGTCTGGAAGGGTGATCTTCTTGGGGTGCAATTTTTAATTAATTCTGATAAACACATTACTATAATCTTAAACGTTTTCTTTTCAATGCCACGGAAGTAACTAATTCATCGCATTGAAAAATAAAATCTGGTCTTTACCGCTGATGTTATTGCTAAAAAACGTTTTACTCTAAAAAATGGAATGATAAGGGTCAGTTTTTAATAATCTAAAATATAAATAACTTACATCCCGTGTGTATCTATGGATAAAAAACGGTTTTGTAGTTTCAGATTCATCGGAATTGTGAGGAAAGTGAGCCCACGCACATTTCCGTTATCGGTGGTGTATTCTACTCTTAATAAATTTAATATCTCGTACGCATTATTAAATAAACCCACAGCCTCTGGTAGTGAAGACTTTAGAATATAAAATATTTATAACAACTAACGAGGATTACATTATTCCAAGCCAGTCAACTTCCCCGCCAGTGCTGGAACTTGCAACGGAACCGTTTAAATGTTCGGATAAACATTCTGGCACGAGATAAACTTTTCGGCGGATGAAGCAAGTGGAAAAGGACTAAGCTTACTTAATTGATGTGGTTACGAAGTTGGATTTGGTAGGTACTTTCTTTGTAATTTTTTCTCAATATGGATTATTCTTAGTGGAAAGATTTGTATGTACAGCAAATAAGTAAACATACGACACTGAAGTGAAACTAAATGGTGTCGTTTTAAAAGATGGATTGTTTGAGGGAAAGCTGTCTGACAGGCCCGGCCCTGAGTCAAACGACGTCTGACGCTGGTAAAAAAAACGTTTAAACAGCAGATTGGTACCAACTCGTATCAAGTATAAGACGAGAGGCGCGGGTTTTCATTCCGCGCCGTCGGGCCGAGAACTTATGGGTTAAATTGCCGTCCATGAATGGTATGGTCTTTTCGTTTTATATCATATATATTAAGGACCCTGATTAGGAACTATCAGCGCATAGGTGGTTCGCCGCCTGGAGCGGACTGCTCCAATTGCGCCTGCATAGGACCGGACCTGGAAAAGCACCAGATTGGAGGGATTTGAGGTTTCAGACTGGATTTAGGTTGGAGGAAACTGTAATTTAGAAATGTTGTAATATTTGATTTAAGGACAATAACCTGGAGTACCATTTATTAACAACAAAAAAACAATTATACGGAGGAGAAACATCAGTGTTATAAAATGTATATTAGTGATATTATACGTAGATGCATTGAAACTAGAACCCTAAGATTTTTCACCTCCATAGTAAGCTGTGCAGGTAATTATTATACATATGAAATAATATATATTATATCTATATATCTATTATAAAATTAAAATATTTGTTAAGTTGTCCATCTCAACACACGATATCCCTGGTGAGGCAGATACTGCAAAAGAGTAAACGAATTTTTTTATAGATGTGCTAATAGTAAATATCCTCTAGTCATCTTTCTTTCAGTTTCGAGTTTGAGTTTCTCATATTTTAATATGTTTTCATAGGTAAAACAACATTTTTTTAACTATGGTAATTTTTATAATCAAAACCAAATGCGATTTTATTTTACATTTCCAACAATTTGAAAATGCTTTTAAAAAAGCAAAACAGCAGCCAAGCTTTATAAAATAATCATAGAGTGTAATTTCTTTGTAAATTGAAATTTCATTTGTGAGTTTTAAAACATGAATTCAAAAAAATATAGTAATGTAAAACATTGTCATTGAATAAACATGGCAATACAGCTTTACAAAATACAGCGCGGGGGGAGTAGTTTTTTTATTACGGTTTTAGAAAAACAAACGCGATTTAGAAAAACAGAAATTCCATCCTTTGATTTTGTAGATAAAATGTAGCGATGAATCCACTTCTCGCACTGCCGAGCGTCCGTTTTCCTCCGAAACCAGAAGCCAGAAGGCTTGGAAGGCTACGAAGTTAAGAGTTGCGCGTTTCCTGTGCGGCGGGGAACGGTTTCCGGTTCCCGAAGGCTGCGGGGGGCGGATATCCGGCGGGCGCCGCGGCGGCCGGGCCGAAACCCGAGACCAGCGCCTTTCTCTATTCCTCTAGCGAGGAAAGAAAAGGTGACGATTACAAACAATAAACTATGGTGTGGTGACATATCGAGTTTTAATTGAATCATTGGTAACCCGAAGTAAAATTAATCGTCAGTAATTATATCTGAATACGTAAAAAAAAACCAGTCAGTCATGTTTTCTATCCGACCTTCCTTTACGTCTTTTTTCTTGAAATTATATTTAATATGGAAATGAAAAATGGGTTATGAAAATATTGTTTCGCGAAGAGATTTACCTGAATTTCATTATCAAACAATTTTTTTTTTTTTGTTTTTTTTTTTTTTGTTATTTATGATAAACAAACCAAATATGTTTCATAAAAACATCAAAACAAAATGTATCATATACAATCGGCGTGTAAATATCTTCATTAAATGTGTTAACAACATGTATGGTGTACTCAATAAAGCTTATGGAACATTTAGCCACAAACAACAACGTCCATCTATCCAACTGAAACTCGGTGCATGCAACAACACGATAGTGATACGATGGCTGAACAAATGAAAACGTTTAAATGCTGAAGGCAAAATAATATGACAAAAAACGGTAAAAGATCTTACCTGGCTCAATTTTATTTTACATTTCAAATTTAATTACGAAGAAACAAAAAAAAAATCATCAGCTATGGCCTTCTGCAATAAGACTTTATGGAATTAATGTCAGAATTTAAATGTCAATGTTGTGATGTTTACCCATTTCATTGCTCAATCTTGACGCTTTTGGTAAAAAAACTATAATATCACGTGTTATTTAGGTGAATTTCGAAAAACAAATCAAAATTACTTGTACACCGTGGTATAATGTAAAGTGTGATCTTACTCACTAAATTATCAACAATTTATATTTACGATTATTTCCTAGTGTATTTCACTTCATTCGCCGACAGGTACGGCTCTTGCAAATATTTACCATAAAACAGAAAAATAGTAGGCTCTGGCATCATAAAATACGCTTAACTTTGTCTCTCCGTATTCTCTAAATCACTGTAAAAAAATAAGAAGAAAAAAAGTTCTGTATCGTTCAATAAGATGAAAGAGAAAAAATCTCTAGCGAAGCCGGGTGGTAAAAAAATATACGTAAGAGACAGTTATAGCATTGTGCATTTAATTTTAGTATTTTTTTTTTGTTCATGCGTAACTTTTGACTAATATCGGATATTTATTAAAATGATAATATAGTAAAAAAAATCATTTTCCGATATATTATTCCCAAGGGGTTAAAAAACAAATGAATTCCGGGAAGGTCAAAATTATTAAACAGAAGGAATAATATTTTTACGAAGCATACACATTTTAAAAGAGATTACAAAAGAAAGGGAAATAATCGAGTATTTTATATTTTGAAAAGTCAATTTGCTCCAATATTTTTTTATGATAAATATGGTATAGAACCTTTTATTCACTGTTTTTTTTTCATGTAAGTCTAGTTTTTGTCGAGCTTTCGCAAAATCACTACCCTGCGGCAGGCTTTTTCATACGAAAGGAGAATGCAATCCCCTACGAGCAGAGCCTCCGACTACCAATACTAGATTAACATGTCTTCCTGCCGCCGAGAAGGAAGGAGGATATGTGAGAAGTGACCTCATTAACTACCTTCCTGCGACGGTCTTACCTGGAATCTATAGGAAATTGATGTTATATTTTAAAAGACAAGTCTTTAAGTCAAAGTTTTGAGACTACGGCAGTGGGCCCTGTATTGTTTATACACTAAATACAGATTTAGAACATTCAACTATTTTGAAGGTGTTGTACGTAAAAGTCGATATTATTGGATAAAGCAAAATAAAAAAGAGAACTAAAATGTATTATCAGGAATGCTTTACCAATCTCAACAGGAAAATGGTACGACCTGTTTTCAGTTGCAATGAATAAAGTGCAGTTATCAATAATAGTTTATTATAAAGTACCTACCTACAGAAGAAGTTAATAAAGCTCAACTAACTAACTAACCATCTTATCAGAGGATGGAACGCCAAACAACTCTGTCATGGCAAACATTCCTTCCTTCCTTCACATTCATACATGGTATCATACATACTCTTCTGTTATTCTGACTGTTGTGACTCTTGACATGGCCCGACTCAAGTATTTGATTAACATAGTGTCATGTCTTTCTTGGGCATCGTCGAGTTCTTCTACCATTCACTTTGGCGTCATATATTCTCCTTACACTCGTTTCTTCGTTCGTCTGCTCTACGTGCCCAAATCATAAATGCATCCCTTTCTTAATCTTATCCATTAGGTTTACATCAGCCATGCATTCTTTTCGGATATTCACATTTTTAACAAGGCCATACATGGTTTAACAACACTCCTCGATCTAAATAACTAATATGTAAATATCAATAAGGTAATTTCAGCTATACCTTTAGGTGTTTAGATAATTTTATGGTAAATTTAGTTGTAGCTTTTAAGCTCTTTAAAGCGCCCATGGGTTGATGTTTCACAAAAATTGCGATTTTTATTCGTTTTTTTTTATATGAATACCGCACAAGAGTCTTAACTGCTCCAAACCGTCTAGAGCCAGTGAGACTATGGCATCCCCAATTGGGGTATGTTGTGAGGCTGAAGGTAATGGGAAGGGGAAGGAGATTTGGAAGAGGAAAGTTGGGAAGTTCCTGGCTATTCAGATCTGGTCACCAAACACGAGTAAAGCCATTTCAAGCAATGTTTCGATTCTGAATGGTGGTCTTTCACCAGGGCGATACTTATATTATACTTATACTTAACTATGTTACAGAGTATATACCACTCTGGAACATAGTTTTTATTATTTTTATACGAATTAAATGTGCTATGACACATCAATAAAATAATTGACGCACGCCGGGTTCGAGCCCGCGACCTTTGGATTTGTAGTCGAGCGTCTTACCACTCGACCATGAAGGCCGTCGATACATGAATTGGCCAAGTATTATTATTACGAGTAAAAAAATGCGCATCAAAACATGTATTTTATTAGTTTAATTCTACAAAAGGTAAAAAACTATTCGTTAGCGTTTCAGAAAATAAAAACGTCATGTTAAATAACATTATTATCTGTTTTGGATTTCCACGAAAGCAATATTATTTGCTTGATGTTTACAGGTAGTTTATTTTTGGTTCACTTATGAGGAAAAATACAAAGTTCTCATAGCTATGTGACATATTTTTTCATTGCTTCTGAAAAGTAATACATTGTGACAATGTTTTATTGTGTAGAATTCATTCAGCCAAGAACGAGACTAAAATAGAATTTTCTATAAATAAGGTAGTGTTGTATCGTTTGGCCTCTTTTTTACGCGCACCGTTCTTTGATTTGAAACATCAATCGTAATATTAATGATTTTTTTTCTTCATAAAAATAAACCATGATATTTAAATTCCATATTGCTATTTATTTATAAGCCTGTCTGCAAGATACAATTAAATAATTTATTATTATTATTATTACAATCTACAAAAAAAGATACAATTTATTTATCTCGAACTGACCAAACAAATAAAGAACATGCAGCTTTTTCATTTGTTACTATTCACTAGTCACTAAAAAAAATCGGAAAAATATTTATATTTATCATTAAAAAAAAATAATAGTTAATACCGCACAAGACGGCCTGCATGGTCGAGTGGTAAGACGCTCGACTACGAATCCAGCGGTCGCGGGTTCGAACACGGCGTGCGCAAATAACACATTTAATTGATATAAAATAAAATAGTGTATATTTGCGGCACGTTCCAGAGCAGTAGATACTCTAAGTATCGCCCTGGTGAAAGACCACCATTCAGAATTTAAACGTTGCTTGAAATGGCTTTAGCCGTGTTTGGTGACCAGATCTGAATTGTCAAGTACTTTCCAACCTTCCCTTTCCTCTCCCCACTACCTTCAGCCTCATAACATACCCCTATTGGGGATGGCAAAAAAATTCCAGAAAAACAGCAATTACCATATACAACTCCATTATTGCTCCACATTTTTATTACCGTTCAACGATTATTTTCTTGTGTAACGACAAAGAACAAAACAGGTTTCAAATTCTCCAAAATAGAGCAATGAGAATTATACTTGGGCGAAATAGATATTCAAAAGTAGCTAAAATGTCAGAGGAACTAAATTGGCTGACAGTTAAACAGATGCTGACATTGAACACATTGATGTTTATACATAAAATGAAGAACAACTTGTTACCAGAGTATTTTTCTGACAAAATTATCTACAATGTTGATATTCACAAGTATAATACAAGGGCATGCAAAGAAATTAGACTACCAGAAAAGAATAAAGCCAACACCCAAAACAGCTTACTATATAAAGGAATGAAATCGTATAATGCGCTGCCGGAAACCATCAAAATTATGCCTATCAATAAATTTAAAAAAGCCTGTAAAAATTATTTAAAATGCTTGTAAACCAAAAATAATAAGTAGTGTTTAAGTTAAAATATTATTAGTCAAAAAGAAAATGAAATAATTAGATGCTTGTAAACTTGTACAAAGTAACTAATATAAAAAAAATAAAAATAAAAATAAAATAGTCTCACTGGCTCTAGACGGTTGGGAGCAGTTGAGACTCTTGTGCGGTGTTCACGTAAAAAAAAGTCCCAACCGTCTAGAACCAGTGAGACTATGACATCCCCGATTAAGGTATGTTGTGAGGCTGAAGGAAGAAAGGAGGGGAAGGAGATGGGAAGAGGAAGGTTAATAAGTACCTGGCTATTCAAATCTGGTTACCAAACACGGCTAAAGCCATTACAAGTAACGTTTCGATTCTGATTGGTGGTCTTTCACCAGGGCGATACTAAGATTATCTACCACTCTGCAACGTGCCTCAAATATAAATACTTAATATTATTTTATATGCATTAAAACAAATAAAAATTATTAGCACGCCGAGTTTGAACCCGCGACCTCTCGATTCTTAGTCAAGCTTCTTACCACCCGACCACGGAGGCCGTCATAAAACAATAACTAATCGATCCTGAGTCCCATTTGTTCAGGTCGAAGCAAACCAACTTTTAAGTAGAACTAATTTAATTAATTAATTTATTATTTATTCAACAAAATCTCACAAAAACAGTTGTTCACCAAATACATTAAGAGATGAATGATATAAAAATATTGTAGATGCATGCATAGTGTAAGAAAATAAACTAAACATTTATGTACACCTCACATATAGACATGGTATTATATATCCGAAGGAGTTACGAAGTACACACTGAAGTAGTGTGACGCACTATACATGATATAATAACGCAAATAATGTTAGCAATGAAAAACGAAAAAGATAAGATATAAGAGAGGTTCATTTTTATACACATTTTATGAGATAATCGTTGAATTGGCAAGTTTAAAAAGGTGTGTAAAAAGGTATTTTTTTAAGATTATGTAGATTGTTATGTACCTAACGGTCACTCTTGTACGTATATCGAGAGATAATGACAGAACTCTATATACGAGGACTGTTCAAAAGAAAAGGTGAATTTTATTTTCGCGGGCTGTGTACATTCGATTATCGTTTTTTTTCGTTATGTTGGTAGACATATGTTTATCATATTTTAGCATTATCAGCCATTTTGGATTAGTGGTTTGTTTTTGACAACTGGAAAGGTTAGACACGTTTTTGTGTGTTCTTCGATTTTTTACTTTTGAAAAAATATATTAAATTTTGCGTTAAAAATGGAATAAAGTGCTCCAACGCACTTAAAATGTTGACTGTGGTATTCGGCGAGTCTACTTTGTCTCAAAAAAGTGTTTATAAGTGGTACAAGCGCTTTACAGAAGGCCGAGAAGATGTTAATGACGATGAGCATCCTGGAGTTGTGGAAAAACTAATCATGGATTTTATTCTTTGATCCATTTTTTTTTCAAAAGTAAAAAATCTAAGAACACACAAAAAACGTGACTAACCTTTCCAGTTGTCAAAAACAAACCACTAATCCAAAATGGCTGATAATGCTAACATATGATAAATATATGTGTACCAACATAACAAAAAAAACGATAGTCGAATGTACACAGCCCGCGAAAATTCAAAATTCACCTTTTCTTTTGAACCGGCCATGTATGTGCATCTAAATATATCTAAGGTAGATGCAACTTCATTGAGTAGTTCCATCGCTATTAATTAATTAATAATTGGTTAACAAAAGCCGTAAATTAAAAATACATACATTATCCTTTGGTTGCATATTAAGTGAGTACATCGGAACCGACAATAGTCAACGTATAACAAACTCCTCCGTGGCTTGGGGGTGCAGGAAGCATGGGCAAGTAAATATCACCAGAGTGGGTAGTGACGGAAATGAGAATCCATTCCCTTTATCGGCTTAAAGTTTGCCGAGTATGAATAAGCGCCTCCGTATATCATTTAGCTCGCCTGGTCCGACCAACTCAGCGGAGAGCCATCCATCACTTAGTTCTTCAGGCCAGGTACCCCGTGCCTACATAACCTGTACTTGCTCAGAATACAGCACCGTGTACTACACAGATGCAAGTACCTAATCCGCCGAGATGAATAATGTCTAGACATTTTCGGCGCGTACTGCTGACCAAATGCCCCAGTCAGCCGATCTGGTGGACTAACTTTGACCAGGCAAATGCCGAATGGGGCATACCTGACTAACTAACTAACCACCAAGCCGTTTCCCGCAGAGGTAGGCAGCTACGATGTATTGTCACACAACTCTGTCTTGGCACACACCCCTTGCTTTATTCACAGTCTCATAGATACTCGTATGCTATTCTAACATGGCCTGCTTAAAGTTTTGATTCACTTGATTGTGCCGTATCTTCCTCGGGCGCCTCCGACTTCTTCTATCATTCACTTTAACGTCATGAATTCTTTTCACACTCCTCTCTTCGTTTATGCGCTCCATTCGTTGACCTGAAGACATGATCGGATTCAAGTTTTTTTTTAATAAAAAGAAAGACAAATATTCTCGGGTTACGAATAACCGACAATATTTGAAAAACTCCTACTACCATCATAATAAGCGGAACATGTTGCTTGTGCAATGATGGAACAGAGGAATTGAACCCACGACGCTCGAGTGGGAATCCGACGCGTTTGTCCACTCAGCCACTGACCGGTTTGATTCGCTTGATCGTGCCGTGTCCTCCTCAGGCGTCCCTAACTTATTTTACCATTCATGTTGGTGTCATATATTGTTACACTCCTTTCTTCGTTCATTAGCTCTGCATGCCCAAACCATTTAAGCGACCCTTTCGTCTCATACATGCTATTTTGACATGGCTTGACTCAAGTATTCGATTCACTTGATTGTGCCATGTCTTCCTCAGGTGTCCCCGACTTCTTCTTCCATTCACTTTCGTGTCATATATTCTTCTCACACTCCTTTCTTCGTTCATTCGCTCTACATGCCCAAACCATCTAAGCGTCCAATCCTATTCATAACGCTTGCATCAGCCTTGCATTCTTTTCAAATATCCGCATGTTTAATACGGGCATACGTGAATTTACAACACATACGCCTCAGGGCATATCTGCAAATCAGAATTGTTTTTTCTGGATTTTATTGGCAGTTGTTTCACCTTGAGGAGGTTTATTTTTCATTTGTATAGTGCGTTACATTACAAAAATATTCATAACAAAATATTGTATTTGAAATAAGTTGCAATATTCCTAAAACGACAATATCATGTCTCTAAATATTATATTGACTGTCCTAACTCAATCTTTTTTTATCGTTACCTTTTTCAAATAATCGCCCCATTAACCACGGATTCTCGGCCCGTTTCACCATTTGAACAAATTATGATCAAGTGTCAAGCATAACAGCATGACCGTAATGTTTTCACCAAGGTCTAAATTTCCTTGCCAAAAATTGTGCAATAACGTATTTGACCAAAACTCAGTCTATATGCTTTATATTGTAATTTTAAAATCCTTAGTTAAACTAAAATAGAATGACCACTGCATGCAACAAATAATATTTGTTCAAGGCATACGAAGTAAAACGATATCTCGCAAGAATATTTACGCTGTTGGTTCGATAAATCTTAAACGTCAAAGCTTACCCTCAGAAACATAAATTATGTTAATATCTTGAAAGTTTTTGTTTAGAACAGAAACTGCTCTCCCAACAGGCATGACGAATGGCAGGTTACTCACGCAAAATTAAAGTTTAAAAAATCTTTAGTTTTGCCCCCTGAATACATATGTTCTCATATAGGATCCTGTGTTACGGATAATTTCGCGTGAGGCCGCCAACTTTTGCTATTTCCTAGGTACAGAATTAATGTTAATTCCCCCAAAAATACTAACTAGGTTAGTCAAATGCCTCTGCTGAAATGTGAAAAATGTCCACATTTCCCCCGATCGAAGTTTAAGTACGAAAACTCGAATTTAACTATGTTTGTGAACTGTGTATTAAGTTATATTTTTTGTCGAGTGATTAAAACGCTCGACTACGAATCCAGAGGTCGTGGTTTCAGATAATATTTTATTAATTCATGTTAATCCACATTCAACTCGTATAAAATAAAATAGTTTATTTGCGGCACGTTCCAGAGTGGTAGATTCTCGCCTAAACCTTGCTTGAAATGGCTCTAGCCGTGCTTGGTGTCCAGATCTGAATAGCCAGGTACTTTCTAGCCTTCCAGTTCCCTATTTCATTTCTCTCCCTACTACTTTTAGCCACATAGCATCCCAGGGGTGCCATAGTCCCAATGGCTCCAGACGATTGGGAGCAGTATTCACTTTTAAAAATAAAAATAAAGCTTTTTACTATCGCTTTTATAACGTTTTGTTTTTTTGTTAACTGTTTTTGTAAAATAAACACAAACGAGTAACGCCATCTCTGATATTATTTGTGAACCTGAGTGCAGAAGACGGCTTAGCGTATTAATACTGTAAGATATAATATCATTTGATTATTTTTTCTTTTAAAACTGGCCTAACCTTTTGTACATTCCAAGCCCCATTCTGGCCAACTTCGGCAAAGTTCACCAAACAAAAATATTTTGAAATAGTTTTCCGAAAGCGTTTAATTTAGGTTGACATTTCAGTTGGTGGGGAATAATGAGGTGGACGGAGTTAAAGTGCCTTCCCAGGTTTGTTTGATTAGCTTCCCTGTGGGGTGTAACGGGTGGCGGCGGGGCGGTGACGAGACGACTGCCGCTAGATGTACCGCTCCGGACTTGGTCGCTTCTCTTCTCGTTTGTCACTTATTTAATTACGTCACTTACCACGCTCTCTCCACACCTTCTCCACCCATTCTCCGCCCGCTCACCAACCCCCTTCCGGGTACACTCAGGGCTGTGAAGGTGAATTTAAATAATCATTTTGGGCGTCAAATGTAACCTAGCCTCTCCATCCCAGCAAGTGGGATGTCATCTTGATCACATTTAAGGGGGATTCTCGGTTGTAAATTATAAAAATACTCATAATAATCATACAATATTTTTGCTTGTTTCGGAAATTCTCACATGAGAGGGAGAGAACACTAATTCACAAATTAGGAATGTATGTTTTGGTTAAAACAACGTTATATTTTCGGTTCTTTGAAGCGATGAAGAATGGTCTGGATATCAGGCATATTACCTCCCTGGCTATGGTCATTCGTAGAACAGCCTGTAGGGCTCCTCGTCGGTGCGGATGTTTTGCTACATATGGCGGCGAATGATCCTGGTCGTCTTGTTGTCCCTGGCGGTGTTGCCGGTCAGTTCGAGCACCTTGGCGTAGTTGCAATTCCTCAGTTTTCCGTTTTCCCAAGAGAACGCACATCCCTTTCTTCAGACTTCCTCTAGGAAATTTGTGGTTCCGATCTCCTGGATCGAACCTGTTAATATCGTTAATCACTCCTCGCTCAATTCCGTGAATCAGTTGTTTTTTCGGCGGGCTGCGCACCGTCCAATTTTTGTCTTCTGCACCGCTTCTTATTAGTGACGTCCGTGCGCAATAGTGTTGTGCGTATAATCATATAGCACAGTAAGTACTTCTAATTAACATTATTTATTATGTTGCACTATATTTTACATTATCGCGTATGTATCATCTCGATTTTATTTGTAGGGTCTACGCCCTTTATAGGTTGTTTTTTTGCACCTACATTCATTATTTAGAACCTGTGCAACACATACACCCTATCCGGACTAAATTTGGCATATATAATGATCACTTTTGATACAGATATCTATGCTATTTAAAAAATATATATATATATTATAATAAATATTAATATTTTCTTATATACGCTCATAGGACTTTGATATAATAAGCGAGGAACCTTATGATTTTGTCAATTTTCTGTAAGTAACGTCAATTCGACAACGATTATAAAACGACTATGAAAACGACAAATTATTTGACAAACTTAACACACAAATAATCACACACTCAAAAACGTAGTGTCACGTCATCTCAACCTTTTTATACTGTCGAACTGAACCTAACCAAAACCATATAAAATTACAAACATTGAGTTAGGAAAAAAATGCCTCACTTTTATCCTATAACAATAGTTATTGATATACTCGTATGAGTCGTATGTATAAATGGTTGACAGTAAATAAATTAAAAGCCATTTCGAGTATTTATCATTGAGCCCACTGCCCGCCCTACGAAGGCGGTAAGGCATTCAGTTCCTCGGCGTGATCACATCTGTCACTAATGTCGGCTCAACTCAAACGCAAAAACGGCTCCAGACTTCGATACTTGTTAGGCAGCCCGCCCTCGCCCTGCTGCGGGAGGAGAGGTAGGGCGGGAAGGCACTGGATACTGGAAACCTCCGTCCTCCCGCCACATTCGCCCACCGCCGCCTGAAGGACACTAATTAAGTTATCAGAACCTCTTAGAGCGGACTCGATGTGAGAGGTTAGGGCAATATCCACTTTAAACTGTAGTTAATAGTTAGCAGCTTAGTAAGGTTATACCCGCTGACGATGGTTACATTATCGAACATTGAGCTTTCATGTAACATCGTGTTGATTTCATCGATGTAGATTAAAAATTAATTCTACTTACTCATTTATAGTTTCTCAGTCCCAACTGCTCTCAACCGTCGGGGGCCAATGGGACTATGCCATCTTCAATCGTAGTATGTTGTGAGGCTGTAAGTAGTGCGGAGGGGGGAAGGTTGGGAAAGTACCTGGATATTTAGATCTGGTCACCAAACACGATTAAAGCCATTTCAAGCAACGTTTCGATTTTTAACGAGTCTATAATTCGCTTTGTTATAATATTTTCCGTGGGTTTTTTTTCCGTGGGGTTTTTTCAAAATTCATTATTGTACTTTTTTAAAAGATGAATCGCTAAAATAGGAAAATCTCTAATAATTATGCATGAAACATAATCTTCAAAGGATTTGGCATTCATGGAATTTTAAAACCCATGAAAAGTCATAGTAATTCCGCTATTAGAACGGTCGACCCCAAGATTTTTCGCATGTGTTATCTGATGGTTTGCATATAATTTCTTTCATCATAATTATTTTATTGAATACTCTAAAATCATTTATTTTTATTATCAACTATTAAGTTATCATCAGTTATAATTGTGTTGTACTATAAGTGTTCCATTCAGAGATTCTCCTATCTTAACAAACGGATTGCAAACTTTGGAGCACAGACGTCAGGTGGGAATGCTGTCCTTGTTCTACAGGTATTTCAATGGAAGATGCTCCGAGGAACTTGCGTCATTGATCCCTTCAGCACCGGTGCATAGTCGGGAAACTCGCCAAACGCACACCCAACATTTGTACACGGTTGACATTCAATACATGAGAACGGGTCGCTTTTACGACTCGTTCTTATGTTCAACAGCTCGGCTATGGAACGATTTACCGGCCTCTGTGTTTCCTCCCTCCTTCAACATGGGCCTCTTCAAGACCCAAGTTCACTCCTTCCTTTCCTCAAAAAAACCCTCCACACAGCATCCCCAAAGATGACATAGGCCCTGAGGGAAATTGTTTTCCTCAAGGCCTCCTGTGTGGAGTTATTGTAAAAAAAAAAAAAAAAATCAAATTTTATTTCAAAGAAGAATCGTATAGGTACGAAAATGAATGGTAATGAATTTCAGACGAAAATTAAAAATACTGTATTACATACAGATTGATAAACTTATGTGAGAAAACAAAAGAGGAACTAACAATCAAACAAAATTATTTTATAACTTACGTAAATATATTTTAGGAATTTTTGATAGTAAAGAAATCTTAAATGAAATTATAAAACATTTTAAATTAAGCATTAAAAGAAACGAAAATTTAATAAAATAATTTTTAATACATGTATTCAAATCTACCTCTTTAGCTTGTATCTTTATACGTTTACCATTATTTTTCATCGCTCTTAGGTATTTGTATTTTTTTTCATTTCTTGCAGCTTCAAAAAACTTTTGAGCATTCTTTTAAACGTAACTTTTCTAATAATTTACAAACTTCAATGACAATGTGACATGGCGTGAAAATCAGCTCAGTGCTCAATAAATAATGAGTATTTACTTGATAATGTACAGCTTTCAAATAAGTTTAATGATCAATTATTGGTATGTCATCTGCAATTGACACCCCGTGAAAATAAATAATCAGGAATAAAATAATCTTGAATTTATAATCGTAAAATGTTTATTTTTCGTTATTAATGTAAGAATAATTATCCCGCCTGAAAAAACAGATGTTAGCCAATAAGTCAAGCTGGGGAGGCATTCGTCGAAATTCTTTAATTTTCTGAGTTCATTTAAAGTTCCCCTTTGTTGAAAAATCTCCTGGAGTCTGGCTTGAGAGCCTGGCAGTCTTGAGATCGTGCTGGGAGCTGGAAACTGCCGAGAGTAGTCGAGTTCTAAATCTCCCAATGTTTACTAATAATGTACTTACGCCGAGGTGTCCCTGCTAAGTCTAGTGACTGTTCAGCGAATGGAACCCATTCCTCACAAAATAAGGTGGAACCATCGCCTGCAGAATATTATTTTTAAATTGTTTGGAGTGTTTTAATATTATAGATCTTGCTTTTGTTTCAATGTGTATAAATTATTATTAAACAGTCCTCACTTTTGAGCTTTTATTCAGTTTCATAATATTTCAGTAAGATATTAGAGGTGTTAAACGTTCACACTCTAAAGATTTTACCAAATTGATCGAAAGCAATTGAAACGGTCACATACAGTCAGTAAATGTATATGATTTTCATTATCACTACACCCTTTTTATGTAAATTTTTTTCTGCTTCGTTTTAAAAAATATATATATTTTAATTTTGATTTCAACTTTAAAAAATATTGTTAATCCTTTATTAAATCTGTTAAATAACTAACTTGTCATAAATAAGGTACCCGAAAACATTATAATTTTTTTTATTTACAAAATTTCTTTAAATGTTGATTTACTAAAAATAGTTCAAAGTTTTATTAAGGGTTAGCATCCAAAAATACACACTTTTTGGCTTTCTAGTACAAGCGAAACTGCAAATTATTTATCCGTTAATTTTATACGAGAGCTTATAAAAATGTCCAAGGATTCCAGTGAATACAATTCTTAAGCAGTAATATTCTAAATGCATACTGGAATTTAAGGTAAAACGTTCAAAAATGCATTTGCTGGTTTTCAAACGACATTTTAGCATGTTTTTCATAGAATTTAAAGGATTACAGTAAAAAAAATGTTTTCGCTGGAAACCTCAGACATTTTTCTAACTACCCGTAGAAATTTGTATATAAATCATTTATAGTATTGCTTGTATTAGAAAACTACAAAGCCACGTTTAGCGTCATTCTTGAGTGCTGACCCTTAAGTTTATTTGTTAAATTTTGCTATTTTGGAATAACGCCTTTGACCAGAACACAGAAGGAGCTAGTGTTTCCTTATTGTTCGTGAATTAACGGAAATTTAAATACGATAAATTAAAAAATATATATATATATATACGAAGTTGTTCAAAAGAAAAGGTGAATTTTCGCGGGCTGTGCACATTCGATTATCGTTTTTTTTTTGTTATGTTGGTACACATATGTTTATCGTATGTTAGCATTATCAGCCATTTTGGATTAGTAAAATAATTTTTTACTTTTGAAAAAAATGCATTTTTTTCAAAACTAAAAAATCGATAAACACACAAAAACGTGACTAACCTTTCCAGTTGTCAAAAACAAACCACTAATCCAAAATGGCTGATAATGCTAACATATGATAAACATATGTTTACCAACATAACAACAACAAAAAACGATAATCGAATGTACATAGCCCGTGAAAATTCAAAATTCACCTTTTCTTTTGAACAGGCCATGTATATTTGTTGAACTGGAAAGGAATTCTTGTGTGATAGTTGTTACTTTGGGAAAGCAGAAAGTCACCATCTGCGACGCCAACCAACTGCTAACAAACTAGCTTGCTCAAACAAAGCAATCGAATTACGTACGTTGTTTTTTAAGTTAAAAATAGTATTATTATGCATCGCCCATTAGTACTAATAGTAAACATTTCTAAAGTAACATGTCGCAAAAGTTAATGGTAAACAAAACAAAAACAAAATTTTTCGGTTTGATACGGCGAGACGTCTAGAGCTGAAACCACACAGAGTTCAACACCCTATTCTACTAACTCTAGCTCTACTTCCGGATAGAATCGAGGTTCCGAGTTCAAATCTCGGTCGCGACCCAATTTTTTTTTCTCTGTCGTCTTGTGTTTCATATTTTGTTGTAAATCATTGTTCTTATTTCAATAATTGGTAGTAAAATAATGCTTGAATGTATTAATTACAATTTGAACAAAATTATTTTGTTTTATTGTTTTCGAAAACCTCGACAGAAATTCAATACTTTTTCGAAGATTAAAAATAAAAATCTTGAAATATAGAAAAAAACAGTGATGACACTGATGACGTAATGTCATTTTTTAAGATATTTAAGGTATTTAAAAAAAATAAAAAATACATATAGTGAATACCGCACAAGAGTCCCAACTGCTCCCAACCGTTTAGAGCCAATGAGACTATGGCATCCCCAATTGGGATATGTTGTGAGGCTGAAGGTAGTGAGGAGGGGATGGATATGGGGAAGAGGAAGGTTGGAAAGTACTTGGCTATTCAGATATGGTCACCAAACACGGCTCAATCCATTTCAAGCAACGTTTCGATTCTGAATAAGTGGTCTTTCACTAGGGCTATACTAGTATCTACCACTCTGGAACGTGCCGCAAATACACTTTATATTATTTTATACGAACTAAATGTGTTATGACACATATTAATTAAATAAAAGTTATTGGCGCACGCCGGTTTAAGCCCGCGACTTTTGGATTCGTAGTTAAGCGTCTTACCACTCGACCATGGCCGTCAAAGTTCAAAATACGTAGTTTATACCTACTATGATATACCTACAAAATTCAGATGTGCAAATTTCGTGACGCAAGAACCCACAGTTCGAGAATCTTTGCTGTTACCACAATACCCCTCGATTTCTACTTTAAATTACGTTAATCGTAATTTTATTTATTTACAATAATAGTGCCCTGAAACTAGATAACTTTAAGCTCAGAGTGAGGTTTTTTTTACATTTGAACCCATGTCAAGCTCTGAATAGCAATAATATCAAATGAACGTTTTGTACCATTTCATATTACAGTCGTATTCTAGCCCCGGAAGTGAAAGTGTGGTAGGGGAAGGGGATTGGGTAACATTCAGATCCTCGCGCGGTCACACATCCGGTCCGCCAGCGCTGCAAGCGGCACACCGGAACTGGCAAAGGTCCTACTATTACATTGTTCAAATCTACTGCGAAGTTTTCTTTTTACAAGGAAGTACCACTAACGAACGTTAACGAATATAACTTTCGTGAATTAATATCTGTCGGGAAAATTTTTGGAGGGGCACCATAAAAGTTTTTCAAATCTTCTATCTAATTAATTTTAATAAAAGCCATAAATCAACATTTTGAAAATATTATGATTAATATTTAAAACCTTTCAACTGCCAAGGAAAACATTACGGAAAAAAATATAAAAATCTTTATTTTTGTATTTTGACGGCCTCCATGGTCGAGTGGTGAGACGCTCGACTACGAATCCAAAGGTCGCGGGTTCAAAACCGGCGTGTGCAAATAACTTTTATTTAATGAATATGTACCATAAGATATTTAATTCATATAAAATAATATAAAGTATATTTGCGACACGTTCCAGAGTGGTACTCCCCACTACCTTCAGCCTCACAACACACCCCAATTGGGGATGCCATAGTCCCACTGACTCTAGACGGTTGGGAGCAGTTGGGACTCTTGTGCGGTATTAACGGAATCTTGTCAAAATAACAAGAATTTGGTAGGGGGGGGGTTAAGAAGAAAGTTGGCAAGTAAACTGAACCGGCAGTTCAGTTTGAGTCACTCAACATAGCTATTTCAAGCAATGTTTTGATTATGAATTGTGGTTTCTCACCAGGGCGATACCGAAAATATCTTTCACACTGGAACGAGGTAAAAATATGCTATGAATAAGGGGTGTTCAATTCCAGAACCGATTGCGGAAGTTAGTTCGTATCTACCAAAATTCAAAATAAATTTTTGCACAGTATAAACTATGTCGTGGCGCTTTGCAGCTGCCTGACGTGTTTTTAGTCTTTTTTGTTATTTTCCGCCAAATAAGTAGGATATTTCACAAATTACTTCTTTAAAATTACACTAAAATTACCGTTGTTGTGTAAAGGTTAAGTGAATAAACTCTAAATAATTTTAAAGTGACTAGTTTCGACGTAATTTCGATTTTTAAGAAAATATTTTAATCTTTAAATATCAGCAATGCAGTGCCACAGCCCGAGAATGACATGCTTTGATGACCATTGGCCACATGTTTCGTCCCTTCGACCGCCGGCCCGGTAACCGGCAGGGGGGCGGGGGAGTGGAGATCTCAACCGACTGTTCCCGAACCCGAGCGATGTTTTCAACAATGTTTTTTTTTTTTTACTGAGAGAGGCGGCCTTTTTTGTCAATTCAATATAATCATCATTACAATATTTTTATTTGTTCGTTAGTTCTTCTTTTTGCCTGCGCATATAACCTGTTAGATATTTCGTGGCGCTTTGCAGCTGCCTGACGTGTTTTAGTATTTCTTGTTATTTTTCGCCAAATAAGTAGGATATTTCACAAATTACTTCTTTAAAATTCCTGTACTGTATGACAAATTCAGATAGTCCTTTCTTTTAATTTCGCTCCCATGCCCTAAATCGAAAAAAAAATAATAATAATAATAAAAAAATAATAAAAAATAAAATAAAATAAATAAATAAATAAATTTAATTAAATTTAATAATAATCATAATCGTAATTTTAAGTTAATAATTGTGTCTATCTAGTAATGATAGAAAGTAAGATCTGTACAGCGCCCTTGAGGTGATTTTTCACAAAAACGGCGCTATACAAATCGTCCAAATATTATTATTATTATTAAACAGTATAAACCACAAAAGGTTTAGCTTATGAGTGTATTCTATTATTTTTTTTTTTTTTTTAAATACTGTAAACTGAGGTCACTTCACACCAGTGGGGAGTTTACCCTACCCGAGAAACTAGTTATCAAAACATCTTACTAAAAAATCAACCTTATTTTAATATAGCTATTTGCCTTAAAAATCATAAAAGTTTCTATGGTATCCATTTTACCAAGATTCAGTTCAAAATCAGCCCCGTGAGAGTCAGTTGACATTTCAAAGTGACGTTACGTTTTTGTGCAAAAAATCATCACACTATAATTTGTCTACATCTCGGGCACCAAAACACATATCCAGGTTTTTTTTTCAAAAAATGTGTTAAATGTAGCTGTTAATGTTATACTGACAATATTTCTTCAGTATGCGTGTAAAATAATAAATTTGGAAATATTTTGTTCAGTGTTAAAATAATTTATGATTTGGGGTCACTTTACTCCTTGGAGTAAAGTCTTTCCACTCGTTTTGTTTTATCAAAAACTAAAAAAATTCAGCATTAATATTGATTTTTAACATATTTCAATATGTTTTATTCATTTTACAATGCACGAGTCTACGAAAGAAAGCTAGGAAGTCGAAAATATGTGGATTATTCCAACGAAAAGATGATTGAATGACTCGATTCTATAAAAAAATGGTGTAATGTCCCATAGAAAAGCTGCAGATCATTATGGTATTACGCGTAAAACAATTTACAACAAACTTTAAAAACGCCATAGTGGTTAACCTGGAGGTATTAAGGTATTTACTTTTGAATGAACAAGGAATCGCTAGATGGATATAAAAATGCTGTACTACAGAAACAACACTTTCCTTGACTATTAAAGAAAATGATGGACCAGAGTCGTAAGTAGGTAGTCGATACTGAATCAATTTGCATTTAAGGTGAAGCAATTCTTGAAAAGACTTTGAAAATCGAACAGAGTAACGCACTCCAAAGTAAAAAATATTTTTCATTTTGTAAAGCTCAAAAGCAAATTTTATAATCTTTAAGGAATAAAACAAGATAATTTCAGTTGTGATGTGAGCACGTAACATTCTTATGTTCAAAATTCTTATTTTCAGTACATATCGTGGCTGGAAAGGAAAAAGAGCTTAAGCGATACTTTGGTCAAAAATGATTTAAATATGCAGTTTTGATCAGTTTTTTCTGCGTCGAATGCTCTGGATTATCCTTGGAGTAACAATGTATGAAGAGAGAGCTTATTCTTTTTACCCAACCTATACAAACTTGCGATAAATCACTTTCTCCGGGTTTTTTCGTCGTACACCATGAGAGAGAAAGAGACAACAAAAATAACACACCGCTTTTATGTACTGTAAGGATGATCTTGGTCTCCCGCGTCTCTGGGGACTCCGCCCACATGTTTTATTATACGACTAAACTGGACACAACTCAACGGTTTTTTAGGTTATTTGCTATATTTTTTCAATAACAATACTGTGAAAAAGTGGCTACACGAATAAACAAAAACATTATGTTGACATGTGCCATGAATGGATGTATAAATACCCTACCCCTGGTCCTAGCCACGCCCAGGTCTGCCGAGTCCGGAAAAAATCATCAAAAACTGACTACACTGCCTTGGATAGATACCATTCTATGTACTCCAAGGGATTATCTGTAAAACAAGAACATAAAATTTGGATTTAAAAAATGTGGGATTGTCTCCTGTGACGGGTCTGAGATACTCAGCCGCTTGCACAATACTAATTGTCGAACAGAATCAATTTCAAAATCCTTTGTAGAACAGCTTCATAAAAATCGAAAATAAGTATTGGAGGCTGCTAAGCAAGCTATCTCGAGAAGAAAGAAAATGAATGTGCCACCAGGAAAACGTTCGGCTCATAACCTTACTAAACCCCACCTTAGTAAAACTCAAGAACCAGATACTGATTCTTCCAGTGGGGTGTTTCACCACGATAATGAAACTGGTACTATTGCTCTGACCTTAGAGCCCCATCTTGGTGAATACGTCCTTTTTAAATATGAAGGAGATTTTTTCTGGTCTAGTAACGGGCATTAAAAATGAAAAACCCATAAGAAAGGCAATGCAAAAGTCGTAAAAGAATTGGCCAATATGTGAAGATGAAATGATGTATGATTGGAAAGATGTGATACTACGTATCAAAGAACCAGCAAAAAATTCAAATCGTGAGCTCTACGCTATACCAGGGATTGTACATTTGTGAGGATTGTAATAATTCAAGTACCCATCAAACCCCCAAAGTGTTTTATTTAACTTTCATGTAGGGCTTCTTTACCTTTCTTCTGTTTCCCTCGAAATTGTGAAGTTTATTTTCTTGCGGTGTAAAGTCACCCCCTCCAAAGGAACACTTTACTCCCCACAAAGCATTTTTTTTTAAAGTAACGTATTTTTTTTTCTTCATTTTAACTATTGGAAATAATACTTTATACCTTCCTCAAACCATTAAAAAATACAAAAGCAGAGTTAAGGCTTCTATTGATTAATATTGTGAATTTTAAGCAGACTGTAGTGAAAAGTGGAGTAAAGCGACCTCACTTTACGGTATGTGTATATTAAAATGTGAATGTTATAAAGTCTAAACCTTGAAGTGAAACGGACAAAAAAAAGATGAAAAGAAACGAAGAAAAATTCATCAAGTTTAGTCTGTTAGCTTTCAATTTCTAATAAGTATTTATTCGTTTCAAGTGTTTGATCATGATTTGAATAGAACTGTTTGATGTTATATGAAAGGTTGTTATTTACTTTACTTTGTAGTTAGATACTTTTCGATATATTGTTTTATTGGATTTTTTACATACACAGGAGGCCTCGAGGGAATAATTTCTCTCAGAGCCTATATCATCTTTGGGGATGCTGTGTGGAAGGCTTGTGGTATTGGTACGTTTTCTGTAAATCTTATTGTGTGTTTTAATGGAAACCTGTCTGGAAATGACCGTAACAATAGGCATAACTCCATCAAATACATATATATTTGTGATCGTCTGAAGTTATTTTTTTTTTTAAAGAGGAGTCTCAATGAGTCCAGATAGTCAGAATTTGTGATTTTTCTTAAGAACCTTTTTGTGGATCATAAAAACATCCTCGGAATTTCTCCAAAACACTAGTTTGTATTAAATCATTGAATTTATTCATTATATGCAATAATTACTAAATTTATGATTTTTCTAAATAAAAAAGAAAAGTTACTATTTTGTTGTTATATTTTTGATGCATTACAGACATAGATACATATCGTCACCGGAAAGGCAAAAGAGCTGAAGCGCAGTTTTCAAAGAAGTTTACACCATAGCACTTTAATTATTATTTTTGTATTACAATAAAATTCTTAAGTCTTCAGCAGCTGGTTCGATTTAAAAAAAAAGTTAACTCAGATAACTCAATGCTCTCACTAAATTACCTGAAGAGACAAAAAGCTAAAAAAAGTCCCAAACTTGTGTCGCTTGAGTCAAGCCTTCTCCCAAATGGTGAATATATTTTAGATGCTCAAGGGCCACAAAAGTCTTTAAAATCAAACGAGAGTCAGAGCATTC